>CAIGQW010012291.1:0-11680 GCA_903798125.1 Danio choprae | reverse complement strand
ATTCACACATATACACTACGGACAATTTTAGCTTACCCAATTCACCTGTACCGCATGTCTTTGGACTGTGGGGGAAACCGGAGCACCCAGAGGAAACCCACGCCAACACGGGGAGAACATGCAAACTCCACACAGAAATGACAACTGACCCAGCCGAAGCTACAACCAGCGACCTTCTTGCTGTGATGTGATCGTGCTACCCACTGCGCCACTGTGACTTTATATAATTAAATGTCACTTGTCAATTGTTAACCATAATACAGTTTCTGAGTAAAAAAAATATATTTATAATTTATAACATAACTAATAATTTAACATTTGAGGGCCCCTCCAGCATCTGATCAGTTTTAAATGGGGTCTAAAAACATACATTTTTAAGATGCTTTTTAAATGTTTAGTCTGTTGGGTTTTTTTTGCTTTATTTTACATGTTTTTTTTGTAGCACTTTGAGATTTTTCTTAAAAATGCACTATTACTATTATTATCATTCATTTTTATTTCGGCTTAGTCCCTTTATTAATCTGGGGTCGCCACAGCGGAATGAGCCGCCAACTTATCCAGCACATGTTCCACGCCAACACAGGGAGAACATGCAAACTCCACACAGAAACGCCAACTGACCCAGCCAAGGCTCGAACCAGCAACCTTCTTGCTGCGAGGCGAACGTGCTATCCACTGCGCCACTGTGAGGCCCCATTATTATTATTATTATTATTATTATTATTATTATTATTAATAATTGTGAAATCTACTATTATATTTTGTTTTTAAAAAGACACAAGAAGACACAAGACAGGACAAAATACACTGACTAAAATAGGATTTTCTAAGAAACTACTGTCCATCATGCTAGTTGAACATTTTGTATAGTGTAAGGTAAAAACAGTGATTAAATTATTTTCACTTAGAACTTTCACATTATAAAAATTATGAACATAATTTAAATAAACATTAATGAAACATTAATTATTGAACCAACATGTTGTATTTATGTTATATTTATTAGCTTTTTATGGATACACTAATTATAGACTAACAAAACAGAAAATAAATAAATGTACTCAAAATATAAGGTAATTTGCACTATACTACAAAGAAATCGTGATATATATATATATATATATATATATATATATATATATATATATATATTTTTTTTTTTATTTTTTTTTTTTAGCAGACTACTATTAAATAAAACTCCAGTTTCATTCAGGTGGCAAGTGAATGAGCACATTCCAGCACGTCATCACCTTAGAATTATAAGGTTCTATCTGATATTTTTGTCAATATTGAGTTATTCACATATTCTTATTAAATGACAACTTATTTACAATATGTGATGTTTTTAATAGTTGTTTACATTTTAGGATGTTTTATTTAAAAAACAAACAAAAAGAGGTTTTATCTACAAATCAAACTCTATCTTGGCTCTTTAAGGTTCTTTCTGTGAGCCAATCAGCATTTCAAATGCACGCACGAGGGCCAATCAGCTTTCTCTGTCATTTCACTGGATTGCTTCGTTAACAGCAGAAAGACCAGGAAGAAACACAAAATCAGAGTCGACTAAATAATGCTGCACCACATAAAATTGAGAAGAAACCTGAAACTGAAAAAGTGTTTAAATGTTAGGATTTAGAAGCGTTTTTTGACATTGAGATGAAATGTTACATTTTACATGATTGAAAAAGAATTATTAAAAAATGTAATATATTAAATGTGAAATATTTTTATTTGTGTTTATATAGTCAGTGAAACACAATTTTTTTTTTCTTTTTAGAATTAGAAGGTCCTATCTGTATTTGCCGTTTTTTTTTTTACTCTAATTTGCAAATTTAAGAGAATTTTGATCATTTACATTTAGAGTACATTTAGGGTCTCTGTCATGTTAATGTATGAAAGAGAACTGTTGCATGCATATTGCTTGTTATGTGGAATGCATACATTTTGAAGCTCAATATCGCATCATTTAGAACGCAGATAGAACCTTATAATTCTAAGGTGACGATATGCAATTACAAACGTTTGTTTTGGATGTAATGACATTGTAATTACATTGTTAAAACATTGTATTTATATCTGAGATGTAATATGAAATTACAAACTTATCTTGTGTGCATATACTGGGTTGTTACATTGTAATTACTATGCCATTACATTGTAACTACATTGTAGTTACATCCAAGGTAATATTTATAAAAGTAAATGTTTCTTTGTATATTGCATGTACATTATTTGGTTATTTATAGTTGTATATACAACTTTACATATGTAAATATACACAGTACACATGTAATTACAAACTTAATCACTATGTCATTACATTGTACTTACATTGCTATTACATTGTAATTACATCCAAGATAATTTTTAAACTTATGTTTATTTGTATATTTCATGTAAGAGTATTTGTGTATTTATACGTAATTGGCTGTAATTACTATGTTATTACATTATAGTTACTATGTAATAACACTGTAATTACATCTGTTATAACACTGTAATTACATCTGTTATAGTATTGTAAGTGTTTTTGTATATTTCATGTTCAATATTTGTGTATTATAGTATTATATACATAAACAGTACACAAGTAATATGTAGTCAAACATTTTTCTTGGATGTTATTACTATTTCATTACATTGTAATTACATTGTAATTACATTATAATTACATCCAAGATTTACAAACGTGCTTGTATATTTCATGTACAGTGCGTATTTATAGTTATATACTTAAATATGCACAGTACACATGTATGCAATATGTAATTACAAAATTTAATCTTGATTTATAAACATGTTTGCACGTGTGCAATTACTGTGTGGTTACATTACAATTACATATGTCATTATATTTACAATGTAATTACAATGTATTGCAGTTGCATCCAAGATGAGATTTTTAAATGTAAATGTTTCTTTGTATATTTCATGTACTGTATTTGTGTATTTAGTTATTTACGTAAATATACACAATACACATGTAATGTAATTACTAACTTTATTATCTATTATTGCTATTACATTGTAATTACATCACATATACTATTTATCAATGTAGACAGTGCACATGTAATATGTATTTACAAAGTTTTATCTTGTACGTAATTACATTGCTAATACATTGTAAAGCCAAGATAATATTTATAAACATGTTTCTTTGTATATTCCAAGTATAGTATACTTACTATGTCATAACATTGTAATTACTATGTCATTACACTGTACATCCAAGATAATGTATAAATGCAAATATTTCTTTGTATAATACATGTACAGTATTTGGTTACTTATAGTTGTATACGTAAATATACATAGTACACAGTGCCATTAAAACGTAATTACTATAGCATTACATTGTAATTACATTGCTATTGCATTGTAAATACATCCAAGATAATATTTATAAACAAATGTTTCCTTGTATATTTCATGTACAGTATTTGTGTATTTATTGGAAAATATACGCAGTACATGTATAATTACAAACTTTTATTTTGGATGTAATTACTATGTCATTACTTTATAATTACTATGTGATAACATTGTAATTGTATTGTAATTACATCTATGATAGTATTGTAAATGTGTTTTTGAATATTTTGAATACAGTACACTATGTAATTACAAACTTTTATTTTGAATGTAATGACTGTATTTACATATAATTACAAACTTTTATCTTGTGTGCAAATACTTTGTCGTTACATTGTAATTACTATGTCATTACATTGTAGTTACATCCAATATAATATTTAGAACTGTAAATGTTTCTTTGTACATTGCATGTACAGTATTTGGTTTCTGTTGGGTCTCTGTCATGTTAATGTATGAAAGAGAACTGTTACACACATATTGTTTGCTATATGGAATGCATAAACTTTGAAGCTCAATATCATTTAGAACGCAGATAGAACCTTATAATTCTAAGGCTACAATGTGTCTTTAGTGGCAGATTCCCATCAGACGTGTTATGAGAGGGACGAGTGAAGCGTCTTAACCTTCCTGTTCCCCTCCCCTGTGCTTTATTACAGCGCAACGTACCAAAGGACACGTATCGATCTGCCATCTGGAGCTGATTTTCAGAGGTGGGTGCATTCTTTTCTGAGCAAAGCAGATTATTTTACCCCTGACTGGCGAGCGGCTTGTTTAAATGCATGTGTATGTGTGTGTTAACCTTCCTGCGGTGGAAAGATCATTTGTCATAGTAAATCAGTCTGTGACGGCGTTGAGAGCTTTGGTCAAAGAGGAGTTCACACCATCAACAACAGGAAGCTGAATGGCAAAAAATATGCTCTTAAAGGGCAAGTTCACATCAAAAGAAAAAATTCTGGCATTATTTTACCCTCATGACTGCCTAAAACCTTTAGAAAGTTCATCTTCCGAACCCATAAAGTATGAAGATAATTTAAATCAAATCTTTTTGATTTCAAGATCAAGATTTTTCTGTTCCTCCACTGAAAGTCTGTTCAGCAAACACTCCAAAAAATTCATATTTGCTGCTTGTCCAAAAGACTTATTTAAAATGAGCTGAAATGACACAATTCTGGAGATGGAAGAAAGATGTTCTTTTGGAAACTTAATTGTTTTATGTTCAATCTACTTACATTTACATTTTTTCATTTAGTCATTTAGCAGACACTTTTGTCCAAATCAACTTACAATTGAGAAGGCATTCAGCGATTCAACAAGAAGAGGCAATACACAGAAGAAATGCTAGTTATAACTTGTATAAAAATAACTTGCTTGTACTCAGAAAATTTAGTGATAGGGTAAGAGTGCTAGAGGTTTGTTTTGAGAGAGAGAGAGAGAGAGAGAGAGAGAGAGAGAGAGAGAGAGAGAGAGCTTATACAGGTGGCCCCCATTCACATTTAACAACTAGTTTAAGTACTTAAATTAATTATGTTAACTTAATGGATTTGTTTTAAGACAACATGAATGAATTGTGTGGAACCCTGCACGTTTTACAGTGCAACACTCCAAACATTTTTTAGCTGCTTGTTCAAACTATTTATTTTAAACGAGTTGAAACAGCACAATTCTTGAGATTTTTAAAACAACTTAATTGTTTTATGGTCATATCACTTAGATTAGTAAAAACGATTAAGTTAACTTAACGGATTTGGGTTGTGACAACATGAATGAATTGTGAAAACAGTGAAAACTATGATAGTCTAAAATCATTTAGAACGAGATCAAAACATAAATACACATGAATCAAGCAGTTTAAATCTTCTGTGAGTAAGATTTAAATTAGAATTTTATTGACATAAAATCATTTATCACAAGCAAATCAAACATAATGCCTTATTGATTCACAAGAACAAACTTGATTGTTTTTTGAAGAAGCTCAAAAATGACACATGACATCAGTGAACGAAGCGCATTAGTTCTTTTGTCAATCAAGAAAGCAAAAATTTTAAACTAAAAGCTAAAATACGTTTAATAATAAATACTGATATGTGACTAAAATATTAAAATTTAATATGTGTATTGTTTAAAGAAGACTTCAGATGACTGATGACTTGGATTAAACCTTTTTACATCCATATGGATTTGTTTTTTTTACTTGATTTTACAAATGTTTTGAAGCATGGGGTGGGTGAATTGACTTTTCTTGACTGAGAATTAAAAAATAAATCATTTATGTACAAAACATTTTTCAACCCACTCTTTTTTATATGAGGTAAATAATGAGAGAATTTCTCTCTATCTGATTCTATGATAATCTACAACATTCTTGGAACCATAAACCATTCTTCAGATTCAAAATGAAGAGTTCATTTGCAAAAGACACTATTTAGTTTTCAGTTAACGATTCACTGATCAAATGATCTGGTCAAAATGATTCTCCAGTTAACGATTCTTTGATTCAAATGATCCAGTCAGAGCAGATCTACACTTACAGCTAAAGATTTGTTTATTCAAATGATCCAATCAGAATGATTCCCCCATTATTGATTCATATGATCCAAATTGGAATGATTCCCCAGTTAAAGTTCAACTGATTTAAATGAACTGATCAGAATAATACTTCAAATAATGATTCACTGATTTAAATGATCATGTCACAGTCTCCAAGCTAACAACGGAGTTAGGTATGGTACAGTATGGTTCTATAGGGCATGGCTGTTATTTTTTCGAGTGTGTGCTTCTCTTTTATGCCACTTGTGCTGTGTTTTTAGGTCTGGTTTGGCTGCTGAAGGTTACATGTGTTCTGTACCGATCGGTTATGATGTCTGGTCTTCTTCTGACTTGTATTCTGCCTGTATTCTGTGTTCAGGATGGTGGATCTACAGTATATGGAAGATATACTGGAGAGCTGGTTGACAGCTAAGAGCCTCTATACTCTACTGAAGAGAGATGAAGGAGAGGACAAACCCATCAGCACAGACACACACAAACCTGTCAGCGATGCATGGGTGAAGCGCTATATTAAATTGTATATTGAAAAACATAAAATAAAGGCTGTTTTATAAATGTGTATTTTACCTAGTTATTAAACTATGGTTTAAAATAAAACAAATAAATAGAAAACATGTCATTGAACCATGGAAATCACAAATTAACCATTGTTTGCAATACTATCCAGTTTATTATGGCATGAAGTAAAACGAAACGGTTACTAAAGTAACCCTCGTTCCCCGAGGGGGGGAACGGAAATGCTATGTGGAAAACTTCCACTATGGGGATTTCATCAGAAAGCCAATCATCTGAAGAGTAATAAAACGGGCCAATGAAATGCCAATGAATTGGCAGTGTCAGCGCGCACAGCTGGCAGCAATCACAATCAGTCTGTCTATAAGATGCCAGCTCTGCCGTTACACCATACCTTTTCTAGCCAAAGAAGCCGAACTACAGCTGTCAGCTAAGGCGCAATCGCTGTGGTGAAGGAACATAGCATTTCCGTTCCCCCCCTCGGGGAACGAGGGTTACTTTAGTAACCGTTTCGTTCCCCAGCGGGAGGGGAACTACAATGCTATGTGGAAAACTTCCACTATGGGGAAATGTATGGAAAACGCCACAGCGACTGAACCTTACCACGTCATTGGTGAGAGGTTTGCCAAGCATAAGCGTGCGCGCACCATCATCACCATAGACGCAGCCCTCCAACGTGTCCCCTGGCCCTTACTCACCTACTTACCTGATAAGGTTTAGTTATATTTTTCGGGGAGTCGCAAAAATGCACCTAGTTAAGTTCTAGGAATTTAAGATTTGACAGTACGTTGGGAAAGCGTGCAGTCCCGATAGGGAGGACGCTGCGGAGGCCACCTGCTGCCCAATGGGGAGACCTGGTGGCAATACGACATATGGACTAACACTATAAAGGGGGAGTACACATACGAGGATGGTTAGCGGGGAGGGAAGACACGGGCCCGCCCAGAGGAGGGAACTATACCGTGGCTGAGTGAACCGTATGGGATCGCCAGTGGGGATCGCACATAGCGGGCACCTATACCCAGGACGCGGGCTGACCAAGCGGGCATGCCAACAACGTAGTGGGCCAGGCACCTGACTCCTCCACCGAGTCAGATGCTGGGGGCCTCGGAGGAACTCTGTAGGGTTCGCCAAATGGGGAACTGAACTGATCAGAGTAAAAATGCGCACGTATCTCTGTGTTAGAGAGAAAGGCGCCGCAAGCGTGTTACAACACCCACCGAATTTCCTCATTCACCGGGGTTAGCCAGCACACGTGAGGAAATGGGCTCCACTTGGAGATTATAAAATCTCGCAAATGTATTAGGTGTCGCCCAGCCCGCAGCTCTACAGATATCTGTCAGAGAGGCACCGCGCGCTAACGCCCAAGATGAAGCGATGCTCCTAGTGGAGTGCGCTGTCACTCCTGGGGGACACGGCTCGCCCTGGCTTGAATAAGCGACGGAGATGGCATCCACTATCCAGTGGGCCAACCTCTGCTTGGATACGGCACTTCCCTTCTGCCGACCACCGTAACAGACAAAGAGCTGCTCAGAGGATTTAAAGCTCTGAGTGCGGTCCACATAAATACGCAGAGCGCGAACAGAACACAACATTGAAAGGGCTGGGTCTGCCTCCTCCGAAGGCAGCGCTTGCAGGTTCACCACCTGGTTTTTAAATGGTGTGGTAGGAACCTTGGGCACATATCCAGGCCGGGGTCTCAGGATAACGTGAGAGAAGTCCGGTCCGAATTCCAGGCACGAATCACCGACCGAAAATGCCTCCAGGTCCCCGACCCTCTTAATCGATGCCAACGCGACCAGCAGAGCTGTCTTCAAGGACAGAAATCTCAAGGATACTGAATCGAGTGGTTCGAACGGAGCTTCGCGTAGGCTCGTAAGCACTATGGAGAGGTCCCAAGAGGGCATGAGAGGGGGGCGGGGTGGATTTAATCGCCTCGCGCCTCTAAGGAACCGGGTGACGAGGTTATGCTTTCCCACGGCGCCGCCATCCACCGCGTCATGATGAGCGGAGATGGCGGCGACATAAACCTTCAGTGTGGAGGGCGACAGCCTCTGCTCCAATCTATCCTGAAGGAAAGAAAGCACAACGCTGATCTGACAAGTTCGGGGGTCTTCTCGGAGAGAAGCGCACCACTCAGTGAATAGACTCCACTTCAGGGCATAGGCATGCCTCGTAGAGGGTGCTCTAGCCTGAGTGATGGTGTTAACCACCGTAGCCGGTAGGTCACCTAAGTCTTCCGCGCTCCTTCTATGGACCACACGTGGAGGTTCCAGAGATCTGGGCGCGGGTGCCAGATGGTGCCCCGTCCTTGAGAGAGAAGGTCTTCTCTCAAGGGGATTCGCCAGGGAGGGGCTGTCGCGAGGAGAGAGAGTTCTGAAATCCAGGTTCGGTTGGGCCAAAGAGGCGCAACAAGCAAAACCCGCTCCTCGTCCTCCCTGAGCTTGCACAGTAACTGCGCTAGTAGGCTCACTGGGGGAAACGCATATTTGCGCATGCCCCGAGGCCAGCTGTGAGCCAGTGCCGAGAGAAGCCTCGGTCAGGGAATAAAACCACTGGCAGTGGGTGGTCTCGGAGGAAGCAAACAGGTCGACCTGGGCTTCTCCGAAGCGCGCCCATATCAGCTGGACAGACTCGGGGTGGAGCCTCCATTCTCCCTTCAGCGGAAGCTGCCCTGAGAGCGCATCGGCTGCACGGTTGAGCTTGCCGGGGATATGAATGGCACGCAGCGATTTCAGCTGCGTGTGACTCCAAAGGAGCAGACGGCGAGCGAGCTGAGACATGCGGCGGGAATGGATACCCCCCATACGGTTGATATACGCTACCGTCGCCGTACTGTCCGTCCTGACCAGTACGTGTTTCCGCTCTAAAACCGGAAAAAAACGTCGCAGAACGAGATACACTGCCAACAGCTCCAGGCAGTTGATATGCCAATGCATCCGGGATCCTTTCCACAGACCCGCAGCTGCATGCCCGCAACACATGGCCCCCCAGCCCGTGCTGGAGGCATCTGTCGTCACAACGACGTGCCTGGACACTTGTTCTAGAGGCACACCGGCCTGTAGAAACGCAGGGTCCGTCCATGGACTGAGGGTGCGGCTACACAGCGGAGTGACAGTCACCCGGTGTGTGCCCGCGTGCCATGCTCGTCTGGGGACCCGATCGTGAAGCCAATGCCGAAGCGGTCTCATATGGAGCAATCCGAGCGGCTTGATCGCGGCTGCGGAAGCCATATGCCCCAGGAGCCTCTGAAATAATTTCAGTGGGACCACGGTTCTCCTGTCGAACTCCTTCAAACAGGTCAGCATCAGCCCGTCATGGTGATCGAGTCCAGCTCCACCCCGAGAAAAGAGATGCTCTGCACAGGGGCGAACTTGCTCTTTTCTCGGTTGACCTGAAACCCCAACTGGTCGAGGTGCCTGAGCACCGTGTCCCTGTGCATAATCAATTGATCCCGCGAGTGAGCTAGAATCAGCCAGTCGTCGAGATAATTGAGTATGCGGATGCCCGCGAGCCGAAGGGGCGCTAGGGCACCCTCCGCGAGTTTGGTGAAAACCCGCGGAGACAGGGAGAGCCCGAAGGGGAGGACTTTGTACTGCCAAGCTCGACCCTCGAACGCAAACCGCAGAAATTGACGGTGGCGTGGAAGAATGGAGACATGAAAATACGCGTCCTTCAGGTCTATCGCTGCAAACCAATCCCGAGGACGGACGCATCGGAGGATGCGCCTCTGCATGAGCATTCTGAACGGCAGCTTGTGAAGGCAGCGGTTCAGAACGCGCAGATCTAGGATTGGCCGTAACCCACCGCTTTTCTTGGGTACGATGAAGTACGGGCTGTAAAACCCGCTCCTCATCTTGGCTGGAGGGACCGGCTCGATTGCATCCTTCGCCAGGAGGACAGCAATCTCCTCGCGCAAGTCAGGGGCGGACACAGGGCTGACCCTGGTGTAATACACGCCCGTGAACCTGGGAGGGCGTTTCGCGAATTGAATCGCGTAACCGAGTCTGATCGTGCGCATGAACCATGGCGACGGGCTGGGTAGCGCTAACCAGGCTGCCAGAGCTCGCGCAAGGGGCACCAACAGCACGATCACTGACGCACCAGCGGTGGGGCAGCAAGGAATGGGAGGGCTCGCCCCGGGAGCCATGGGGTCCCGAGGAAGAGCAGGAAGTAAGGAATTCACACTCACTTTCCTCCCAGGGTCCTGAGGGGGGGACGGCAGTGCGAGAGAAGGGAGCCCGTCCTCTAACACACTCCGAGCCCGTGGCAAGATGCACCGATCCTGCGAGCTGGAAGGCATAGCGTCCCAAACTGGCAGTGTTCGGGCTGTCACATCCAGAGAAGGGGAAAAAAGCTTTTTCTTTGATAATTTGGTGGCTGCTGGCCATGAAGTCAGCAGCCTGGTGTTGAAAACCACCGTTTGATGTTTCGCTCGGCCCTCCACCGAGGAAAGAGCAAGTCCCCTCTTCTCCGGATGGCCCGTCTCAGGGTCGCTTCGCGGTCCGTTTACCGGACTTAACGGCGCCCTGGGGTGGGGGCGCTGCATGCCTGCGGGATGCTCGACGCTGCCGCTTAGCCTGTGGAGCGGGAAGGGGTGGCGGAGCAGGTCTCAAAGCCGCAGGCGGGCGCCCTCGGCGAGGAGCAGCCGAGGTGGATGGTTCGGCGGGGGGAGCTGTTTTACGAGCCCGCCGATAGATGACCTCACCCATCGCACTCGACTGCTCTTTCACCGCCGTGAATTCCTGGGTGAACTCACCGACGGTGTCGCCGAACAGGCCAGCCTGGGAGATGGGTGTGTTAAGAAAGCGGACTTTGTCAACATCACGCATCTCGGCCAGGTTTAACCAGAGGTGGCGCTCCTGGACCACTAATGTGGCCATCGTCTTTCCCAGGGCACGCGCAGCCGACTTGGTGGTACGCAGAGCATAGTCGGTTGCGGTGCGAAGCTCATGCATTAAGCCTGGGTCAGAACCACCCTCGTGCAGCTGAGCTAACGCCTGCGCTTGGTAGTGCTGGTACGTGGCCATAGCGTGCAAGGCAGAAGCAGCCTGGCCCGCAGCAGTGTAGGCTCTGGCCCCGAGGGACGCAGATAACCTACACGCTTTGGATGGAAGACGAGGCTGACCACGCCAGGAAGAGGCACCACGCGGGCAAAGATTGACCGCAATGGCACGCTCAACCTGAGGAATCGCCTCGTATCCCCTGGCTGCCCCACCGTCAAGGGTGGTGAGAGCGGAAG
>CAIGQW010012215.1:0-10521 GCA_903798125.1 Danio choprae | reverse complement strand
ATAATAATAATAATAATAATAATAATAATAATAATAATAATAATAATGTAACAGAAATTAAAACCGATAAGGATAGATAAAATAGATAATATATGTGTGCATTTTTGTTATACATATCTCTGCAGGAAAATGTAAATAATAATAATAATGATAATAAATATACAATAAAAATAGGTATTGCACAATTTGTTTTTAATTCGCAGCGTATGCATGCAACAGTATGTTGCAGATTATTCTTGTCCAAAAAGGTGAGAAAATATGGAAATGATGATACACCTACATTTACAGTGGTATTATGTTTATTTATTTTGTTACTTTGTCTACTTGCTTTGAGGTCTCTATATGTTAACATCCTCTTAAACATGGTCATTTTTAGTGCAGTTATAATAGTTGTTTGTTTGTTTGTTTGTTTGTTTGTCCGTTTGTCCATTGATTGACTGATAGTTTTAGATTTTCCTTTAAAAGTTGTACAATTTGGTTGTGTGTATTGCCATTTTTATTGTCTGTGTCTGTATAGTTTGACATTTTTCTTTGAACATTTTACTAGTTTAAGTTAAACTGAATAACATTTTTTGATTTTTTATTAAGGGTTAATTTTATTTTTTTTAAGGTAACAAAAATAAACTCATGACAAAATTCACTAGCAAATACTGTACACTACCGTTCAAAGGTAGTAAGAAATAATTAATAATTAACATTAATTATACTAACATTAATAATACTTCTATTCAGCATGGGTGCATTAAATTGATCTAAAATGACAGTCAATATACAACTAATCAAATAATCATAAGAAGAAATTTCAAGCAGCCTGGGTGTTTTTAACATTGATAATGACAAATGTTCCCTGAATAAAACCACCATCGGCAGATAATGTGAAACCAAGAGCTGAATTATGCTGAAAATGTAGCTTTTCCATAACCATTTTCCAGGAATAAATATAGCTCTTAACCGGTGCCCTTATACGAGAAGTATGTCGTTTTAATGAGGAAAGAAATGTCCTGTTATCACAAAAAAGTCTTGTTATAACAACATAATTGAGAGAAAAAAATAATACTCTATAGCCTGTATGTGACAGCATTGCTTCACTGTGAATGAGTAGGCCTATCTGGTCTCGAAATATTAAAAAAGGGCCTTTTTTATTTTTGTTTTCTGGTGATTTCTTTGTCTGTTAATTCAAAATAAAAAAAATTATTAAAATCAAACCTTTTTTTATGCAAAGAGATATACAAATTACATTGCAACCCATACAAATGGAGAGGGGAAAACAACAGTAAAAAAAACAAACAGTCAGATACAGGTAGGTGTGTGTACATGTGTTTGTGTGTGTGCGGGTAAAGGTACTGAAAGGACAAGTCAAAAAACATAAATAAGAAAAAATATATATACATAAACATGCATAACAGTAGAAAGCATATTAATATAGGTCATAAATATCAAAAACTGAAGTGAATAATATAGACAGAAATAAAACATAAAACAAAACCAATCATGGAATGACAGCAATGATAGTAATGTAATGATGGTAATAATGAAAGTAAAAAATTGACAACAACAACAATATTAATAATAATGTAATGAGTAAAGATGTAAGTAAAAAATGGTAACGACAAGAATAATGATAATAATAATAATAATAATTACACCAACAACTACTACTACACCAACTTCTACTGCTACAGCAAGTACTGCTGCTACTACCACAACAACTACTATTGTTACTTACAGCGACTACCACCACCACCACCACCACCACTACTACTACCACTACTACTACAACTACAACTACAACTACAACCTAAATAGTGACAATGGTAGAAATACTACTAATAAATATAATGTGGAGATAACAGGGAAAGGACGAGTCAGAACAGTAATAATAATAATAATAATAACCAAAATAGAAGTAATAATATTAATGATAAAATTGAGGAGGTGAGGGGAGATTGGGAGATCAGAAAGAGAACTAATAATATTAATAATAATAATAATAATAATAATAATAATATTAATAATAATAATAATAATAATAATAATAATAATAATAATAATAATATCAAACCATTTTTACATTTTGCTCATCCGTTTTTCACCATGAAAAAGAAAAATGCCTCGTATTTATTCATTCATTCCTTCAATTTCCTTTAGCTTAGTCTCTTTATTTTTTAAGGGGTTGCCACAGCAGAATGAACCGCCAATTATTCTAGCATATGTTTCACGCAGCAGATGCCCTTCGAGCCGCAACCCAGTACTGGGAAAGCCTCGTATTTAGATTTTCGTTATTAAATTTTAAAACATAAAATCATATAATGGCCCGTTTTTGTTTTTCAATATCCATTTCTAAAAGAAAAATCCAATGGCCAAAAGACACACAGACTAAACAGTCACTGAATGGTAATTTCATTCATTCATTCATTTGCATTTCGGCTTAGTCCCTTAATTAATCTGGAGTCGCCACAGTGGAATGAACCGCCAACTTATCCAGCATATGTTTTACACAGCGGATGCCCTTCCAGCTGTAACCCATCACTGGGAAACATCCACACACTCTCATTTACACACATACACTATGGACAATTTAGCTTACCCAATTCACCTATACCGCATGTCTTTGGACTTGTGGGGGAAACCGGAGCACCCGGAGGAAACCCACGCCAACATGGGGAGAACGTGAAAACTCCACACAGAAATGTCAACTGACCCAGCCGAGGCTCGAACCAGCGACCTTCTTGCTGTGAGGTGAACGTGCTACCCACTGCGCCACCGTGAGGCCCTGAATGGTAATTTATACTTTTGAAATCTGGAGTCAAAAAATAAGCTTTAAAACAGACAAAAAAAACCTATTGATGACTCATCCTGCACCACGCAGATTTCTCCAATCAAATACTCTGCATAATAAGAATGGCCCTCCCCCAAATGCCACATGCACCAAATAAATCCTGATTAAGTCAATCTGTTGCTTTAAAAACAAAAAAAAAAAGAGCCGAACTAATATTTCCTAAAAATAAAGAAATGAAAACCCCTGAATAAGTGAGGCGGATAACATCACAGAAGATAACCGACTGGACTACTCATGCACATACCACCACTCTCCAAAAAAAACAACACAGATGAGGAAAAACCCAGTGAGGGCCCTCAAGATCAAAGAACATAGACAGCTTCAAACATTTGCACCAAAGCCAATATGGGTGAGTTTCTGTTTGAAACGAGCTCCTTGCATCTTCTGGACAACTTCAGTGTGACATTCACTGATAACCAAAGCCTGAGCGGAGCATCATGAAGGTTAGACAGAAATGTTGCAGAAGTAACTGTAGTGCAAAAGGTCTATAATAAATCCACTGGGAAACCCACTGTTGCGCTTTTTCATCCATAATAAATGGGTTGCCCCTCAAAGCAGCAGATGCAATAGGCAACTACAAAATCATTTTTAAAATGGATTTTTGCTCCGGTATTTCAAAATTGAATCAACATTTGAAGTGGTGTGCTGTGAGATTGTTGTCCAGTTATCAGTCAAAAGCCTATGAGTTTTTGGATGTACACTGAGGAATTTATTTGGTTAATGTTTCCATTGTTTTTTATGTGTAATATGTTTCAGTACAGTGCACAAGGTTTTTTTCATATATGCACATTTTGGTATTTCCATCCAGTGTATTCTAGGCAATATCTCCAAATTTGCATAAAAATTGGTGGTTATGAGTTTTTTAAAGTTTGAGAGCTCTGGGTCTAATCAATAAATGTTACCCTGGACCACAAAACCAGTTTTATGTTGCACTTTTGGAATAGCCAACATACACTGCATGGGTCAAAATGATCAATTTGTCTTTTATTCCAAAAATCATTCATTAAGATTGTGTTCTGTGAAGATATTTAGTAAATGTCCTACTGCAAATGCATCAAAACTCATTTCTTAACTGGTAAAGTGCACTGACCAAAACCTCGAATTGATATATTAGAAACGTCGTCTATTTCTTGCAACTGAACAACAGAAAACCGACAATGCTCACCTCAGGTACACCTCATGTGCTTTATTCAGTGTTAAATACTAACAATGTGAGTTTAAATGCCATTTTGCATGAAAGTTATTGCAATACTACTGAAAGCAGCAGCAGACAGTTTACCTCAGATATTGAAAATAAAACTGTTTGAAATTGAACTTTAAAACTGTACAACTGTAAAACCAACATCAGCGATTCAGCATGTACATTTAATAATGCTAATAATGCTGTATTTAAATTTCTGTCGTGTTTCGTCTGGTGCAAACAGCCAAATTGCTTATCACTGCAAATCTCATCACGTAGTGTGTTGTTAGGACACGGGTTTACAATGTAACCTGCTCACCTAATGTTTACGCTCGTAATATTTATATTATTTGCTAATAAATAACCACTTCATGTGGAACTCTGAATCTGCGTCTCATTTCGGAGGCTGCTACTGTCCACCGGAGGTTGCATTTCAGTCAAAGCGCATGCATTTCTGAATAAATGAATGAAATGCGCTGTTTTCCATCAGGGCAACCCGGAGTGATGAAATATAATTGGCTAAACTGGCAATGAGTGGGTTAAAAGAGCCAAAATGAAGACTGACGTTTCAGCACGTAACAGACATTTTCAAAGCAGAATATCTGACTTCAGCATTGTTTTTCAGATAAACAAGAATGTTCACTCAGCATGTTTCTTAAACATCTGCAAACATATTATGGTATTTTTATGCTTTAGAATAGTCGAAAACTTACATATAGCACCTTTAATAGCCAAACATACACTGCACAGGTCAAAATGATCAATTTGTCTTTTATTTTTCAAAAATCGTTCATTAAGATCATGTTCCATGAAGATATTTAGTAAATTTCCTACTGCAAACGCATCAAAACTCATTTTTTTAACTGCTAAAGTGCACTGACGCTCATCATTTGGATAACTTTAAAAGTGATTTTCTGAGTTTTTCTCTTTTTGTTTTTACCCTTAGAGACATTAGTAGACATTCAGATAGTTGTTTATCCAACTTTCAGACAAATTTCAATCAAATTTTGTGGTCCAGAGTGCATAAATATTCACCAAAACACCTGAGACCACACTAAACAACCTGGATTTGAAATCCCATTTAAAACTGTAAATCAAATTAAAAAGCTGAAGCATTTTTCACTTTTTAACTTCTGTATTAATAGCCAAACATACACTGCACGGGTCAAAATGATCAATTTGTCTTTTATTCCAAAAATCATTCATTAAGATCATGTTTGGTTAAGATATTTAGTAAATGTCCTACTGCAAATGCATCAAAACTCATTTTCTAACTGGTAAAGTGCACTGATGCACATCATTTGGACAACTTTAAAAGTGATTTTCTGAGTTTTTCTTTTTTGCCCTTAGAGACATTAGTAGATATTCAAATAGTTGTTTATCCAACTTTCAGCCAAATTTCAATCAAATTTTGTGGTCCAGAGTGCATAAATATTCACCAAAACACCTGAGACCACACTAAACATCTTAGATTTGAAATCCCATTTAAACCTGCAAATAAAAGCATTTTAACTTCTGCCTTTTAACTCTGTACTCAAATCCTGAAAGTAGTGTGATATTAGGCTTATAAAATATTGATGTGCTGTTTATGGCAGGTGAAGATGCTTCCATAACTTCATTAATATGATCATTTATTCGCATGTGTATTTTCAGGAAGTTTCAGGAAGATGTTTTCAAATGCAGTCTTTAGTGATAACCATGCGATGTTTCGCCCCAAGGGAAAATCACTTGCGCTACAGTCACTGAAACATCCAGCTGTGAGGCATTTTTGGAATATTTAAATTATGCATACCTCCTTGGAGAAAAAGCCACTTGCAAAATATTACCTGATGTAAAGCAACACTCAGATAAAGACACCAAACTTCAGGCCTCAGGACTGAAAATGCAAGCGAAAAATAAGACATTTCTGCGCTTTAAAGGTTCAGATTCACCCTAAATTGAAAAATCTGGCATAATTTACGCACCCTTTACTTGTTCAAAATGTATAAGAGTTTCTTTCTTCTGTTGAACACAAAAGAAGATATTTAGAAAAAATTGTTGCTGGGACCCATTCATTCATTCATTTTCATTTGGCTTAGTCCCTTATTTATCAGAGGTCGCCACAACTATTCCAGCATATGTTTTACGCAGTGGATGCCCTTTCAGCTGCAACCCAGTACTGAGAAACACACACACACTCTCACATTCACACACGCACTTTGTACACTACAGTACAGTACAGTACACTACGGCCAATTTAATTAATCCAATTCATCTATAGCGCATGTCCTTGGACTCTGGGGGAAACCAGAGCACCTGGAGGAATCCCACGCCAACATGGGGAGAACATGCAAACTCCACACAAAAATGCCAACTGGACCAGCCGGGACTCGAACAAGCGTCTTTCTTGCTGTGAGGCGAGCCTGGGACCCATTGACTTCCATAATATTTTTTCCTACCATGCATGCCATTAACCTACATTCTTCAAACTATCCTCTTTTGTGTTCAACAGAATAAAGAAACTCACAAAGGTTTAAAAACACATTTAAAACAAGCAGCAAATGTATTTTTTTGAGTGTATGATGAGGTAATATTAGATTTTGGTTGAACTAACCCTTAAGCACAATAATCATTCAGCATGATGATTATTGCATTCACACTCATTGACTACTTTAAGCTACACCTTTAAATTGTCATTAATAAAAATATCTAATCAGCTGATCACTTGGCAGAACCTCAAGAAGATCTGCTGACTCTAAATGTGGCTTGTTGGTGCCAGACAGGCTGATCTACTGAGATTTTCACACATGATCATCTCTAGGATTTACAGATAATTGCACAAAAAAAAAGGAAATAGGTAGAAGTCGGTGGGTAAAGAAAATGTCTTGTTGATGTCAAAGTGAAGAGATCAGACTGGTTCAAGAGGTCAGACTGGTTCAAGCTGATTGAAAGAGACTAGAGAATCTCTGATTGAAAGACTAGATGAATAAACACTCGTTACAACCAAGGTCTAAAGAAAAGCATTTCTGAATGCACAACACATTAAACCTTGAAACTGAACAACTGAACATTGGAAAAAAGGCTACCTGATTTCTCAATTTCTGCTGCCCTGTTCAGATGATAGGATGACAATTTGGCATGAATTTAATGAAAGAATGGATTCATCCATATATTAACAGTTCAGGGTGCTGGTCGTGTAATTGTGTGGATTTTTTCTTGGCACTTTTAAACATCACAGTCTACCCGAGTATCGCTGCTGACCATGTCCATCACTTTATGGCTGCAGTGTATCCTTCAGGTAAAGCTACTTCCAACAGGATAATTCACCATGTCCCAAAGCTCAAGCATCTTAAACTGGTTTCTTGAGCATGACACTGAGTTCACGAAAGTCAAATGGACTCCAAAGTCAACAAATCTCAATCCAATAAATCGACTGATAACCTCGATAAGGTTTCATTAGCTAATGTATTTACCAAGTATGAATGATAAATAATGCCTTATTAAAATCCAAAATCATGTTTGTTAACTCATAATGAACTAACAATGAACAAATATTGAAATAAATGCATTGTGCATTGTTTGTTCATGCTAGTAAATGCATAAACTTATACAACCTTAGGGCGGCACGGTGGCACAATGGGTAGCACAATCGCCTCACAACAAAAAGGTCGCTGGTTCGAGACTCGGCTGGGTCAGTTGGCATTTCTGTATGGAGTTTGCATGTTCTCCCCGTGTGTGCGTGGGTTTCCTCCAGGTGCTCCGGTTTCCCCCACAAGTCCAAAGACGTGCTATAGGTGAATTGAGTAAGCTAAAATTGTCCGTAGTGTATGTGTGTGAATGAGAGTGTATGGGTGTTTCCCAGTTATGGGTTGCAGCTGGAAGGGCATCTGCTGCGTAAAACACAGCTGGATAAGTTGGCGGTTCATTCCGCGGTGGCAACCCCTGATTAATAAAGGGACTAAGCCAAAAAGAAAATGAATGAATACAACCTTATTGTAAAGTGTTACCGACGATTCACATCTCGACATGTGTAGCAACTATGTAATGCTATCATGTCGATACAGCCAAAATCTCAGAGGATTATTTCCTACACAATTTTCCATTCAAAATTCCATACTTTTCCAGACTCAAATTTCCAGACTACTCTACAGATTTTTTTTACGTATACTTAACTTCTGATAAACGGTTTTAATGGTCCCATGAAGTGCTTTGAAATATGCCTTTCTTATTCGAAATTTGACGTAATCTCAACTGAAACATGAAGACAGGGCAGGACATATAGTACACATCCAATAGAGTTTTGTTTTATCACAGCTCTGCCATTGCGAGTGGTTGAGCTCAAGCGCATCAGTTGTTGTTTGAAGAGATACAGATGCAGCCAGAAGTTAAGGAGAATTATGGCTGCACGATATTGGAAAAATACAGACATATCGATATTTAGTTTATCACTGATAAATATTGCGAAATATGATTACGGTTTCATCACATGCCTTGAATTACTCTATTTGGAAAGTGTTCGTTAATTCAGATTGATTGCAATAGGGGATTGAATCATGCATACAAATAATAAATAATAATAATAAAATTAAAATATTAACCATCGTTGTACATCGTCACAAAAATTATGCTATATTTATGCGAGTATCTGTAGCTGTATCCCATCTAGACTTTACCATGCGCATTAAATGAAAAGCAAATGAGAAGCATCTTGAAGGGGGCAGGACATGCGTGATACTAGAGAGCATTTGATTGGTCAGAAGAGTTAATGAGAAAATGAAGTATGAGGTGACATCAGAAAAATCATTGATCCATTTAGGCGGAAGTGACAAACTTTGTCACTGTTTTGGAGCACACTAGCTTATAGATATCCTTAAAACTAACATACCGATACTAATATCATAAAAACTTTATTTTAAATTTCATGGGACCTTTAAATTCAACTGCCAACAGTTTTCTGAGTAGATCTAAACTGCACTACCATATAATATACAATCTCTAACCTGCAGGATTGCGAGCTCCCTCGATATGTTGCTTATGTGATTATGATACGGAAACTTCATTTTAAAACATTGTAAAAATGGAAATACACAACTTTAATTTATAATACTAATAGAGGGCCTCACTGTGGCGCAGTGGGTAGCACGTTCGCCTCAAAGCAATAAGGTCGCTGCTTCGAGCCTCGGCTGGGTCAGTTTTTCGTTTCTGTGTGGAGTTTGCATGTTCTCCCCGTGTTGGCGTGGGTTTCCTCCGGGTGCTCCGGTTTCCCCCACAAGTCCAAAGACATGCGCTATAGGTGAATTGGGTAAGCTAAATTGTCCGTAGTGTATGTGTGTGAATGAGAGTGTGTGGATGTTTCCCAGTGATGGGTTGCAGCTGGAAGGGTATCCGCTGCATAAAACATGTGCTGGATGAGTTGGCGGTTCATTCCACTGTGGCAACCCCAGATTAATAAAGAGACTAAGCCGAAATGAAAATGAATGAATACTAATAAACTTTAACAAATCAACAATAAGAGTAAAGACATGCAATTGATGTAATGGTGAGATACAACACTCAATCTTATTTAATGTTTTGGTAACACTTTAGAATAATGGTCCATTAGTATTTACTAACACTAACTAAGTATAAATAATCTTGTAAAGCATTTATTAATCATAGTTCAACATGAACTAATTCATTAATAAAATCCAAAGTTGTGCTTGTTAACATTAGATAATGCACAGTAAGTTGACACGAACTAACATTATTTAACTTAAATAACATTAACTAATGCTAACAAAGATGAATAAACACCATAATAATAATACTAAATACTAATTGTTTGATCATGTTAGTAAATACATTAACTTACATTAACTAATGGACCCTTATTTTAAAGTGTTACCAATTTGTTTTTTAATTTAATCATATTTTTCTAGCATCAGATCACAACAGAAGTCATTTAAGGTTCCTATCCCAAAGAACAGGTCATATACTTTATTTTATTAAACAAACAAAAAAGCCTTATGTGATCTTTTTCTTTTTTACATTATGGTATGTAATTTCTGTCACTGCGTTGGACATTTACACTTCTCTGCTCCCTGTATATAGCTCATGGAGGAAATATGAAGCGAAGAGCGAGCGCGCATCAGAAAATATGTCACGTCAAACAGATGAAAATCAGAAAAAAATACCTACAGAGCCTGGCGAATGTATAAATTCAGCTTTTAGACGTGGTGCTGTGCTTCTCAGTGTGTGACCTGCATCATGTGACACTATCGCAATGTGCATTCAGCCAAAGTCTTTTTGAACTACAGGCTAGGCAAGTAGTATTTAATCGCTAAACTTCTAACAGATGCATATACTGTATATGATGCAACAGATAATATTTTAGGCTACTTCATACATCAGACTTTTAATGGGCCATCTGATTTATAACAAGAATACAGAACAAAAAGCAGCTCAGATTTACTTATGAAGGAATTCGGTGAACGAATACAAAGGAATTATATTTCCAAAATTGACTATAAGACTAGCACAGACT
>CAIGQW010012211.1:0-10411 GCA_903798125.1 Danio choprae | reverse complement strand
ATATATATATATATATATATATATATATATATATATATATATATAAATAAACAAAAATTATATTATTATTATTTTTACTTTTTATTTTTATTTTATTATCATTTAGGAGCTATTTTGTAGTTTTTCAGACAGCACGAGTTGTTTTTACTTTGCCAGTAATTTGGTTTCATAAGCAATGCTTTCATGTTCACATTTATACCAATGTGTAGGCAGACGACACAAGACAAACCTGTGATCATCTGTTATTGCGTTCTCAGTTTGGTTTCCTCTTGCATGATGCTTGTTTTTTTTTTTTACCCCCTGAAGCTACCAGAAACAGAATTAATCACAAAATCTCTTTTACAACCCACAGTACCAGCGGCCGGCATGACCCGTCTGTCCAGGTCCCGCTCCTCATCCTCCAGCATCACCTCCACAGACGGATCCCGCAACCGCAACCTCAACAGCCCACTGGACGGGCCCAATTCTGGACCACAAACCATGGAGGTGTCCTGCTAAAGCTCAAATGTCCTCCTGCTACTGCTGTATGAATAGAGAGGCAGACATGTGTGATATACTGAAGGTATGCATAGTGAATATATATATAAAGATGTTACTACATGCTATACACATTTTCAGTCATTAAAAAGGATCAAATGAAAGATTAATATATAAATAACAGCGAGGATCTTCCAACTGGTTTGAGATGCGTTTGATTCATTATACTTCATTTTTCGATTATTACAGTGAAACTCACTTAAGGGAAAACACACGCATTAAAAAAATAGCTTTTATGTTTTACGCTGAGACCTGTGACCTCTCCTGTGCGCTTAACTTGCTTCACGGTGTCATATTGTTTCATTTTTTTGTCTTGTTTAATAACTGTCTTTCATGTTTATTGTCAAAGTCACTCCCCTGTTTATCTTACGAATGTAATTAATATTTAAGAGCTAACTTTTGTTGTATTTATATTAAGAACTCTTAACAGGTTATTACTAAACACATCAGCTATTAGGAGATAAACACTCGGGGTGGTCTTTATTTGCAATTTAATTTGTACTTTTAATATTTTGAAATATGCAAAACGAACGTAGCATCTTTCTTTTGTACGTTTACCCCCTTACCATTTTTTTAACATCATTATTATTGTTAATCGGAGCATAAATCGATGTACACATGCTTTCATGGACATGAAATAGTGTCACTGTCCACTGATTCTCAGTTAATAAATAAAGTTATATCATGGAAAAATAACTCTGTTGGTGCATCTTGTCTTTGTAATAAACTGCTGCACGTACAACAGAAACATTATTTTCGGGATCTCTTAAGAAACAGTTTATCAACAGCATAAGAGCCAGAAGATCATTGAGATTGAGAAGTTTCCGACCACAAATGTACGTTTCTGTTGAACAACTTTTACCCTCGGCGTTGTGGTTAAACTATATTTATCCTCCTGTAATATTAAATGGTGCTAAGGAAGTGATCAGCTTGAATTAATTTGACTACATTTCTTTTGTGATTTATATTGCATTTTGGTAACTTTCACATACACGTACAATCTTTATGTCATTCATATATAGTTGTGTAGTTCTGATTATAGTTTTGATTATTAATTGGTAGCGCCTAAAGTCTGTTGGCACAGGAAATTTCATTTGCATATTGCTTTGTTAACCACAACTCCTACTCGTGAAAACACGAGGCACTTCACACGAGCAACAGAGCACGAAGGTCACATGAACACCGCTGTGCGCTCAGCTAGAGATGGGATCCCGGTAGTGGATTTAGTTTGAGAAGATTTTGTCAGAACACAGTAAGTATTTTCATTTTTCAATTCAATTCAAGTTTATTTATATAGCGCTTTTTACAGTGTAGATTGTGTCAAAGCAGCTTAACATGTTCTAGTAAAGTCCAGATTTCAGAGTTTAGTTCAGATTAGTTCAGTTCAGTGTGGTTTAAGTTTCACTGCTGAAAGTTCAAATACTGAAGTGCAAATCCACCGAAGCGCAGCTCCACAAGTCCCGATCCGAGCATTTTCATGTGCTTTAGTCTGGTTAAACGTTTAGGAGATTATCATCTGACTCTTTGATTTTGTCTCTTCCATTGTATCTACATCTGCCTGTTTGTCATCTGTCAATCGTCTGACTTTCGGTATATGACTTTGTGGATTGTCTGTCTGTGTGTCTGCCATTCTATCTCCCTCTGCCTTTTTGTCATCTGTCTATCATCGACCTGACTGTCTGTCTATCTTTCTATGGAACTATTTGTATAGTCCGTGCAATCATGTGAAGAAGTTAGCACACCCTACTGAACCTAATGTTTTTTTGGGGGGGGGTTGTATCAGGAGATCATTTTAAAAAACCAATGTGTTTGGCAGGGCTTAAAATTTGGAAGATAAAATCCACATGACCTCTCACACCGTGGCTTTATTTATTGAACAAAAATAAAGCCAAGAAAGAAAGGCCATGGGTGACAAACATATGATTAAGATACCTGTAGGTCGATTCTTAGCATTAATTAAAGTCATTTTCTGTATGACTTTTATCACTCTCTCAGATCATTCTGGAGGTGTTTTAGAGTTTTGTTTTTGCACAGTTCTCGCCACAGCATTATTGTCACGAATCACGATGACTATTGTTGTAACATCCATTTTTTTTTCAGCTGTTCTGTTGTAGTCTGTTGTATTTACTGGTGTGTTTGGTATAATTGTCTTGTTACATGACCCAATTTTGGCTAGGTTTTAGCTGTGGGACTGTCATGGTGTTCACACACCAGACACCAGATCAACAAACTGCTAAAACGTCTGCTGATGATCAGTTCAGGCATTTGATTAGCAGTTCTGGATTGTTTTTGTTATGATGTACTTCTCAGGTTTATTTCTCAAATTTTAAGACCTGCAATAAATCTAATTTCTTTTAAACTCCAGGTGTGGAAAAAATGGATTTTAAATGGGTGTCTTAAGCTTTTCACATGACTGTATATCTGTCTATCAATCGATGTATTGCTCTATGAGCCAGTTTCACAAACAGGGCTTAAGCCAGGACTAAGCCTTTCACTTTTGGTTCCAAACCTTTAAGAGTTTCTTTTTTCTGTTAAAGTTTAAAACCTGTAACCATTTACTTCCATAGTAGGTGGATGGGTATACTTTGTGTTTAACAGAATAAAGAAACTCCTAAAGGTTTGAAACCACTTGAGGGAGTAAATAGAGAGTAAATTTACATTTTTGTGTGAACTATCCCTTTCATTGCCTACTGTAATTTAATTAAGGCCTAGTCCTAGCTTAAGTTAAGCCCTGTTGGTGAAACTGACCCATAGATCGATACATTGATTGATAGACAGACAGAAAGACAACTCACACAAGTTTGGAACAAGTGAAGGAATTTTAAATGATGGCAGAGTTTTCAGTTTTGGGTGAAATATATTTTTAAGCTTTTATAAAAATGACTTTTTAATTTAATTTAATGTAATTAGTATCTTAAAACTATTCTATGGATCTGACATTTTTGTTTAGGTGAGAGCACATGCATGCAATTTAGTTTACTTAGTTTACCAGTAGACTAGCTTTAAGCCTAGATTCTGAAACTGGAGTATCTGCCCTCCATGCATTTACTTAATTATTAATTTTGGTAATGCTTTTTTTTTACAGTCTTGCTGAAGGATTTTTGGAAGCATTTCGGATTTTGGCTTCCAATAAATGGGTAATAATGTGAAATAGGGCTGAAAAATCTGATATTGCGATATTTTGTTTTTCTGCGATATACAGTCGTGGCCAAAAGTTTTGAGAATGACACAAATATTAGTTTTCACAAAGTTTGCTGCTAAACTGCTTTTAGATGTTTGTGTCAGTTGTTTCTGTGATGTACTGAAATATAATTACAAGCACTTTATACGTTTCAAAGGCTTTTATTGACATTAGATTTATCAGTCAGTATTTGCAGTGTTGGCCCTTCTTTTTCAGGACATCTGCAATTCGACTGGGCATTCTCTCAATCAACTTCTGGGCCAAATCCTAACTGATAGCAACCCATTCTTTCATAATCACTTCTTGGGGTTTGTCAGAATTAGTGGGTTTTTGTTTGTCCACCCGTTTCTTAATGATTGACCACAAGTTCTCAATGGGATTAAGTTCTGGGGAGTTTCCAGGCCATGGACCCAAAATTTCAACGTTTTCGTCCCCGAGCCACTTAGATATCACTTTTGCCTTATGGTGCGGTGCTCCATCATGCTGGAAAATGCATTGTTCTTCACCAAACTGTTGTTGGATTGTTGGAAGAAGTTGCTGTTGGAGGGTGTTTTGGTACCATTCTTTATTCATGGCTGTGTTTTTGGGCAAAATTGTGAGTGAACACACTCCTTGGATGAGAAGCAACCCCACACATGAATGGTCTCAGGATGCTTTACTGTTGGCATGACACAGGACTGATGGTAGCGCTCACCTTTTCTTCTCCGGACAAGCCTTTTTACAGATGAAACAATCGGAAAGGGGTTTCATCTGAGAATATGACTTTGCCCCAGTCCTTAGCAGTCCATTCAACCATACTTTTTGCAGAAGATCAATCTGTCACTGATGTTTTTTTGGAGAGAAGTGGCTTCTTTGCTGCCCATCTGAGCAAGCTCTGCACTGGTGGCACTCCGATCCCGCAGCTGAATGCTCTTTAGGAGACGATCCTGGCACTTGCTGGACTTTCTTGGATGCCCTGAAGCCTTCTTAACAAGAATTGAACCTCTTTCCTTGAAGTTCTTGATGATCCTATAAATTGTTGATTTTAGGTGCAATCTTAGTAGCCACAATATCCTTGCCTGTGAAGCCATTTTTATGCAACGCAATGATGGCTGCACGCGTTTCTTTGCAGGTCATCATGGTTAACAATGGAAGAATAATGATTTCAAGCATCATACTCTTTTTAACATGTCAAGTCTGCCATTCTAACCCAATGAGCCTGACATAATGATCTCCAGCCTTTTGCTTGTCAACATTCTCACCTGAGTTAACAAGAGGATTACTGAAATGATTTCAGCAGGTCCTTTAATAACAGCAATGAAATGCAGTGGAAAGTTTTCTTCAGGATTAAGTTAATTTTCATGGCAAAGAAGGACTATGCAATTCATCTGATCACTCTTCATAACATTCTGGAGTATATGCAAATTGCTATTATAAAAACTTAAGCAGCAACTTTTCCAATTTCCAATATTTATGTAATTCTCAAAACTTTTGGTCACGACTGTATATGAGCAATATCACACGAGTAGCAGTGTGATGTGGCTGTATATCGGCACTGGTGGGAGGTGTGCGTTACTGTCATACCAGTGTCGATATACAGCCACATCGCACTGCTACTAGTACTACTGCGTTTATACAACAGTTCGACAGCATAATTGTGTATATAAAAAAGAAAATGAAACAAGGAGAGTCTCAAAATCATTTTGTAAGAGGAACTACTTTCTTCCGCCATTCATTCACATCTACAGCTGATGTCAGAACAGCAGGAACCGTTGCTACTTCACCAATGTCACTTTAGAGCTAGTATTTAAATAATTCTCTAGCGTAATGTCTAAAGTGATGGACCCTTTTTCACAAGCCTGTTATGATGCGTTTGATGGTCATCAGCATCTTAAATCCTTGAAGGTTTTTAATATTTCTATTTAAAAAAAACATATGAACATTTATATGTATTTATGTATGTATTATATAATCTTTGCTTCAAATTACAAAAAACGAATTACCGCTTGTGAGAGGTATTTCTAATGCAGCGTCTATGGGACAGGACAGTAAATTTGACATTATTCTCTTCTCTGGCTGCCGTCATCAGTCTCACACTATTTGTTTCCTTTTTCTGAAAGTCTTTATAACATCATTGTGGAGTTTTTCTTTTATTATTTCAGCAAATAAGATTGTAAAAAAAAAATATTTGTTGTTTTCCCCCATTCACTGCGCTGTAAGTTTTCCTAACTATGATGACTTCCGCTACTGAGAAACCCAGAAATGTGAATAGGGTCTATATTACAATTGTATAAATACAGCACTACAACATACAAAAGAGAGAGATCGACTTAGAAAGTCATTTACCTGTTTAATAATGATGGGATCAGCTGTAGTTTGAAATTACGCTGTTCTCTCTTAGGGCTTATTATGCAGTCTCTGTCGCCATCTTGTGGATGAACATCGTCAACCGTCTTTGCTCAATGACAGGCTAATGGCTGCTGACGTATTGTCTCTCAGAAATTATAAATATTTAAAAATAGGCTATCCTTATAAATAAACTGTATAGTTGCAATTTAAACAACTACATTCTCGCCTAAAAAGGCCTCAAAAGTACATTATGTTGCCCAACAGCAGCAATATTTGTCAAACTGTAGAGTGTCCTTTGCTTGTCGCTGTATGTGGGCGAAGTAATACACAAGGATGAAGGGTGAAGAGGCTGGACGAGTGCTGTTACTGGCAGAATATCGCACAGCTATCAGCCAATCAGATTCCAGAACCAGACACAACTGTTGTAAAAATTGCAATATGAATATGGTTTTACCAGAATAGCTCTATTTGGACATAAGTCATAAATTTAGATTGATTGGGTTGGTTTTGTAAGAGTGTAAATCATGTATAAAAATGATAAACAAATAAAATCATAAACAAATAAAACAAGCTAAAATTATCACAATAGAGCAACGAAAAAGTAAAAACAACAGTGCTTTATGGTTTAATGGAGTCAAACAATATTCAGGTACAGAAATTGAATAATAAAATGTAAAATAACATTTTATAGTCTTAATAATTCAGTTAAATTATACTTCTTTAAAGTTACAAATGTACTTTTTTGTGCCTGAATGCTTTACACTCTCTTGAAATGCCTTTAAAACACATGCAAATGATGATGTTTCACTCTGTTATTGGTATACTTTGCAATGACTCCACAAATCTCATGTATTCTCAACTGTTGTGCTGATCAACTAAAAATCCCAGCTCAACATTGCACATCCTGTGATGTGACTATTGCCGATTCGATGTTTGCGATATCGATGCTCAAACAATATATTGTTCAGCCCTAATGTGAAATTGAACTGTTAAATGGAGTGTTGTTTCTTCAGTTGTGTTTTCAGGTTGTGGGGTCTTTGAATAAATCCATCAGACATGGTTATAAAATAAGCATGGGCTGTCTAATAAGCAGATTCTGGCGTCGATCTGATGTTCACAGACTGGAGGAAACTGTCTTGTTGCCTGATGGAGGTTTGAGAATGATTACACTGTACACTTGTAATCATACACTTAAATACATTAGCTCTACATAAATGATCATTCTCGCTTTAGATGACAAATAAATAACACATTGTTGCTTGTATATATTTATCCCTCTTCTGCGTCTGGTTTAATTCAGCTTCAGGAAGTCACGTGCACACGGCGGTGGCCTTGTGCAACTTTCCATCCTTCAGGTCTGATGAACATACCATATTTTTAGGAGACAAGCTGAACATTATATCAGAGTAAGAGTATGTTTTGACATATCCCGATATTCAATAATTCAGTATATCATGAATCGCGATAATAAACATGAACAACATTTATATCGTGGGCACTTCCAAATGTTGTGTATTTGTTATTAAAGAATATTCAGATTGTTGTATTTGCAGGCTTAATAGACCATTTATTTTCAAACCTGGAAAATTTCACATGTTAATCTGGTCTGCAACATAAAAAATTCTCTCACTATTTAAAGGCCTTTTGTTCGTTAACTAAGTACAGTAAGATTAGTTAATTGAACTTAAGTCAATGCAGTGACAATTACAAAAGTATTTATTAATCTTAGGTTATGTAAATTTCTTAGCTAATGCCTAATAACAATAAAAATGTCAATCCATTTATTAAATGGAGTTAATAACTTATAAACTTCAGTTGTATTTCTTAAATTAACTTTAACATAACTATAAATGACCTTTTCAAACTGTTGATTTTATTTCATTAACTAATATTTACTAATGAGACTTCACTGTAAAGGTTTACCTATTGTACTTTTATCGTCTTTTTGCAGTTTTATTTGTTTAAAACATGTTTTTAATCTAAACATGTATATACAATAAAGCAATACAATAAGTCATCTTTTTTGCAGCTTAGGCCAATATCCTGATAATCCCCTATATACTGATAAAAGCTTCAACAATTCATTGCAACAAGAACATTTTATACCAGTAGAAGACCAGGTAGATATTCAATCATAACAAGTTTGTTTCTGTTACAGAGATGACGACATGTTAAGGGTTTGCTCCACATCAACTGGCAATGAGTGTTTCATTCCTCACACCTATGTTTCCAAAGTCCATAACCAGTCAGTAATGTTCAGACTGTTTCTTTGTTTTATATATATATATGGAGAATTCATTTGCAAAAACACTGTTTTTAGATTTATTTCTTTTTACAATTGAACTCTTCAGTACTCCTGTTTTAGGCGTATTCTTTTACTCCTGTTTCAATATTTTCCTTTACTTTCAATTCTGGGTTGTTATAACCAAATGTCGGGTCAAATATGAACAAATCCAACCATTGGGCTAAAAAGTGTCATTTAAATTTAATTGAAAAAATAAACCCAACTGTTGGGTTTCAACAACCCAGCATTTTTAGAGTGTGATGTTTGAAAAGAAAAAGAAAAGAATGGAGTTATCTGTTTTTGCAAATAAATGTTTCATTCATATTTATTATATATTATATAAAATTACAAATGCTAAAACATTTTTATAATGCTTGTGTTAGCAGAACATTGCTGTCTTTTTTTAAATATTTATTTTCTCTCTACTGTTATCAGTATAAATGATGATAAGAGAAAAATAATGTTATGTGGTATCATCAAATCAATCCTAAAGTATTTAATCATATCCTGATTTGTGATCAATGTCAATTGAGAGCTTTTAAAAAATGGTGTTACTGTGTTTATTTGTGTTTGGATTAAGGTGGTTTTTTGAAGGGATCTCCAGGAGAAATGCAGAACAACTTCTAATGCTGCCTCAAAACTACTCTGGATGTTTTCTAATTCGTGAAAGCCAGTCATTCCCTGGTTAGTCAGTGCTCCAAAGCAATTTATCGACCATTTTTTAAAATTTTTAAAACTGGATTTCATAACCATAAAACATGTATTTGCATTGGCTGTAGGTTTGTATTCGCTGTCAGTGCGACAACACAGTGGACAAATGCACGCTGTACTGCACTACAAAATCTATCAGCTCCACAACGGCTGGTTCTACATCCAACAAAACCACCCCTTCTCCACTCTCTCCCAGCTGGTGGACTATTATTCACGTGAGCACAAAGTAGCAAAATCATATCCAGCTATAAAAAGTATGTTCTAAGAATTTGCTATTTCAATCAACATTCAAAACATTTTTAAAATAAATACATCCTTTTTGCTTAGACGAACATTAAAGGAGCTACTATAATGTAGAATTGAAAAGCTTTTGTTATTTGCAACACTGGTGGCAATTAAGTGAACTGCAGTCAGCAATTATTTTTATTAGCCCAACTGTGGAAATGTTGCTATTGAAATTACAGTACACAATAGCATTTTGGGAGTGTTTGTGTGTTTTTCAAAACACATACAGAGACTTTAACATCGAAATCAGGGTATCGTTTTATTTTACAGGCCTGTTTCTCATGCACATTACAGTATGTACTTATTGTAACATTGCCATTGCATAAACTGGATTACAACTACTATTCCTAAACCTACACCTCAACCTGACCGTAACCCAGTACTTTTTTGAGGTATACATATACAGTAAGTACATGCTGTAAATAAAGTGCTACCAAAATCAGTCTGGAGTATTTTATAGACCACCTAGGACAGTGTTTCTTAACCACATTACTGTAGGACCACCAACACTGCATGTTTTGGATGTCTCCTTTCTTTATTACACCCATTACAGGTCTCTGCTAATGAGCTGATGATTTGAAACAGGTGTGTTTGGTAAAGGAGATATAGAAAATGTGCAGAGCTGGTGGTCCTCCAGGAACGTGGTTGAGAAACACTGACCTAGGATATCGGGGAAGGTTTCATGTTTTTTCTTTCTTTTTTAACAAACTGTTCATACAATCTTAATGAAAAAAATATGATTTATATGTAACAGTTCTTACATATCACCCCTTTAAGAGAACATTCCTGTGGAGTTGCTTCTCATCCAAGGTGTGCGTTCACTCACAATTTTGCCCAAAAACACAGCCATGAATATAAAATGGTACCAAAACACAACTTTTGAAAGTTCTCTGAACTTTCTGAAACACGTGATGACAAATGTTAGATGTCCATTTACATTTTAAAAGTCGAAACACTACATGAGTTATGCATAAATAATGTTCCTGCAGTAACATTTTGAGAACATTCTGAATAAACTTAAAGAAAGTTTGTTCGTAAATTTAAGAGAGCCTTAAATGATAGTTCTGGGGAATGTGTGTTGTAAG
>CAIGQW010012066.1:0-10216 GCA_903798125.1 Danio choprae | reverse complement strand
GACTCACCTCAGCTCTGAAGACTCGACGCTGAGTGAACGCGTCGGTGCTGACGTCATCACGGCGAAACGGATCATCAAAAACTATAATACCGCTAACTGTCAATTCCTAAAGCAGACAAAAATACGTTTTACTCCGTAATGTGATGAAATCTATTTATTAGGCACTTAAAACATCGTTAAAATGCTCTTAAATAATAATAAAAAACGTATTACTTTGCTGACGACACTCAAAAAAATGTTTGCAGTTCGTTCCAATGACATATTTAAATGAGCTGAAACAGCACAATTCCTGAGGTTTTGTTGAGACAACTTAATTGTTTTATGTTCAATCCACTTAAAGTTGTAAAAACTAGTAGGTTAGCTTAATTCCTTCATGTCGAGCCAAGCTATAATGAAAGAAGCTATAACAAGATGTAACATTAAGTATAAGTATAACATTAGCATAATCTTATCTTAAAAAAACATTTTAAACATAACAGCTTGAAGGAAAAAATATGAAGAAACCTCAAATGTATCGTATAAACTGCATCATTGGAAGTGTAAAGATCTTTCCTTTGTTAATATATTGATATTAACAAAATTTAAGGCAATTCATTTTCATATGAAAATCTAATATAGAAAAACATTTGTTTATATGTATTACAGGCAGTGAATATTCATACATTATACAAAGAAAACAAGCTTTGGATGTTTATATTTTGCATAATTACATGGATCGGGCTTCATGGTGGCGTAGTGGGTAGCACTATCGCCTCACAGCAAGAAGGTCGCTGGTTCGAGCCTCGGCTGGGTCAGTTGGCATTTCTGTGTGGAGTTTGCATGTTCTCCCCGTGTTGGCGTGGGTTTCCTCCGGGTGCTCCGGTTTCCCTCACAATCCAAAGACATGCAGTACAGGGGAATTGGGTAAGCTAAATTGTCCGTAGTGTATGAGTGTGAATGAGAGTGTGTGGATGTTTCCCAGTGATGGGTTGCAGCTGTAAGGGCATCCGCTGCGTAAAACATATGCTGGATAAGTTGGCGGTTCATTCCGCTGTGGCAACCCCAGATTAATAAAGGGACTAAGCTGAAATAAAAATAAATGAATGATTATCAGGAGGCAAAATGACAGAGGCCTACCATAATTAAAGCTTTAGGTAATGTTGTTTGGTGAGGAACTCCATCTATAGGCTGATCTGAATCCCGCAATGATGCTGCTGTTAACTATACCTGGTGACTGATTTTCCCCACTCGTTCCTTTCATTTATTTTTTCACTTATTTATTATTACTTTGGAGTACTACCTAAATTCCTGACTTGATGCAGTAATATAGTTTTTATAATAATAATAATAATATACAGCTTTGCTATTACTAATTAGGGTACATTAAAGGTAACTTTCATCAGATAAACATGCACTTCATCTCGTTTTACGCTTGAACAACTACCCTCACCGGCTAGTTTATTAGGTACACATTACTAGTATCAGGTTGGACCCCCTTTTGCCTTCAGAACTGCCTTAATCGTTCATGGCATAGATTCAACAAGGTACTGGAAATATTCCTCAGAGATTTTGCTCCATATTGACATAATAGCATCACGCAGTTGCTGCAGATTTGTCGGCTGCACTTCCATGATGCGAATCTCCCGTTCCACCACATCCCAAAGGTGCTCTATTGGATTGAGATCTGGTGACTGTGGAGGCCATTTGAGTACAGTGAACTCATTGTCATGTTCAAGAAACCAGTCTGAGATGATTTGCGCTTTATGACATGGAGCGTTATCCTGTTGGAATCAGAAGATGGGTACACTGTGGTCATGAAGGGATGATCATGGTCAGCAACAATACTCAGGTAGGCTGTGGCATTGTTTTGGCGCAAATTTTGCGATTGAGACAGCACTTGAAATGGCTGATGTCTTTTTAGATGTCCTGAATATCTGAATGTTCCGTCGCAGTGTGAACACTTGTAAGGTTTCTCTCCAGTGCGAATCATCTGGTGTCGTCTCAAGTCTCCAGCTTCCCACACTCAAAGCACACATGCTCTTAACACCAGTGTGGATCTTATCATGTTTTCCACACTCTTTCCACAGACCAGATGCTTCTTCAGATCTGAAGGCCTCAAAAATGTTTTGCTGCATTGATCACATTTGTGTGGTTTCTCTCCAGTGTGGATCATCTCATGCGATATTAGGTGTCCTGAAAAACTGAATCTCTTGTCGCAGTGTGAACACTTGTAAGGGCGCTCTCCAGTGTGGATCCTCATGTGAGTCTTGAGATTGCATTCGTGCCTTAATCTCTTCCCACACTGAGTGCAGGTGAAACCTTTTACGGCTCTTCTTTCCATTAAAAACTTGTTCAATCTTTATGCGAGTTTCACTTTCACTTTTGACATGATGTTTCTCCTCATCTTCACTCAGTTCTTCACTCTCCTCCTTCACCATCACATCTGAAAAGTAAGTAAGTAAAATTTTAAAAGGCAATTTTATTTTTACAGCATATGCACTTTGGGTTATTTTTGAGTCAAATGATCATGAATAAGAGCACTGGTGGTGGCTGAAATGTGCAAGTGGTCAATTATGTTTACACCTTGGCTCTTACATACTAAAAAAATCGAAACGAAGACTTCAAGTAACTCGTGATTAAGAGTGGCAGCCTAACATTCTGCCAAACATGATTCACAAAACTAAAAGCACATCAGTTCTCAAAACAGATGCAAAACGAATGGGAAAAGAACGGAAAAACATTATGTCAGGTTTAAGAGGAAAGAAAGAACAAGAAAAGGGCCTCCAGACCTCGCTAGCAAAGTCATATGAAGAAAAGATGGCAACACTGTAGGAAACCGAGGTACTACTAAGCTCTATTCACATAGCAGTAAGTGAATGTCTAAAGGCATGACCAACTGGAACAAAATGTTTCTTTTTTTAATTTGTCAACTTTAACTGCAGTTCGGCAGTTTCACTTTCATTAAGGAACATTTAATTCATGCCCCCTTGACAATCTGAGGTATGTGATGCGAGTATTAAGTAAGGACTGCTGGAAGAGTGTTGTTTTAATGGAGTTTGATACCGCACGCTGAATGTAAAGAAAAAACCTCCACATTATATGATGCGGGTGTCTGTGGTCCTTTAAGGTAATCTAAAATTGCTGTTTACATGGTAGACTTTTAATCAGAGTATTGTCTTAATCGTATTAAAATCAGAGTATTGGTGTCCATGTAAACGTACTCAATGAAAGTGCCAGATGATGTCGCAAGCTGTCAAAGACAGTGCATTCCTCTGCCTTTAAGTTGAGTCCATACACCCTTAAATGTGTCATAAAGTTTGACGTGTTTCCCCCCTTACACGCAACTTTTTTAAAGCATCTGCTTCACGTTGCTGTGTCAGAATCCTTGCTTGTAAAATAGTCATACTTTAGAACGCTTAGTTTAAGCTAATTTGATGAACCCGATCATGTGTGCTGATGAAGGGAGTCGCACACTAGATGCGCTGTACTGGGCACGTTGCTTGCGTCCGCTCCCTAAGCAACAAGAACAAACGGCTAACATCGCTGACGGTGTCAGTATCCCTCAAAGTTGTTTAGAATTAAATGTTTAGAGATGGTGTGACACAACGCGTACCTATGTGTGCCTTTGATGCACCCCTTGATGCTTCTTACGTCTTTGTCGCAGCACCAGTGAAACTAGGCACCGACATTCATATGCTGTTTCGGTCCAGTACATATCGGTTACAAAGGTACCTAGCACCGGGTTTCGGTACCCAACCCTAGTTGTGTGTGCCTGTAATGATGGAAATATCATTTTCACATTGTGTAAAATGTAAACTAAAAAGGCTACTGTAGGCCATGTGGGTCTCCCTGCAGGGCAAGTCGATTGTCTTTATTCTCATCAGTCTTCAAACAAGGACGATTGACATTACCACCTGACGCTTCTGTATCAGTGTACCATCTAATTATTTACACAGTTAATTCACATCCTAGTGAGGGGCGATATGCACGTCTTCTGCTAATTACCCAAACAAAAGCCTACAGCGAATACATCAAAAACAAGCCTCCTAAATTAGCACTAACAAATCCTCTGACTTACAAAGACCTCAGTTTAACATCTCATCCGTAAGACACAGCTCACTGAGCAGTATAGAGTCCCCATCAATATACTGGGGCGTTGGGACCCACAAAGCCTGCAGCTTGAGCGCCCCTTGCTGGTCTCACTAACATCACTTCCAGCAGCAACCTAGTTTTCCCATGTCATTTCCCATCCAGGTACTGACCGGGCACAGCATTGCTTAGCTTCAGAGGGCGACTATGTGAGAGTTGCAGAGAGCTAGCTGCCAGCTGCCTGGTTTAGAGACTTAATTCGTCAATGATACATCACAGTTTTAAAAACAATACTTATTTCCATTATGGTCCTTTCCGTGTGTGTTTTGAACTATGGAGGTTGTGCCTAACGATTCAATATTGTAAAGTATTGCGGCATCCCTATTATCTACACCACAGGTCTCAACTCCAGTTCCTGGAGGGCCGCAGCTCTGCACAGTTTAGTTTCAACCCTAATTAAACACACCTGATCAAACTAATTGAGTCCTTCAGGTGTGTTTGAAACCTACAGGTAAGTGTGCTGGAGCAGGGTTGGAACTAAACTGTGCAGAGCTGCGGCCCTCCAGGAACTGGAATTGACACCTGTGATCTACACTGATGATTTTACAGAAATGTTATCGTCACGGTCACAGAAGGAAGAGATGACAGGTATTAGTGCTCAGGGTGTTTATTAGAAACACAAAGGAAATCTTCACACCGTAGTGCGAACGGTAATACGAGAGTACACAGTCTTAGGGTTAAACAAACAGTCACTTCCCTTTCGTGTCGAGCAAACTGGTCACAGGAGTTAGCCTCGAAGCAGTGTGGATACTCAGATGAATTAGGAAGAGCACAAGGAGAGAATGACCATCCAACGACGATTCCAGCCGATGAGTGAACAAGTGGAGTGACCTTATATAGTGCGTGGGTGATGGCTGGAGCAGGTGAGTGTGGTTAGTGCACAGGTGTTCGTGATTAGTAATCGGGTGATTGTGTGCGGTGTGTAGTGGATGGAGAGTCTGAATGGTGACTGGGGCTGATGGAACGTGCAGAGGGTGTGACAGTTATCCATAGTAATCTCTGAATTTGCCCACTTTCTATTGCTGAGGATAATATTAACATTGATTTCTAACAATTGTAAACATTCCAATTACTCAGACTTTACCAATAACTCCTCATCTGAATACCATGCAGCCTCGATCACTTCTGCAGCTAAATAGCGTTTAGATGAGGTTCAATCTCAATATTGCCAAAATCTCATTATAATCACATTGAGATGCATATAAACACACTGACTGTACTTTTTTTTTCTACTCATCTATCCAATCAGTGGTAGAGGGCAGGACTAATACACAGACCAATGACTGAACAACAAAGGAGAAGTTCATATTACTGGCTACTACTTTTATTTTTAGTAATATTTTCGGAAACAAGACACTAGTAATACCCAACAATCATGGATTACAAATGATAGCAAACAAATGATCTGTTGTTGGAGTCAAATCAATGAATATTCCACTGCATTGCTGGACATACAATTACATCGCTGTGATTCATACGTGGGATTATGTTCATTGTGATTAAAGAGCCCCTATTATGGGTTTTTGAGAATGAGCTTCCATGCAGTGTGTAACAGCACTAAGTGAATGAAAACACCCAGCTGAGGGTTACATCTGAACGTGCACCGTGATTAAAACTATTGATTCTTTAACGAAATAGTCGAATAAATGAATCGATTTCAGTTTGGATCTTTTGCTAGAACGCGTCGACGTCGATACGGTACATCACCAGATATGTAGCTCCAGATCCGGTATAATGTGAATGTGCACCTTTCCCTTCAGACACTAGCAGAGGGTGGGGGATCACGGGACTGATCATGAGGCGAAGATGACCATCACTGAAAGATGGAAGTTCTGCTGCAGGGAAGAAAGGGTCAAAGTTCATATTTACAACAACACCACAGTATAGCCAACCGCGTGTTGTATTTGTTCCTGTTATTTTTTTGACACAATATCCTACGATGCAACGCGGGACTCGCTGGCCGTTTGCGATTAAAGGAAGGAGCAGCAGAGACTATTATGTATGGGACTTTGTCAGTAACTGTTACACTTCATATGGACCAGTTTCTTCTTCCTCCGGATCATAACATGAAAGGGTCATTAAAATTATTGCCTCATTTTGTGTAGTTTGCAAAATATGTTTCATTGTGTGTTGCAAGTTGTAATCGCCCCACGCAGCTTGTAACCACTTATCAATTATAGATCAGTGCTTGTACTGTATCTCTCAGGTTAAATCTGTGTGGGGCTATTCACATATTGTGTCTAAAACCAGTGAAAATGCGACGCTTGCTTCTTCCTATACTGATTTAAATGCGTTTCTGAATTAGCGATCCTCTGCCGTTTGCCTTTGCTATGGCCACCATCAGCTGTTCCTCACGCGTGCGGCGCGGTCAATTTTTAAAACAGTTCAACTTTTGCCACTGTGTGGATTAATACTGATTGTGTGTCGTTATTACTTGGGGTTAGGCTTAAGAGTAGAGTAATATGCTGGTGTTTAACTGCATTGCTTCAATGCATTTCTGCATTGGGCTCTTACATTCACTGTGCTACTTCATAGCTGTGATGGGCATGTCTCTGTCTGTCTCGCACTGCACGCAGTCGACCAATCATAACAGACTGGGTCATCGGACCAATCAGCGCAGATTAGCCTCACGCAAAGGAGGGGTTTGGGAACAAATGAATCGCTGATCATATGGGAGTCGCTGGGATAATTAGGTAAAAAAATAAATGCATATTATAAGACAATGAGTGTTCTTTGACCTTGCATGCACATCAGCCTGTTGCTGGTGTTATGGAAATTCATTTTTATACCTTTATATGCATTTTCTAATCTGTTCTTCTTTCCTTTTTCTATGTCTACATTACACAGTTGAGCTATGCGTGACCACTTTGGCGCCTTTTTATCATAAGACAAGATTGTACTCCATGTATGGTGACCTATGACCTGTACAGCCGTGTGGGATATGGGATAGAAATATAGACGACTATAAGAGAATCATGAGTGTTAAGATAACTGTGACGTGATTCATTAGCTATGTCACTGATGGCCTTGTGGGCTTCAGAGGGAAGAAACTAGATAGAAAGGGAACACACTCTTCTGTGAGTGTCGCCCTCTGCAGGAACCTGTGTTACTGTACGACTGTCTGACCTTCTTTGCAAAGAATAAAACTTGGGTAAGGCTTTGTCTTCTTTACCGATGAGAGAGCCTCCTTAAAAGAAAATAGCCACTACACTGGAGACCCCAAAAACCAAAATATGACCTTAATAATGCAAAATAGAGGCTCTTTAAGCTATATGTGCTGTATTTACAAATGATTGAAATTCATTAACATACACACATTTAACCATCAAACCTGATGTTTGTGAATAAAGAGTTTTCAGAAATATTAAATTCATTGATGTGTAAAACTCTTTCCACACACACAGAGCATGAATACGGCTTCTCCTTTGTATGAACTCCAAGATGTCTCTTCAGCTCTGAAGGCCTCATAAATGTTTTTCTGCACTGATCACATTTGTGCGTTTCTCTCCAGTGTGAATTCTCTCATGTGATTTCAGGTGTTCTGACCTACCAAATCTCTTCTCGCAGTGTGAACACTTGTACGGTTTCTCTCCCGTGTGAGTCCTCTGGTGTTGTTTCAAGTTTCCAGCTTTAATAAAACTCTTCCCACACTCAAAGCACACAAACTCCCTCACACCAGTGTGGATCTTCTCATGTTTCCTTAAACCTGACTGCTCTTTAAAACTCTTACCACACTCAGAGCATGAATACGGCTTCTCCTTTGTATGAATTATAAGATGTTTCTTCAGATTTGAAGGCCTCAAAAATGCTTTGTCGCATTGATCACACTTGTGTGTTTTCTCTCCAGTGTGGATCAGCAAGTGTCGATTAAGTTTTGCTAATTGTCTGAAACTCGCCCCACACTGAGTACATGTGAACGATTTCTCTAAAGTGGGATTCATTTGATGTGTTTTCAGGTGTCCTGAATATCTGAATCTCTTGTCGCAGTGTGAACACTTGTACGGTTTCTCTCCAGTGTGGATCATCTGGTGTCGTTTCAAGTCTCCAGCTTCAATAAAACTCTTCCCACACTCCAAGCACACACAATCTCTCACACCAGTGTGGATCTTCTCATGTTTCCTTAAACCTGACTGCACTCTAAAACTCTTTCCACACTCAGAGCATGAATACGGCTTCTCATTTGTATGAAGTCTAAGATGTTTCTTCAGATCTGAAGGCCTCAAAAATGCTTTGTCGCATTGATCACACTTGTGTGTTTTCTCTCCAGTGTGGATCAGCATGTGTTGATTAAGTTTTGCTAATTGTCTGAAACTCTTCCCACACTGAGTACATGTGAACGATTTCTCTAAAGTGGGTTTCATTTGATGTGTTTTCAGGTGTCCTGAATGTCTGAAACTCTTGTTGCAGTGTGGACACTTGTACGGTCTCTCTCCAGTGTGAGTCATCTGGTGTCGTTTCAGGTCTCCAGCTTTAATAAAACTCTTCCCACACTCAAAGCACACAAACTCTCTCACTCCAGTGTGGATCTTCTCATGTTTCCTTAAACTTGACTGCTCTGTAAACCCATTACCACACACAGAGCATGAATAAGGCCTCTCCTTTGTATGAACTCTAATATGTTTCTTCAGATCTGTAGCCCTTATAAACGTTTTGCTGCATCGATCACATTTGTGTGGTTTGTCTCCAGTGTGCATCCTCTCATGTGATTTCAGGTTTACTGGACAATGAAATCTCTTCTCGCAGTGTGAACACTTGTAAGGTTTCTCTCCAGTGTGAATCCTCATGTGAATATTGAGATTGTATTTCTGACTGAAAGTCTTCCCACACTGAGTGCAGGTGAAACCTTTTACGGCTCTTCTTTCCATTAAAAACGTATGTTTGATCTTTATGCGAGTTTCGCTTTCACTTTTGACATGATGTTTCTCCTCATCTTCACTCAGTGCTTCACTCTCCTCCTTCACCATCACATCTGAAAATTGAGTGAATAAGTTGCATTTTAAAAGGTTATTTTTGTACAGCATATGCCACTTTGGGCTAGTTTTTAATTGTACAGTCAAATGATCATGAATAAGAGCACTTGCGTCTTTGGCTGAAATGTGCAAGTGGTCAATTATTTTTACACTCTGGCTTTTATATACTAAAAAAAATAATGAATCGGATAATGGCGGCTTGTAAGTAGATCAATTGGCAAATAACTATAACCCGTGTCTTTGCAGTGATTTTGCAGAAGAGATGCCATAAAAATAATCCTGGGAAATGCCACAGGCAGAGAGAGAACTGACAGCAACTTGCTCTTGTTGGAAAAAAGTCTGCTTGTCCCGAGCATCTCGTCAACCCGTCTTCTTCCTCACCCAAACGAATAAAACCCACATCACAGCACCCTATTACAGCTCCTCTGCAATCAAAGAACAGTTCAGTCGGAGCTGTCCATCCTGGAAGGTCACTATGATATTATGGCCCACTTCCACTGAGTGGTACAGCACGGCACGGTACAGGTCACCTTTATCAGGCTTGCATTTCCACTGCCAAAAGGGTACCAATATGTTACCAATTACAGATAAACTACACACAGCATACATTTAGTCCTTATTTGGGTTCAAAAACAACACGCAACATACAGCCCACAGTCAGTGCAAACCTCTCATCTGCATCTGTAATCTTCACCAGCACATGTAACCTCTGTTAGAGAGTAACTCCGTCATCCTTTGTTTTTTCGCGCTTCACTCTCACGTTTGTCCGTTTCTGAAAGGATGTCAGCAGCACTTCAATAATCACGCGCACGTTATTATCATCAGCTCAAGAAGTTCGCTATTTCAAATATACATTCTTCTTCTTGGCTTTGTGGCTGTTCATCAAAACGACGACAAGGTTTGTTTGAGCTCGGGTCGACCATGGCTTGTTATTATACGTATATATTATTACGGTGTAATGTCTCAGCTGTGTATTTGAAAATGGCGCTTTCTTTGTTTTCATTCTCCTGGCTTGTGCACGAGAGAGTGACGTATCTCTGTAAACCAATAGCGTTCAGCTGCGCGTCTTGCTCCGCCTTTCATTGTGCTAGGTACCCTTCCGAGAGGATACCCAAAAA
>CAIGQW010012048.1:0-14121 GCA_903798125.1 Danio choprae | reverse complement strand
GTAGCAGATCATCCACATGCGGCTTTATAAGCACTATGAATTGAGACATGAAACTCCGCTCAGGTATTCACCTTCTCTTTACTGAAGTAGGCACTTTTGGAGGCTGGGAATGAGTCTGATCTGGCAGACACAATGGGTTATTCCGGGTCATTATCATCTATACGGAGCGTTCAGGTGACAGGAAGAGACGAGGGCGAATGGATTTATGACAGCTCGGTCTTGAGCTGTGTCAATTAATTAACAAAGCTAAAACCCAGGAAATGAAGAAATCCGCCAGGAAATTAAAAACTGGAGACGATATAAAGTGAGAGCGAAGAAAAGACTATCGCGCACGTTTTTGGCAGCACCTCAGAAAGAGTCTGTGGGTTTATTTATGGTGCAAATGCAATCACTGTAAAAATAAACACAGCTTTTATGGCTCCGTTCCAAACGCTAGTGAGCTGCCTTGCGGTCTCCAGTTACACAGATTGGCTAATTTCTATAGAAGGCAGCATTTTAACCCTACATAGTAACTAATGAGAACAAAAAAACACTTTACATTAGTACAAATATATAATAAGCAAGTCTAAATGTTAAGTTAAGGGGTGTTTATTCATTCATTCATTCATTCATTTTCTTTTCGGCTTAGTCCCTTTATTAATCTGGGGTCGCCACAGCGGAATGAACCGCCAACTTATCCAGCATATGTATTACACAGCGGATGCCCTTCCAGCCACAACCCATCTCTGAGAAACATCCATACACACCCACTCATTCACACGCACACACACACACACACACTCATACACTACGGACAATTTTAGCTTACCCAATTCACCTGTACTGCATGTCTTTGGAATTGTGGGGGAAACCGGAGCACCCGGAGGAAACCCACGCAAACACGGGGAGAACATGGAAACTCCACACAGAAATGCCAACTGACGCAGCCGGGGCTCGAACCAGCGACCTTCTTGCTGTGAGGCGAATGTGCTATCCACTCCGCCACCGTGCTGCCCCGATTTCTAATATGAATATGATTTTTAAAAGGAGGCGTGTCCCCAAACCACACCCCTAAACCTACCCCTCATTAGGGGTAAAGTCTAGAAGGGATACAGCTGTGGATACTCGCATCAGCATCATGTTTGTGACAGTGTACAACAAAAATTAATATTTTGACATTAATTTGAGGGTTGGGATGGAGATAGGCTTTATTCATTCATTCATTCATTTTCTTTTTGACTTAGTCCCTTTATTAATCCGGGGTCACCACAGCGGAATGAACCGCCAACTTATCCAGCATATGTTTTACGCAGCGGATGCCCTTCCAGCTGCACTCTATCACTGGGAAACATCCATACACACCTATTCACACTCATACACTACAGACAATTTAGCTTACCCAATTCACCTATAGCGCATGTCTTTGGACTTGTGGGGGAAACTGGAGCACCCGGAGGAAACCCACGCAAACAAGGGGAGAACATGCAAACTCCACACAGAAATGCCAACTGACCCAGTCGAGACTCGAACCAGTGACCTTCTTGCTGTGAGGCGAGAGCGCTATCCACTGCGCCCCTGTGCTGCCCTAAAATACAATTAAATGGCTAATTTAATATGAATAATACTCTGTATAGTTAATGTTTTTAAATTACTGTGATGGTTGGGTTTAGGGTAATTTAATCAAAAACATATAAATAATTTTCATTCATTTCTGGCCGCAGCTGTATCCCTTCTAGCAACAACCCTTAATAGGGGACGAGCAAATCATACTAAAATGGACCAATGAAATCCTACAAATACGTATTAGCCGCTAAATCAAAAAGTCATGAATTGTTGTGAGACTGCATTGGTTTAAATGGTTTATTAATGGTTTAAATACTAACAGAAACCCATGTGGCAAAGCATGAAACAGCAAATGACACCACAAACAGGCAGCACGGTGGCGCAGTGGATAGCGCTCTCGCCTCACAGCAAGAAGGTCGCTGGTTCGAGCCCCGGCTGGGTCAGTTGGCATTTCTGTGTGGAGTTTGCATGTTCTCCCCGTGTTTGCGTGGGTTTCCTCCGGGTGCTCCGGTTTCCCCCACAAGTCCAAAGACATGCAGTATAGGTGAATTGGGTAAGCAAAATTGTCCGTAGTGTATGTGTGTGAATAGGTGTATGGGTGTTCCCCAGTGATGGGTTGCAGCTGGAAGGGCATCCGCTGCGTAAAACATATGCTAGATAAGTTGGTGGTTCATTCCGCTGTGGCGACCCCAGATTAATAAAGGGAAAAAGCCGAAAAGAAAATGAATGAATGAATGAATCTGATGACATGGACACTGTCACATGTTAAACCAACAAGACAGAGGTCTACTGCTTCTACGTTTGCAAAAGGTAATCAAGGTGTTTGAACTCAGGTTAATTCCTAACGCAAAGGAAGCAAGACTTTTATTTACTCGGTTACACCAAGTATGATCCATGACTTGCTAAATCAAACCATTTCCTGAAAGCACATGAAAACTCTGCATTTCTGAGAAGGCGCCACACATGCTTCAAACTACATATTTTAGAGATGATTTCTCAGACATTCGTCTTCATCATCGCTGACCCTTTGAACCATCTTTATTCTCAGGTAATGCCGAACATGACATGTAGCTCAAAACCCAGATTCCTGTAAACAGATCTCGGCCTGCTGGGAATCGATCCCGCAGTCCCGAAAGTGAAGGTGTGTGTGGGAAACACACTCCTCCTCCTCCGTGAGTAACTGTGTGTCAGGGGAATAACATTTGAGCATCGCTACAGTAAATCAAAGGCCTTTCTTTTCTGAATCTTTCTAAGGTCTTCAGCCATGTTTTATCATTGAGGTAAAGTTGGGTTTATACATCCAGTGCATAATACTTTACTAGTTATTCTGCAAGATACTACAGTCTTCAGTTTAAAATGACATTTTAAAGGCTTGACTATAGGTTAATTAGCTTAACTACGCTAATTTGGCAAGTCTTTGGACAACACTGGTTTGGGAGATGGTGGAAATCTTAAGGGGGTAATAATATTGACCTTAAATGTCATTTTAAAGAAACTTAAAACCAGGGGGTCGCCACAGCGGAATGAACCGCCAACTTATCCAGCATATGTTTTACACAGCGGATGCCCTTCTAGCTGCAACCCATCACTGGGAAACATTCATACACACTCATTCACACACATACACTACTGACAATTTAGCTTACCCAATTCCCCTATAGCGCATGTCTTAGGACTTGTGGGAGAAACCGGAGCACCCGGAGGGAACCCACGCCAGCACGGGGAGAACATGCAAACTCCACACAGAAATGTCAACTGACCCAGCCGAGGCTCGAACCAGCGACCTTCTTGCTGTGAGGTGATCGTGCTACCCACTGCGCCACCGTGAGGCCATGCCAAATTCTAAATAATGAAATGATATCAGCAGTCAATGACTATCGAAGTGTTGACAGTCAAATGAGATAATGCTGTATTGAAGTCATACTTGAATGTGATTTCAGACCCAATATTCAAAGTACCATGGTAAACAATATAGGGAGTGTGTCACAAGTGGTCACGAGTGAATGTGCGAATATAAAACCAACTTTACCTCAAAATGGGATATAGGATATATGCACACAGACATTTTCCACACAGAATTGCTTCTTGGGATATTTATAAATCAAATCAAAATACTCTATCAATCAATCTAGACCTTTCCCCTCAAATCTCAGAGTTTGCTAATATCTCTTTCTCCAAAGAATCACTCTCCCAAATATACAAAACGATATCAAAATCAGACAATGCATTAGTTCAACCAACCACTAAATGGGAATCAGACTTATCCATTATGCTCCCAATGCTCTTTGGTTAGCACTGTCGCCTCACAGCAAGAAGGTCGCTGGTTTGACTCCCGGCTGGGTCAGTTGGCGTTTCTGTGTGGAGTTTGCATGTTCTCCCCGTGTTGGCGTGGGTTTCCTCCGGGTGCTCCGGTTTCCCCCACAGTCCAAACACATGCGCTATAGGGGAATTGAATAAACTAAATTGGCCGTGGTGTATGTGTGTTAATGAGTGTGTATGGGTGTTTCCCAGTACTGGGTTGCGTCTGGAAGGGCATCCGCTGTGTATAACATATGCCGGAATAGTTGGCAGTTCATTACGCTGTGGATAAATAAGGAGTAATCCGAAGGAAAATGAATATATTTCATAAAAATGCTAATTTATAACTTACACAGTATGAACTACTTCACAGATCTCATCTAACTGGGCAGAAATGATCTAAAATGGGTTTCACCTCAGAGACTTCTAATTTCCAATCAGACCAGCCCAATCGCTTCCCATTACAAAACCGCCATCTGGTTTCTTTATAAATCAGTGATCTTTACTGCCTGATTGTGGAAGTGGGTCTCAGGTCGGGCAAGAAGCACTCCATTAAAGTCCATTGTTCTGCGCCATGCCTTTAAAATATGAACATTTATTTGACCACAGTATTTTCAATAGTTTCAGCACTAGCCTGTTGCTACTGATGGTGCTAGCGTTTACGCAGTCTTTCATTTTAAAGACTTGAACAGCTAAATTAATGATTATTCATTCATTCATTCATTTTCATTTCGGCTTAGTCCCTTTATTATTCTGGGGTCGCCACAGCGGAATGAACCGCCAACTTATCCAGCATATGTTTTACGCAGCGGATGCCCTTCCAGCTGCAACCCATCACTGGGAAACATCCACACACACTCAATCACACACATACACTACGGACAATTTAGCTTACCCAATTCACCTATACCGCATGTCTTTGGACTTGTGGGGGAAACCGGAGCACCCGGAGGAAACCAACGCCAACACGGGGAGAACATGCAAACTCCACACAGAAATGCCAACTGACCCAGCCGAGGCTCGAACGCGACCTTCTTGCTGTGAGGCGATTGTGCTACGCCACTACGCCACTGTGCGGCCCTAAATGAATGATTATGTCTATTTAACTGATTATATTTTAATTACATCACAACACGATGCTGTAAAAGAAGCCTTATGAAATTGAAAACAGCCACACAGACCTTTCACCGGAGCTGTGCATATAGCCCATTGTTTTATTCATTTGAGAGAGAAAGAGCTGAATCTGGACGCGCTTCAGCTTCTAGTCATTTGGGATTACATCCAGACTGATACATTTTGCTTTTCTTTTGCCCCTCTTTCGTTGGACTAGATGAAGCGAGTGTGTTTAGTCTTCAGGGAGACGCTGTGACGGATCTGGAGCTCTGTGGGAGGCTTCGGTTCGGATCGGGGCCAGATCGGCTCATACCTCGAATTGTTCTCACTTAGTTTTTCTAATGCGCTGCGATTCAGTGTCGGGGGGAGAATGTGACATTTTGTCGGTTTTATAAGGCCTCCGCTTCTGATAAGTGGCCCTCACACTCATCAGGTGAATGATGTCTTTCTGAGGTTATTCGGGGTGTGAGAGAAACCAAAAGCTCATGCAGAGTTTGACATTCAAGGCCTCTGAGAGCAAACCATAACATGCATCACTCTTTATGTATTAAAAACATGCAAACAATAGTCATTTTTCAATCCAAAAGTCAGTACGCTCAAAAAAAAAAGCTTATTGTTCAAACTACTTATTTAAATCGAGCTGAATCAACTCAATTCTTGATGCTTTGTTTGTGAAAACTCAATTGTTTTTGTTCAATCCACTTAAAATTGTAATAAGTTAACTTAACCGATTTGTGTTGGGACATGAAGTGAAGTTTAATTTCGAGAGGATCACGTGCTTATGATTGCTCACAGCTGGTCCCGCATCAGCTCACGATTGATTCACCAATCAGATGATTCCTAGATCACCATAAATAATCAGAGTTCTCTTATCTCAATCATGATCTTCTGGTGATCTCTTCTCTGAACTAACTTTTGTGATTGATTAAATGCGTTATAACATTACTACAACATTCCTATAGGCCTAATGGAAGACAACGGGTGTCATTATTTTTCAGAAATGTGTTTTTTAATGGGGCGACGCGGTGGCGCAGTGGGTAGCACAATCGTCCTCACAGCAAGAACGTCGCTGGTTCAAGCCTCGGCTGGATCAGTTGGCATTTCTGTGTGGAGTTTGCATGTTCTCCCCGTGTTGGAGTGGGTTTCCTCCGGTAAGCTAAATTGTCTGTAGTGTATGTGAGTGAATGAGTGTGTATGGGTGTTTCCCAGTGATGGGTTGCAGCTGGAAGGGCATCCGCTGTGTAAAACATATGCTGGATAAGTTGGCGGTTCATTCCGCTGTGGCGACCCCTGATTAATAAAGGCACTAAGCTGAAGAGAAAATGAATGAATGTTTTTAAATGTTGTCATCATTGTACGATCAGACAGTAATCAGGACATCACGTTAATCTCATAACTATTAACTATATCTGGTTACTGACTGCTGCTACTGTTTTTCTTTGTTCATCCAGCCAGTGGTAGACAGAGATCATCACTTTTCAAAACCGGTTAGCACAGAAATGAAACTTACTAAACTCATATTGGCTGTTTGATTAGTTAGGTGGACAAATATTCCTCAGTGGCTGTAGATGTGTAAAGCAACTATATACGTTAAGAATTACCTAAATGTTTGAGAGGGGTCTGGATGCAGACCTGGTGGAGTGCAATCTGAGCTGCATGCAATGCTTTTTAGTGCGCTCACCTAACCCCACCCCTCACAGTGACGTCACTAGCTCCATTGAGTGCACTGTGTCTGACATCGCATCTCTGAGAGAGGCAATCTCAGCTTACATCATCAAGGCTGCATCCGGATACAACTGAAATGTTTCACCAAAGCCCTTATTAGCCTTGTATTTTGATTTTGTTTTAATATTCTCACAGATGGCTGCACGGTGGCGCAGTGAGTTGCACGATCGCCTCACAGCAAGAAGGTCGCTGGTTCAAGCCTCGGCTGGGTCAGTCATGTTCTCCCCGTGTTGGTGTGGGTTTCCTCCGGGTGCTCCGGTTTCCCCCACAAGTCCAAAGACATGCAGTATAGGTGAATTGGGTAGGCTAAATTGTCCGTAGTGTATGTGTGTGAATGAGTGTGTGTGGATGTTTCCCAGAGATGGGTTGCAGCTGAAAGGGCATCCGCTGCGTAAAACATATGCTGGATAAGTTGGCGGTTCATTCCGCTGTGGCGACCCCAGATTAATAAAGGGACTAAGCCGAAAAGAAAATGAATGAATGAATATTCTCACAGATTCGATACCATCTTCACATTTTGGACTTTAGGGTCCACAAAAGCTTTAAAATAATTTTAATTCAGAAGTTGAAGACAATTTACATCATTTTATGAAACTCTGAAATTCATTTCTAATGTTTAAGTTACTAAAATAACATCTTTGGACACAAATCAACAGCGTGCCATTGTCACACACACAAAACATAAGATGTCCACACAATCACACTCACAGATCTCCTGCCAGCACCACATTTTACAGCACAGAGTGTGTTGTGTTGTTCACATTTCTGAGGTTTTCAATATAAATGTCATATATTTACAACATTAAAATGAGCAGAAAAGCTCAATCCAGAGAAAATGCTCTTGATATTGGCAGAAACATTACAAGATGTTACCAGTTCATTATTTCCCATCTTTTAAACCGCGCTGTATTATTATTATTTTAATACTAAAAGCATTAAAAATCATGTTAGAACTATATCAATATAATCATTATCAATTATAAACAGGATTACATTAACAGTTTAGTATACCAAAACCCTAAAAATGTCCAAAAGAGGCTCGGTAAGCCTTTCTCAACTTGACAACACTGCCTAGTTAGATTGATTAGGCAGAAGTGTGTGTGTCAGAAGCAGGCGAGGTTACTGCCCTCTAGTGGCGGACAATGATAAACGTGCAAATCCTCCAGAAGAAAACTCATTTATTAAATTCTGCAAATATAAATCACACATATAGCTCTTAGTGACGTTAATAAAGTTCATAAAGGACTCAAAATGATAGGAATCACTTGCTGCTCTTCTTCTTTTTAGCAGCAGGCGTTTCGGTGTCGTCTTCGGCCTCCAGCGCTCTCTTTCTGCTGGTTTTATCACTGATGTACCCGCTGGAGTCACTGGTGGGTAGCTCAGAGGGTGTAATCTCTGACAAATCCTGCTGTTTGTCTCTTTTCTTCTTCTTTTTCTTCTCTTTATGCCGTCCGTTTGCATTGCAGTCCTCCTCGGTTGTGTCCAGAGCGGTTTCGAGGTTTTCTGAGGTTTCCGGCAGGCTGCTGTTATTCACATACTCATCCATTGATGACTCGGTTTCATTCTTGTCTTTCTTCTTCTTCTTCTTCTTCTTCTTGGGTTTTGGACTGTCGGCCGTGTCTTCTGTGGCGTCTGCTTCTGTACTTGACTCTGGAGTCTCCTGTTTTTGTTCAAATTGGGCCACGAGCTCTTGCACTCTGAAAGCCGATGAGAAGTTATTGTTAGTAAATGAAGCCCCATGTATAATGGTGCAATCAGAGTACATGATATCAGTCTGATTCAAACATTATGAATGAAATTTCAGAGTTCACAGGCCAAAATGCTAAGGATTTGTTCTGTATTGGGCAGTGGAATTTTTTTACTTGCCATTTTTTAACAATAATATAAAACATTTATTATTTCTTAGCTAAATATTTTAAATAATGTGTCAAAACAAGGTAAAAGGAGGTAATACTTTTTACTTTTGTTAAACTGTTGGGTTGGTTATATAATTGGTTATACAGATTGGGTAGCTTTACATGATGTTGTGTTCGCAGGTGTGTGTGTGTGCTCTCTCTCTCCTGCTCTTTCCCTCTCCATAGGCCCCGCCCTAATTACATAGGCGACGTGCCTTGGGGTTGGCTGGAGTGACCCAGGTAGCGAGTTGATTGGCGTATTGTTTTGGCTAGTGGTGTGTGAAAAATAACAGTTGCAAGTGTTATTTTTTTGATTGTGTTTTCCCGTTACCTTGCGAGTTTTTTGCGTGTGTGTGTAAATTTTGCCTTTAGTTTTTTTATTTTTTTATTAAGGGCTAATAATTTTGACTTCAACTGTATGTCAGTGTTGGCAATGTCAGTTGTTTCTAATATCGAGCAGCCCGAGTGTTGTGCATCAGCAGAGGATAGCTGTACAGTACCTGGATCTGTCGAGTCGTCCTCTGATGAGCAGAACTCCTGCAGCGTCTGCGTCCAGCTGAAAGACCTCGAACTCCAGACTCTGTCCGACACACAGCCCCGAGTCCCTCCACTGATCCGAGGTCAGCGCATTCGGCTTCACCACCGACGCGTTAAAACAACCGTGAACCAGACAGCCCACGTGACTCACACCCATCTTATTAATCACACCCTGAAGAACAGCAGACACAACGTTAAACACCTTCAGAAAAATCTTGATGGTTCTTTGGGTCTCGTCTATCAAATCTGATCTTAATTTGTATTTATATTGCATTCATGTCAGGCGATTGGCTGGGCCATTCTACTCTGAAAGCATCTAAGACTTTCCCTGGCTATGTTTTGGATCATTGTCTTGCTGAAATGTCCACCCTGGTTTCATCTTCATCCTCCTGCTAATGTAGATGATGGACTGAAGCAGCTGATATTCATTTACACTGAGGAAGGGCAGAGGGTTGCTGAAGAACTACTGAGAGATTTCAGCTGCTGTCTGGGCTTTCACTGCCTTTCCACACCTCCCTTTCTTCATGTGTTCAATACTTCTTCCCTGTGTTACTTCATGTTATTATGCATAACTTCATTTGTAAACTAATTAGATTTGTTTTCTTTGCATATATGGATTTCTTTGGTTGTTACCAACATCCGGTGAACATTTAGAGTCAACGGCACCTTATGTTCCCCACTGTACCACCAATTACAAATATGAGCACAAACCAGTCTAATGTTGCATATTTGTAGGAAAAGCCATAATAAATCAAAATTAGAGCTGCACAATATATCGTTTCAGCATCGATACCGCAGTATGTGCATCTGCAATAATCACATCACAGAATCTGCAAAGAAAAACTGAACAATATGCTTATTATAGCTTCTTATAACTATTGTATGGAAAATACCCAAAAACCTGTTCTTTCACAATAGATAAGAGATTTCTGATAATCTTTTGAACAATTAATATAAGCAATTAGACGTAAATAGAGACGTGTTATCGCCATTCACGTCATTTGTAAACGGATAAATAATGAATTGAAATGTTTTCATTTGATTTTTGATGCCTTTTTTTATTCTTTAATCGCTAAAAGCATTTCATTTGTGAACTATTTTCTTCCGTTTAATGAATGTTGGGGTGGGAAATGTCAAATGCTTTAATATTCTGTCCCGTTCACTGGGAATAAAATAAACATGAAGATAAAGTAGAAAGCATACCACCAGCCTCAATCCTTTCTTTGGTCTGAAGATCACGAATGAGGCCTCGATGTTGAAGTGAATAAACCCGTGATCGTCAAAAATATTCCCGTGCTGTCCCACGACTTTAATGTTGTCATACGCCACAGGAACACCACTCAGACTGCAAAACCAGAGAACAAATGGAGATTTCTTTACTCGGTTTCATTATTATGGGGTTAGTTTAACTCAAAAAATGTATAATATACGTCTTCATTTATCATAATCGATATTAACTGAAGATATATTCCAGGAAAACTGAAAACATTGACAGTCCATTCAGCCAGATTTGAAAAGCCCAAACTAAAGCTGTGCAACACGATCATGTTTATTCAGAGTACTTGAATTGATCAGCTTGCTTCATATGGGTTATTTTATAAGCTCTATGAGTTAAAAACTGCTTAAATCAGTGAAAATCCTCATTCTTTTTGCTTTACACATCATTATATGCAGTATTTAACATGTTTTAACAAGTTGCAAGGGAAAACTAAGTGAGATGAGGGACGTTCTGGGTGAACTGACATCACTCAGACTTGATAATTAAATTAATTTGTGTTTTGAAGATGACCTTACAGTCCTTACAGGTTTGAAAAAGACATGAGAGGGACTAAGCGGAGAGAGAGAAGTTTTATTCCTGTGTAAATAAACATTGTTGATGTAGATGTTTGATATCTTATTAGATTTCTGTGATTTTAAGCAAACGTCAGCTTCTAACGTCAGCTTTCTCCTAATTAAATTAACTTTTAGTCATGCATTTCTTTATTGTTTAATAAAAATAACTATGGGTGGCGCAGTGGGTAGCACAATCGCTTCACAGCAAGAAGGTCGCTGGTTCGAGCCTTGGCTGGGTCAGTTGGCATTTCTGTGTGGAGTTTGCATGTTCTCCCCGTGTTGGCGTGGGTTTCCTCCGGGTGCTCCGGTTTCCCCCACAAGTCACAAGACATGCGCTATAGGTGAATTGGGAAAGCTAAATTGTCCATAGTATATGTGTGAGAATGAGTGTGTTTGGATGTTTCCCAGTGATCGGTTGCGGCTGGAAGGGCATCCGCTGTGTAAAACATATGCTGGATAAGTTGGCGGTTCATTCCGCTGTGGCGACCCCAGATTAATAAAGGGACTAAGCCGAAAAGAAAATGAATGAATGAATGAATAAATGAAAAATAACTATTTAATTTGTACTGTAATTAAACTGTACATTTTATTTGTACATTTTAAGTCACCATATATGATTCTTCACCTGATAAAGTCTTTTAATCTTAATACTTTGACACGATCCTTTACATCTGTAGATTTAACTGAGTTGTAATACAGTGCTCAGCATATATGAGTACACCCCATTTTGAAAATTAACATGTATCTCCATTTCTCAGTGAATATGGGTCATATATATTGCTGCATTTGAACAAAACAGATTTATTACACAGATATATTTATTAAAATAATATTTTAGTCACAGAACATCTTTAGAAATGGACAGATAATACATTTAAAGCCATGCAAAATATTGCATTACAAACCAACATTTCAACAAAACTGTATATATTTTTTGTTTCTCTTGATTTCTCTTAATATTTTGTAAGTTATTCTGTTAGATGAGCTCCAGATTTGGCTTCAATGCTGACTAAACTAATGTATATGCACAAATATAATATTGTAAAGCTTCCTATAGAAAATATGAATTTAAATGAGAGATTTGTGGGAGGTATACTCATATATGCTGAGCGCTATAATAGTTCGGACTGCTGAGCGAATCACTGGTACAACCCTCCCTACTCTCCAAGAACTGTACTTATCCAGAGCGAGCAGAAGGGCTGATATCACTCTGGACCCCTCACACCCAGCACACTGCCTCTGTGAACTGTTACCTTCTGGTCGACGCTACAGAGCACTGTGCACCAGAACAGCCCGACACAGAAACAGTTTCTTCCCTCAGGCAATCCATCTCATGAACACTTGATGATAGTAACTGTGAAACAAACATGACTACTTGCTCTACACTTTTCTAGACACATACACTTATTTAACAACATACTTTACATGCCAATTTGCACATAACAGCTGCACATATAACGCTGTATATAGTAATATACCTGTACATACACTTGTCAATTTGCATATCTGCATTCACTACCTACTTCTATGTTTAAATATATTTATGATCTGTTTTTTTCTCTGTAGTTCTGTTGCACTGTAGAAGCTTCTGTCACCAAAGCAAACTCCTCGTATGTGTGAACATACCTGGCAATAAAGCCCTTTCTGATTTTCTGATCATTTAAAGTCCCTCCATGTCTCTTGGAAACACTGCGCATTTTAAACTGTGCTTCATCCAGGTGAGTGGGCTTGACAAACCACCTGTAGAAACACTCTTCTCTCTTATGCACCTGACACTTTATCTAAACTCCACCTTACGAGGACTCAATGTTTACTATAAATGTACCACAATCATGTTGCAATGCTTGCTTCAACCTTAAACACCTCCTGCACAGTATCAGACCTTAAATACCTTCTTTTTTTGCACAATATCCTGCACAACATTGTTCAGTCTCATGTAAAAGTACTTGTATAGCCTGTCTTAGGTGTATAGTTTAAGTAGTTTATTCTATTTTATAATAGATGTTAGTTATGCATAGGTTTATTATAATAGCTCTTATGTCCAGTGTTGTGTTTATGATTAATCCACGTAGCACCGTTGTCCTGCGAGACGCGACATTTCGTCCCTCTGTATGTCCACACATGTAGAGGAAGGACAATAAAGCACGCCTTGACTTGACTTGTAATTAAGTTCACTTATTTGTTATTATATCATATAATAAGTACTGTTCAGAATAGAAGTGTCGTATGAATCTATGCAAAATATACACGCTACGCAGAATGATAATGGGATATTTCGCCTTTTTGGCATTTTATTATGGAGTTAAAGTTAATCCGTGATTAACTTGCATTAAAGGAATAGTTTGCGCATAAGATAAAGTATTTCCTCACCCTTTCTCACACTCAATGTGGTTTAAAGACGTATATAATTTCTTCTGCTGATCACAAAGCAAAATATTCTGAAGAATGTTGTGAAAAAGCAGCCATTGACATCCATAGTATAGATATTAATAGCCGTGGTACTGTCATAACAGTGAACGAATGCACCAATATAAAGCCAACTTTTACCTCAGTGAAAGAAAGCATGAGAAAGAAGTACGAGTAAATGACGACAAGTTTAATTTGGGGGTGAACTATCCCTTTAAATATGCTTTCCATGCATATAAAATCACTTTTATGACACCAGAAACGGGCGTCAGGTCTTTTGAGCCGCGCATGTAAACAAAGCGCAGTGATGACGTCATTAATCGCGATATTAATTATTTTTATTCCGCAGAAAATGTGCTTATACTGTACCTGTTGGAGTATTTGAGCAGCTCTGCGTTGAGTTGCTCCTGTATGCCGGTTTTCTTCTTCTTCAGGTGTACGGGCGGCAGGGAGATGTGTCTCCGGTGAGTGTCCAGAACCAGACACGAGTACCGGGCCTTCAGCAGCTTCACCGCGTCTGCGAATGACGGGATGAGGCACGGAGCCGCCTCGGGGCCGACGGTAACACTGCTGCCGGAGATCTGCGCCACTTCTGGAGGATTTGTGACGGGTTTCGGAGCTCCGTCCTCCTGAGTCCAGTTCGCCATGCTGTACACATGTGGAGGAGCACGTGGTACGTTTGCTCGTGTGTTTGAACGCGGAGAGACCTGCGACCCCCGACGGAGAGGAGAAGAACTACACACATATAATAAATCTGCGCACATATAATAAA
>CAIGQW010012045.1:0-10748 GCA_903798125.1 Danio choprae | reverse complement strand
GTGTGATATATATATATGTGTGTGTGTGTGTGTGTGTGTGTGTGTGTGTGTGTGTGTGTGTGTAAATATGCATGTCTTTTAATTTTAAGAATATATATGATCCGAACTTTGTAATATTTGAAACTGTTTGTCAGATATTCAAATGTATAATAGATTAGTGGCATTAAAAAGAAATTGAGGTACCTAATTGAAGAAACTAAAACTGAATCGAAGAAGCTAAATTGTCTGTAGTGTATGTGTGTGAATGAGTGTTTTCCAGTACTGGGTTGCAGCTGGAAGGGCATCCGCTGTGTAAAACATGCTGGACGAGTTGGCGGTTCCTTCTGCTGTGGCGACCCCTGATGAATAAAGGGACTAAGCCAATGTGTAAAACATGCTGGATACTTACAGAGGATTGGAACAACTAGAGCATGAGTAAACAATGAGAGTTTCATTTTTGGTTGAACTAACCCTTTAACACTGTGAACCCTTTAACAGCTTCATGATATTCTTGAAAATATATATTTAAAAACTATGAAAATATAATATATATTTGGAAAATCTGACTGTAAAGCGATCATAATCTCAATTGAAAAGCACGTCAGTGATAGTGTCATACATGACCGCTGTACACTGTTGCCAGCCAGTGCAGGCATTACCAAGATAGAGACATGTCCAGTTAAATACGTCTTTCCTGCTTCAAATGATCCTTCTTTAATCCACACAGCCACTGATTATACATTAAATAAATTACATTCAGTGTGTCAATGAAATGCTGGGCTGTGTAACTGTACTGTTTGCTCATATTCATTACGTGATTCCAGCTGAATGTTGTCTGATGACGGATCCTCACGTTATACAGAGGTGCATTTTCCCGGTAATGTGTTGAACTGTTGTCAGAAAACATGACACAGCAGTTTAATGAAGGAAACACTGAAGGTGCTGCTGAACTGCCTGCGCCCTCTAGCGGAACAATGAAGAACTGCAACATCTTTGAGTGCAGGATAGAGATCTCATTCATTCATTTTCCTTTGGCTTAGTCCCTTATTTATCAGGGGTCGCCACAGCGGAATGAACCGCCAATTCGTCCAGCATATGTTTTACCCTTCCAGCTGCAACCCAGAACAGGGAAACACCCATACACTCCGGCCAATTTAGTTCATCCAATTCACTTATAGGATAGAGATCTTTCATATTAATTCACTTAGACTTCTCTCCCATTATAAGATCCATTTAAAATCCATGTCAAAATCAGAATCCGTTAAAAAATATTTGTCTATACATTTCTATATGATCTATCTCCTATCATTTATCTGAATTGTTGCATTCAGTTTTTTCCCCGGAGAGGTCTTAGATCTATATAGACTATTGAATTGATTTGCTTTTTATGGTCACACTTTAATTTAAGGTATTCTCATTATTAACAAACCATTAACTATGGCCTTTAGCTTAATAAACTTCACATTTGTTGCTTATTAATAGCTAATAAGGTAGTGTAGGTTTTGGGTAGGATTATGGAGGTAGAATATGTACTTTATAAGTAACAGCCAATATCTTAATCTTAATAATATCTTCAATAATCTTGAATTGCTACTTAGACTAAACCTAAATATAGACAGATTATGTCAATTGCTAAATATACATTCATACACTTTTTCCTTTTGTTCTATTCAACATTATTTTTCTGCAAATATTAAATTTTTTGGTATTATTCCCTGTTTAATTGTGCTGATGTGATTTATGTGATTTTATATTGTATTATTTTATATTATATTCATTCATTCATTTTCCTTCGGCTTAGCCCCTTTATTCATCAGGGGTCGCCACAGTGGTATGAACCGCCAACTTATCCAGCATATGTTTTGCACAGTGGATGCCCTTCCAGCTGCAACCCAGTACTGGGAAACACCCATAAACACTCATTCACTCACACACACACACACACACACACTCATACACTACGGCCAATTTAGTTCATCCAATTCACCTATAGCGCATGTGTTTGAACTGTGGGGGAAACCGGAGCACCTGGAGGAAACCCACGCCAACACGGGGAGAACATGCAAACTCCACACAGAAATGCCAACTGACCCAGCCGAGACTCGAACCAGCGACCTTCTTGCTGTGAGGCGACAGTGCTAAAAAAAATCTTTAAAAGCTATAATAATCTAATGTATGCACAACAGTCTGTCCAGGTCAGTGTCCTCACCATATATTGACTATAAATACACAGAGAACAAATATTGTTGTTAGGACAATAATTAAACCATATTGGTTATAAATAGGGCAGCACGGTGGCTCAGTGGTGGTCACCTCACAGTAAGAAGGTCGCTGGTTCGAGTCCCGGCTGGGTCAGTTGGCATTTCTGTGTGGAGTTTGCATGTTCTCCCCGTGTTGGCGTGGGTTTCCTCCGGGTGCTCCAGTTTCCCCCACAGTCCAAACAGATGTGCTATAGGTGAATTGAATAAACTAAATTGGCCGTAGTGTATGAGTGTGTGTGTGAATGAGTGTCTATGGGTGTTTCCCAGTACCAAAACATATGCTGGAATAGTTGGCGGTTCATTCCACTGTGGCAACCCCTGATAAAGTGACTAAGCCAAAGGAAAATGAATGAGTTATAAATAGAGCTTTGTTAAAAGTTCTATTGAGATGGATAGTTGCTGTCGACCTGATTGGGTAGCTTTACATGGACATAGGAAAATAAATCCCTGTTTACAATTATTTAAGACCTACAAGGCCTGTTTTTGAAATTTAAGACACCCTGTAAACACAAAACAAGATATTCTGAAAAATCCTAGAAACCAGTAGCCATTGACATCCATAGTAGGAAAATAAAGGGGGAAATACTATGGATTCCATTGTGTTCAACAGAAGGAATACACTCAAACCGGTTTGGAGGGTAATTAAATGAATGTTTTTAAAAGAGTGAACTGTCCCTTTAAGGCATTATTTTGTATCATACAGTATATTACAGTACCTCTGATTTCCAGTTTGCACTCCACCTCGTCTTCTCCCAGTGCATTTACAGCCTTGCAGGAGTATTTGCCACTGTCGAAGGTGCTGGGTTTGCGGATGTTGAGCGTCAGAACTCCCTGGTTGTTCTGCATCAGGAACTTTGGATCGTCACCAATGATCATCTTGTTCTTCATCCAGATGATCTTCGGCTGGACAGAGAAACAGAGACGTCGAGCTGTAATAATACACTTACTCTGCTCACGGGCAGCGCTGGGTGAGTTACTTCAAAACATGTTATTAATTGCATCATTAAAGGTGCTGTTTGTAAGTTTTTGACTGTTCTAAGCCATAACAATAGCATAATATGTTTGCAGATATTTCAGAAACATGCTAAGTGAACATTCTTGTTTATCTGGAAAACAATGCTAAGTCAGATATTCTGCTGTGAATATAAGAGTTATGTGCTGGAACGGCTGTCTTTGTTTAGGTTCTTTTATCCCACAGCCCACTGCCACTTTAGCCAATCATATTTCAGCCCCCCGGGTTGCCTTGGTGGAAAACAGCATATTTCATTCATACAGAAAGGCTCTCAAAGCATGTGTCCGTGACCGAAATGCGACCTCCGGTGGACAGTAGCAGAATCCGAAATGAGACGCAGATTCAGAGTTCCACATGAGGTTATTAATTAGCAAATAATATAAATATTACGAGCGTAAACATTAGATGAGCAGGTTACATTGTAACCCCGTGTCCTAACAACACGCTACGTGACCAGATTTGCAGTGATGAGCAGTTTGGCTGTTTGCACCAGACGAAACATGACAGAAATTGAAATACAGCCATTCAGAAGCACAGAATATGCACTCGTTCTAACACAATCACAACGTCCGCATTGAGGAATAAGGTCAATACTGTGGTATTTTACCTTGGGGAAGGCTCTGACGGCGCAGCTGATGGCGGTGCTGTAGCCGATAGTCACAGATCGGTCCACCAGCGGCGCAGTGAACTTCGGAGCACAGGTCATGTCCTTCTCTTTATAAGGAGGAGGTTTATACTGCAAACCTGAGAGGGAAACATTCAGAAACTGAAAATCTCTACAACACATTTCTGACAGTGACCTGTTTGTGTGAATATATTATTGCATTCACAGTTATAAGGCTATATTATATTACAAATAATCTGAAATTGCAATATGACTCAGTGCATTTATCAAGTCACAGATTTAAGTAACTTGTTATCTGCTCTTTATGGATGTATTTGGCTTTGTGTTGATTATAAAGTGCATTCGGAGACATACTGCTGTATCATTTTCTGTCAAAATGTATATATTAAAACATGAATATTTATGTGGATAAATACTTTCTAAGTAAATTCTTTAGTTATGCTTAATGTGTGTATTTTTGAACTTGGTTATTACTATTACATTTTACATATATAAATATGGCTATATTGTATAGTATAGAGTTCATTTGCAAAAAAAATTAACTGCTCTTTTTATTGCTTTTATGAATCATGTTTGTGCATTGAAGAAATCCATCATTTATTTATTTAGCAAATTACCTCTTCAAATATACTCGATAAATCAGAGGTCCTGAAATGCTTTGGCCAGGAGATCCACATTTCCCCAGGGCCAATAATTCAAAACCCTTTAATTTATTTTATTTAGTTTTATTTTATTTATTTTTTTATTTTATTTTATTATTATTTATTTATTTATTATTATTTTATTTAATTTTTTTTATTTATTTTTTTATATTTTATTTAGTTTTTTTATTTTATTTTATTATTATTTTTTTTTTTTATTTTATTTTATTTTTTTTTATTTAGTTTTATTTAGTTTTTTTATTTTATTATTATTTATTTATTTGTTTTATTTATATATTTATTTATTTTATTAGTTTTTTTTATTTATGCAAATTGACTTTCAATGTTCTTTACTTACAAATTTACTTTACACGCACGCCCACTTTACTTTAATGCACATAAACTAAAACAAATGGCTATATGACTAAAAATATGACTGATGAACAAACGGTATAGGTTGAGGCTATTAAATAGCAATCTAAAACTAATATACAATGACATTAGTAAAGTGGTATATGAACCACCACGGTTGTTTAAAATAACATAAAGTGAAAATAAATTAGCAGAAAAGCACACACCATGATAAATACACAACAGCAGCAGCATGAACGGTAAATGAACAGAATCAGCATGATACTGAACCTGCATGCCAATCACTCTCAGCTAGTGCCACTGATCTTATGTACTGATAATTGCAGGACTTACAGAAAAATGACCAAGTTGCATGCTGGTCATTTCTTTTGCTCTGTATTTGTAATGAAGTGAAAGTATAGAGTGTGTGCGCACAGTATAACAGGTCACAAGCGTTCAGTTTTCTCAGGTCAGACACAGTTGAAGTCAAAATTATTAAATTACTTATTCTTTGTCAAATATTTCTCAAGTGATATTTAATGGAGCACAGACATTTTCACAGTATTTCCTATAATATTTTTTCTTCTGGAGAAATTAGTTTTATTTCGGCTAGAATAAAAGCTAATTTTTAAAAATACATTTTAAGGTCAATATTATTAGCCCCCCTTAAGCAATGTTTGTTTTCAATTGTCTACAGAACAAACCAGTTATACAATGACTTGCCTAATTACCCTAACTTTAACCTAGTTAAGCCTTTAAATGTCACTTTAAGCTGAATACTAGTATCTTGAAAAATATCTAGTCAAATATTATGTGCTGTCATCATGGCAAAGATAATAGAAATCAGTTATTAGAAATGGTGAAATAATAAGATATAGAAATAGATATAGAGATAATAATGGTGCTCCACCGGAAAAAGGTGGTTTGCCATCTCCAGGTTGGAGGAAAGTCCTTACCCCAGGTGGAGGAGTTCAAGTATCTTGAGGTTTTGTTTACGAGTGAGGGAAGGATGGAACGTGAGATTGACAGGCGGATTGGTGCAGCGGCAGCAGTAATACGGTCGATATACCGGTCCGTTGTGGTAAAGAAGGAGCTGAGCCGAAAGGCAAAGCTCTCGATTTACCGGTCAATCTACGTTCCTACTCTCACCTATGGTCATGAGCTTTGGGTCATGACCGAAAGGACAAGATCTCGGATACAGGCGGCCGAAATGAGTTTCCTTCGCAGGGTGGCAGGGCGCACCCTTATAGATAGGGTGAGGAACTCTGTTACCCGGTAGGAGCTCGGAGGAGAGCCGCTGCTCCTCCACATCGAGAGAAGTCAGCTGAGGTGGCTCGGGCATCTGTTTCGGATGCCTCCTGGACGCCTACCTAGGAAGGTGTTCCAGGCATGTCCCACCGGGAGGAGGCCTCGGGGAAGACCCAGGACACGCTGGAGAGACTATGTCTCTCGGCTGGCCTGGGAACGCCTCGAGATCCCCCCAGGAGCTGGAGGAAGTGTCTGGGGAGAGGGAAGTCTGGGTTTCTCTCGTAAGACTCCGCGACCCAGCCCCAGAGAAGCGGTTGAAAATGAATGAATATTAGAAATGACTTATTAAAACTATTATGTTTAGAAATGTGTTAAAAAAAATCTTATTTCCATTCAACTGAAATTGGGGAAAACATATGTAGGGGGCTAATAATTGTGACTTCAACTGTATATTTTATTTGAGAATAAAAAACTGAAAATAATGTTATAATATTACCACTGGTTCAGCCTGTTCTCTGACTGCAGACTCTTGATTAGCAGAACTTGTTTTTCTCACGCACTTAAAGCGAGTCTGACAGAAGCATCAACAGCTTTCACACGTCTTTCAAAATCAAAGTCGTGCATCACAAAAACACTCGAACCCACTCAAAGGGGTTTTTGCCACTCTTTAGGTTGTGACCCCATCAAGAGAAACACTGCATTAACAAATTGCACAGCCCATCACCCATAATAATACAATTATTTTTAGTTTAGTTTAAAATTTATTTTTATTTTTTAAATTTTATATTAGCATATATTGTCCTGTCTTTCTTATTGATTATCTTACTGCTTATTATTGTTGCCATGTTTGTGAAGCACTTTGCTCAACATTCATGTTGTTTTAAGGTGCTATATATATATATAAAGTTGACCTTGACCTAATAATAATAAAATATAAATAATAATATTTCCCAGAGATTGGTTGCAGCTGGAAGGGCATCCGCTGCGTAAAACATATGCTGGATAAGTTGGCGGTTCATTCTGCTGTGGCGACCCCAGATTAATAAAGGGACTAAGCCGAAAAGAAAATGAATGAATGAATAATAATAATAATAATAATAATAATAGCTATTTTACCCTGAAAATTATGTAATCTTCTTATTTTTTAGTTTTTAAATCATTATTAGATTTAATACTACTACTAACACTACTACTACTACTAATAATAATAAATTATTAATATTTATATTATTATATACCATATTGATATACAATTATAAAAAATATGATTACAAAACCAGCATTTTTAAATAAATCCCAATAACAATATTATAACCATTATGATATATAACCACAAAATTCTGACCAAATAATAATAAATAAATACTTTTAGGTATGTTAAATTGAAATATTCATAGCGTAATATTTTAATTAAAACCTCACAAGACAAAAACTCTAAATAAGAAAAGCATTTTTTGCAGTGTAACAGACACTCTGCTTTGCATCACAACCACATCCCCACTTCAGGTCTGCATTATTTGTTAATGATTCAATAGAGCAGAGTATGGTAACTGTAGTATGGACTCTGTAGAATTATTACAAAATAATGCACATCCAATGACAATCCAAGACACTTCACATTATTTTCAGAACTCAATATCCCGTTATCATTAATATTATCGGTTGAGCAAACTGACCGGATTTGGAGATGATGGCGTTATTCTTGCTCATGCAGGGGTCTTCACTGAGGCCGCAGAGGTTTTCACTGTAGATGCGGAACATGTACTCGTTTCCCATGATCAGATCCGACACGGTGCAGTTTGTGCGGCGATTGTGTTCATACACCGTAAACCACTCCTGCAAATCAGATCATCAACTGGTCAATTTAGGGTTCACAGTCTAAGACAAATATCAAATCTGCTGACTTTCACTGACTAAAATTGCAATTTCCATGACCTATAATTAATACCTGCTCAAATATAACCCCAGTTCAACATTGCAATACCTTAAATGTGACTATTGCAGATGCACAAATTGCGCTATCGATGCTGAAACAATATATTGTGCAGCCCTGTACCGAATCTTGACAGGAGAACCAACCGGATATATATATTTTTCAGAAACTGCCCCGTCTCTAGTAAATTCAGCGATTTACCGCAGTACACAGCTGGTTTGTGAGTGTTTGGTGGATAGATGATCGCTCACCTTGGTTTTCTTTTCTGATTTCTGGATGGTGTAGCCGGTGATCTCACAGTTGCCGTCGTCTTTGGGTGGTTTCCACTCTAATGCTGCGTTGAAGCCCCAGACATCAGTCACGTGCACTCCAATCGGAGGGCCGGGTTTATCTGAGAAACAGGGTAAACGGAGTAATACTACACTGTAAATCAGGGATCAGCACGTGAGGTAGATTCTAGGGCTGTTAGATGGGTCATGAGGGAGCTTTGTCAAATTTGATTAAAGCGGTCACACTTTACAATGAGGTTTCATTAGTTCATGTATTTACTGATGCGTACTAGTAATGAACTACATTAGTACAGCCTTCGTTAATTGTGGTTTAACATTTACTAATTTAAGTAAATCATTTATTATTAAAATACAAATTTATATTTGCTAACATTAGTTAATGCACTGTGAGGTAACATCAATAATGGACAACTTTATTTCTATTAACGGACATTAACAAAGGAGAATAAATACTGTACACTGAATAATAAATGTATTGTTTATCGTTTGCGTCAAATAAGTCTTACTCCAATTCTGTTGTTAAGCACTTATTTAATAACATCCACCACTCTCTAGTCTTTAACACACATATATCCCAAAAATAGGGGGCGGTGCGGTAGCGCAGTGGATAGTGTTGTCGCCTTATAGCAAGAAGGTTGCTGGTTTGACCCTCTGCTGGGCGTTTCTGTGTGGAGTTTGCATGTTCTTCCCGTGTTGGCGTGGGTTTCCTCCGGGTGCTCCGGTTTCCCCCACAAGTCCAAAGACATGCGGTATAGGTGAATTGGGTAAGCTAAATTGTCCGTAGTGTGTATGTGTGTGAATGGGAGTGTATGGGTGTTTCCCAGAGATGGGTTGCAGCTGAAAGGGCATCTGCTGCGTAAAACATATGCTGGATAAGTTGGCGGTTCATTCCGCTGTGGCGACCCCGGATTTATAAAGGGACTAAGCCGAAATGAAAATGAATAAATGAATATCCCGAAAACCCTGTTTCTCTTGTCGTTGTTCCTGCCATCCTTCATCCTATTGGCTAATCCAAATATCAATCACTCAATCTTTATGACACCTCCACCTTTTACTTTTACTTTCTCTTTAATGAAACACCTTGCATTTTTTCCCCCAAAGAATTAACAACCATCAAGCATAAAAGTGTTTACTTTTCTCTATAAAACATACCTCTTTTCACGGTTTGTTCATGTTCGCAAATAATAATAATCATAATTCCTTACATTTATATATCGCTTTTCTGGACACTCAAAGCGCTTTACATATTTTTTTTTGGGGGGGGGGGAATCTCCTCATCCACCACCAGTGTGCAGCATCCACCTGGATGACACGACGGCAGCCATATTGCGCCAGACCACACACCAGCTGATTGGTGGAGAGGAGAAAGAGTGATGAAGCCAATTATGATATGGGGATGGTTAGGAGGCCATGATGGACAGAGGCCAGTGGGCAAATTTGGCCACGGTTAAACCCCTACTCTTTTTCGAAGGACATCCTGGGATTTTTAAAGACCACAGAGAGTCAGGACCTCGGTTTAATGTCTCATCCAAATGACGAGATATATTATATAAAACATATAAAAATATAAAAAATACATTAACTAATACAACCTTATTGTAAAGTGTCATTATTAAAGATAATAACTAATTATGCAAATAAAATAAATTTAAATAAATTTTACTTATAGATTTATGTTTACATAAAATTAATTAAAGAATTAATTGCACAATGTAAACATTTTAATATTTTTCAAATTCACACAAATTAATATGATTCTAAAAATTAAGATTTAACAAATATATAATTTAACTAATTTATAATTATATAACTACAACTACAATAACATATACATTACATCCAAAAGCAAAATAAGTTTTTGAAAGTGACTTATTTATAGATGAATGGTGACATGAACACCAAAGTAATGATAAATGTTGAATTAAAATAAATACAGTTTTAAGAGGACGCATTAGTAACCTTATTAACATTAGTAAATATAATCTTAATCCAAATAGTCAAAATAACTTCAATACAATTTATGTCGGTAAAAAAAGACAAATTAATGAAAAACAAATCCATTACTTATGATTATGATTATTATTAGTAGTAGTAGTAAGTAGCAGTAAACCTAAAAATAATAAATATATAATTTTTTAATTATTTATAAAAACACACACTGTTAATTTATCAAAATATTATACATTTATTATACATATTAATTAATATGAAAATCCTTCAAATAAATCAGTAAATTCATTCTTTCATTCAAAAACTATTTATTATGTGTTAAATTATCAAAATATTATACATTATATACATTTTAATTAATATGAAATCCATCAAATAAATAATTAATTGATTTAAAAACTATTTATTATCTGTTAATTTATCAAAATATTATACATTTATTATACATATTAATTTAT
>CAIGQW010011974.1:0-11169 GCA_903798125.1 Danio choprae | reverse complement strand
ACACACACACACACACACACACACACACACACACACACACACACGAATCTGTCTTCTGGTTTATTTAAAAGATTGTTAAAAAAGCATGCGACTTCCTCCGAGTGATGTCACTTCCTTTGGCAGGAAACTCTGAAAGTCATTGAGGCTTGTCATTACTCTTCTCTCGATAATTTTGATGCACCAATAGTATATTAGTAAAGCCAACTCTGTTACTGTGATATATCTGTGTATTTTTTTTTTCATTCAATTTGTACAAACAACAATATGATGAAAATGCATAAAATCGCATTTCAGATGTGCCATGCGGTGTCTGGTTTAAAGGTTAGTATCTTGTGCTGAAACATTAAATGCTGGAAAACGTCAACTCTGTTAGTGGTATAAAAGGAGGACTGCACGATTTGGGAAAATGTTCATATTGCGCTTGCTAAGGGTCAATATATGCGATTATAAACGGTATTGTGAGTCAACTTGATTTATTTTGAAGGAAAATGCACACACAGATTAGTAACAATGTTGAAATGTGTATTTGCAAAACTAGAAATGGCTTCAAAATAAATTATTTTGACAAAATAAAACATTTGCATTAATGTAAAAATATTTTCATATACTTGAAATAATTCAAAGATATCCATTCATTCATTCATTTTCTTTTCGGCTTAGTCCCTTTATTAATCTGGGGTCGCCACAGCGGAATGAACCGTCAACTTATCTAGCATATGTTTTACGCAGCGGATGCCCTTCCAGCTGCAACCCATCACTGGGAAACATCCATACACACTCATTCACACACATACACTACGGACACTTTAGCTTACCCAATTCACCTGTACCGCATGTATTTGGACTTGTGGGGAAAACGGAGCACCCGGAGGAAACCCACGCAAACACGGGGAGAACATGCAAACTCCACACAGAAACGCCAACTGACCCACCCGGGGCTCGAACCAGTGACCTTCTTGCTGTGAGGCGATTGCGCTACCCAAGTCTTGTTCTGGTAAAGCATTTGCTAAAACGATGTTTTCTCTGCCTAAACACAACTATGATTGATATGTCTTGCAGATTATTTTCCTCCTGTAGCAAACATGAATAGCTTGAAAGAAAAAAAAATGTTTAACGTGACTTAAATCACATTTTAAGTCTTTAATTAATCGCAATAATCAGTTAATCATTATTGAGCAGAGATGTGGTCTCGAGCGCAGGGAAACGGTCTTTGTAGATCAGTGCGCTTCTTCACTGCTGTTGCTGTGAGAGGAGAGACCGCTGGCTCAAACGTTCTCCATCAAGATTTCATCATTGCGGGTCAGCAAGCAACATGCCGGGTTGTGTCACAGACAGGACTCGATATCAAGCAAATCTGTTCATGCGTCGTCAGAAAAGTACCACAAAGTCTGAATTGGGTATTTAGGCAGAGACCATTTGACAGTTATGAAGTTTGTTTTGCCAAACGTAGTAAATCGCGATCAGCCACTTTACACTGTGGAAGAAGTTCAGTGTCGGCTATGACTGAGCGCGCACGTCTTCATGACAACTGTGTGCATCACTGCTAACAGACCGGGTGAGTTATTATTTATTTAATATAATCACAACGTTGTCTCGTCATATAACCACACAGTTGCTGACAACGCGATCGCGACGCGATTAATTGTATTAATTGCAGCATTATATTAAAGTAAAAAGTTGAACAATAAGTTAAACAACAATTATTAACAATCAAATGTTCCCCATCGCATTTAAACATTTTGCATTATTCACACTAATAATGGATTCAGTTTAATATAAATGATTCATTTGTATATTATTCCAGTTTAAGGAAAATTGATGGAATATTCTTGAAAATGTACCAGCAATTCATGAGTCATATAATAATGTTTAAAGAGAAAAAAATCACTTTTATAAGGGGTTTAAACACAGTTGTGTGGCAATGGTGTAAATATAGCCAGCTTCTAATGGTAAAAATGTATTACTTTTATTTTTTATAACCACACGATAAAAACAGTCTGCAGAAACACTTTGATTGACATTCTCCCTTTGTACGTGTCATCAGAGGGGGAAAGCCCCGCCCACTATTATCTCTCCCTCATTAGCATAGGATTTTAGCCTTGTTTTTAAATCTGCCACTATGCTGACACTATGCTCCGCCCTCTATTGACAAAGAGCACCTCATTTGAATTTAAAGCGACCAAAAAGGCACAATTAGGATCAAAGCCTAAAAGGGTCAGTTTCAATGAATTATAAAATATTAGATGTGGCATTTTGAGCTGAAACTTCACATACACACTCTTATTAGACTTATTTCACATCTTGTAAAAAGGGGCATAATAGGTCCCCTTTAAATAAAACATATTCACCCTACCTGACAGTCAGCACATTGAAGTTTCCTTCTGCTAAGGAGAATCCCTGATTATCTGTGCGAGACAGGCCGAAACCGAACGTCAAAACAGAAACGGTGAGTGTCAGGAGGCGAGTGATGACAAACAGCAGAGCCCACAGCGTGAACCTAAGAGGGAAAAAGACAAGTCAGAACATCTGAACAATACGAAAACACTGAAAAACTGAGATCTCTGCTGAGGAAGCAGAAGTGTCTGGGGAGATAAAGCAAGCTTTTTATACAAAACTACATGATGAGTAAAATGCAGAGTTAAGCACATTGATTTGGAAGACAGGAAGTGAACGAACCCTTTCTGCTTGTTTTCGTCACTGAAGTAGAAGAGTCGTGAGGCGTGAAACAGCAGTTCCACCAGGTAATGTGGCACCAGAAGGACTAGACCCAAACGATGGAGACTGAGACGGGACACACACAGTTAAGAGGCGCTCTTCAATAATTCAAACACACATGCCCATAAACATGTGCCTTATGAATTATCCACTACTGCTGCACTCACTACATGCCGTTTCACAAATTAGATTTTAAAAAAATATATATTTCCCAACTGCTGGTTAACAGCAAAGTCCCTTTAAGGCAAGCCATTACACTCTGCGGCCATCTTTGAAACGCTTCTCGGGCAGTATGCTCGGGCATACTGTTTGAATGGGGAAACATCAAATTCTCCAAAACTTTTATATTTGGAATCACCAATAAAGTTAAACATCAGCTGTCTCTTGAGATTCATTTCTAAACGTTCAAATCAATAAAAATTAGCTAAATGTTAATAAGCTAATGTGCATGCGCACTAGAAGGAAATGAGAACATGACACCAACTCATTTATGGCCGTGTTACATATTATCATCCTCGGAATAATGCCTGGTCCGATCTTGCTGACGTTCTGAAGTAGTTCCTAACTTGGTTTTCCAAATCTACTCCCAAAATGTTGCTGTCATGTGTACCATCGTTCGTTTCATATAGATTACTAAACCAAAAACAAAAAACATTTGTTTTCAAGTGTAGTTGGTTTGTTTAAAAGTAGAGATTTCAAGATTTATGTGGATATTTTTCTCATGTATGTATTGGCTGAGATTCCAGTGTGTTTGTTGACCCCAGAGGATTCATAACAACTGCAGAAACTGTCTTAAAAGTGCACCTCTGGTCTGAGCCCCTCCCCCGGAGAATCGTCAGTCTATAGCGATCGGTGATTGGCTCCTGAACTAGAAGGCGGGGCTTTATTTGCCAATTGACCATTACACTTCCCATTCAAAACTATATGAGTGACATGTCTTGTGTAGTCTATAGTCTTTGGTAGCGTAGAAATCTTGGTGGTCTGTTCTGTAAGGGGGCTAAATTTTGAAAAAATTCCTTGCTCTGTTAAGCAGCACTTGGGAAATATTTGAAAAGACAGAAAAGGTATAATAATTGTCTCTTCAGCTGTAAATCTTGATTTTATGGATGTCTACATAAAGTCCTGTTTTGACTTACTGACTCATTTCTAATATTCTACAGTTCACACCATTTCACAAAATGTGCAAAAAATGGCACAGCTACTTGTTTCAAAAATTCGAAGTGTCCCAGAGTGACAGCTTCGAAGGGATTAGAGCAGGGATGGGCGACTTCGTCCTGGAGGGCTACTGTCCTGCAGAGTTTAGCTCCAACACTAATCAAACACACCTGCCTATAGCTTTCTAGTGATCTTGAAGACACTGATTAGCTTGTTCAGGTGTGCTTGATTAGTGTTGGAGGAAAACTCTGCAGGACAGTAGCCTTCCAGGACCGAAGTTGCTCATCTCTGGATCAGAACCTACGGAAGAGCCCTTCAGAGAGTCCATTAGTTGTACCCTTCATAATATTTCAAACTAGCGGTGTCGAAATTAATTGTTTATATGCTGCACTGAGATGCAGATTAGAGTTTAGATTCTCTGCCCGAGACCGAGCCCAGACATGACCCGACCCGCGGGGAAAATATATTTCCCCAACAACAAAACTGTGGCTAGTGAAAATGGCGAGTGGCTAGTAAAATTGGAAAACTACAGTCACTACAGTGACTGGTGATCAAAAATTTTTATATCAAGCCCTGGTCAGAAGACCTGATGAGAATCCGAAGTATCAGGTGATGTGAAAAAAAATCGTTGATCCATTTATGCGGAAGTGACAAACAGCAAACTTCGGATGTTTATATCGGTTTTATATTTTCTAAATACGAATTCCGTCACTGTTTTGGAGCACAATAGCTAATAGATATCACTGATAGACAGAAAACTAACATCTAAAATATTTTATTTTATTACACAGGACTTTTAAACCTCTTTAGCATTATTATAAGCACATACTGAGTGACTGATGTTGTTGGTTTGCACCAAGTCAGTTGCTTGTCATCTTATTTTCTGAGGTAAACTGTATCTGCTTCCACTTTCTGTATGGCTTTTAATGTCACCTGGAATGACACTTTAAAACAATGGGATGTTTTGTATGGCATTCACTTGCATAATCAGAGATTAGACCCTTTTAATTAAGAGCAAATTTAGGCCCAATCCCAATTCTACCCCTTAGCCCTTACCCCTTGTTTTTGCGCGTTAACGTGAAGGGGTAGGGGTGTCCAAATTCTCTTTATCTTGTAGGCGTAGGGCTAAGGGGAGGTGCTAGATAGCCCTCAAAACTGAGTTTTTACAGGACCACACTCGAAACCAAGGGGTAAGAAAATTTCCCAGAGTACACCGACTACCGCGGCAGCATGGCTGCACACGGAAGTCAGGAGATGCACATATTAGTATTTTTTGTCATTATTCCAAATTTTTACAACAAACAAGCAAATGTTTTAATACATTCATAACGGAGTTCGTGTTTTACCGTCATGCATGAAAAAAAAACAGCTAAAATAAAAACTGATTTTTTTCTGAAAAAACCCCCCCAGAAATTTCGCCATCTATAATCCCTAATAATAACTCCTGTATAGTAGTCCCACAACATTCTGTCACTCGATGACACTCGAATACCCTGTCAGAAAAGTCTAGTGGCTGGGAATGACCTTTTTACAGTGTCTGCTATAATGTACATGTTGTTTTCGTGTGTTTACATAGATGAATATGGCCATGGTGTAAATGCACAGTACAGTTAGATCTTATTGCCACATTATATTGTTATGATAACATGATATCGTTGCCTTCAGTGATTTCCTGAAGATAAATACCAAAAAAATAACGCAACTGGAATAACTACAGCAGTCTAGATCATTGATCTCATATTAAGTAAGAGATTGCGATGGCATATGATGACGTGTGCAGGTGTTGTAGTGGTGTCCCATTTCTTAGGGGTAAATTTTGAAGACATTCCCCTTCACACTCTGTTTCAAGGGCCAAGGGGAAGAGGTAAAAAAATAGAATTGGGATTGGGCCTTAGATCTCCAAACAGTTTGCCTAGAACTAATATCATTCCAGGATCCTGCAGCTTGACTATTTAACGACAGCTCTGTATCTTGTAAAAATATAGCTAATAGATATCCTTAAATTGAACATCTAAAATGTTTTATTTTAATTCCACGGGACCTTTAATGCTCTTTAGCATTATTATAAACAGATACTGAGTGACTGATGTTGTTGGTTTGCATCGAGTCAGTTCTAATCTTCATGTTTAAACAGTGTTTGCTTGTCATTTTATTTTCTGAGGTAAACTGTATCTGCTTCCACTTTCTGTATGGCTATTAATATCACCTAAAATGACACTTAAAAACAATGGGATGATGTTTTGTATGGCATTCACTTTCATAAACAGAGTACACTAATCTCACTAGTTCCTATTTTGCTGGATTAGACCCTTTTAATTAGGAGCAAATTTAGTTCTCCAAACAGTTTTTCTAGAACCAATATAATTCCAGGATCCTGCAGTTTGACTATTTATTCACAGCTCTGCATAAAAATATAAAAAACAAGCAAAAACTCACTTAAGGACGTAGGCACCCGTGATGTGGAATATATAAAGGCAAATGTAGTAGAGCTGCCGTGGAATATCTTCCTGCAAACAAAAAAATAAAACATTTTAAAATGAATTACTGTACATGATGGCATAGTAAACAAGAGTGCCAGGAAGCAAGCCTCACCTTTCGTACTTTCTGAAAATACAGCTCAGGAAGAGCGTGAAACCAGTAGGCAATCTGACAGATGTAGAAAAACTTCACTTGGAAACTAAAAGACAGAAACAGGGCTGAGAATGAGAATCTGACAAATTAAAGTCTCTGTTAAAGGGATAGTTCATCCAAAAATGAAACATGTCACCATTTACTCTCCCTTTACTTGCTCAAACCTGTTTGAGTTTCTTTTTAAGATTGAAAATAAAGGAATATATATTGAAGAATGCTTGGGAAAAAAATCCACTGACTTAGTATTTTTTGTTCCCATTATGGAAGTTACCAGTTACTAACATTCTGTAGAATATCTTGTTTTGTGTTTAACAGAAGAAAGAAACCCTTAAAAGTTTGTAACCACTTTAGTGCGACTATATCAAGCGTCAACATCCCGCTCTTCCACGTGAAGCTAATACGAAACTGAAACTGCAATTCATCGACTGGCCTTGGGGGGCTGGCTCCAGAAACTCCATATGTTCACTGACTGCCATGCTAAATTGGCCATTTTTACAGCTGATAAAAACAAGTTTACACCCCGGTACAAAAGATGGTTTTGGTGCATATAGCTAACATTACCCTTTATGACAACTGTGAGGGTTTTTTTTGTTTTTTTTTTTAGAACTCCTCTGATTCGATTATATTGAGTTATAGTAAGTCTGCATAAATAAGGGCGTGGCCACTTGAGTGACAGCTAGGTCTCGCTGGTCGCCGTCACGTCACCTCAGCTGATTCCGGCTGATTAGCCGCTGAGCGCTGCATATATATCGTATTTTTTTTTTTGTTTTATGTGGCTTTACACAGTCAATTGCCTTTTGGGATTATTTCTTACACTTATCAGATAATATGGCATGCTGTGGACTTAATTGTGCTCACAAATCATTCAAGTGGCCTCCATTTCCCAGGTGAGTGAAATTATTATTCTTGAAAATTCTAGAACAGTCATCTGAAAGGTTGTTGTACAGTGGTATGCCTGGATTTCATAAATAGCCTTGCATTTACCAACACAGACTATATTTGAAGTATTTGGAAGTAAATCGCGTTTTCCTCCTGCAGAAAAACATCATAAGAACAATGCTCAGTGGCTCAATGTATTACAACAGTGTTTTTAAAAGTCCAAAGAAAATTTATTAATATAGCATACAACCAAGCACGTGTTCAGAACACAAACTAGTCACAGGTAATGAAGTATTAAGCGTTTCTCCCAAAAAGAAACCCATGTAAGCAAAATGCTAGCAGGCATCCGTAGCTCCGCTCCTGCTCCGCCTCTTTGCCCATGTTTGGTTACCCGCAGTCGGTGCAATGACTCTCGAGCAAAATGGGGACAGTGGGCCACGCCCACTTGTAGCTTCATTTGCACTCTTCAGAAACTTATGGGTGACATCATGGATACTACGTCCATATCTTTTACAGTCTATGGAGTAAATGATGAGTCAATTTTCAGTTTGGGATGAACTGCCCCTTTAAGACAGCAGAACTAATATGATGACCACAGATTTAAAAAATAAAATAGTCTGAATGAGATTTCAACAGTTGTGCGATTTTGACTTTTTTCAGCCCCATTTTATTGAACTTTCTCTCAGACTTCAGACTTACGCCATGTGAATGTGCGGATATCCTTCCCAAAGGAAAGTTGGATTCGTCACAAATTCCTCCTGTTGATAATATTGATAAAAAAACAGGTTTGTCGGTTAGTCTGTAAAAAGATGTATAAAACGGCGAGGTGCGGCGCTCTTACATTGGTGAGGATACTGCAGCCCCAGATGAAAGAGAACAGGTAGAAAGTGGCCAGCTGTCCAGACTCGTTGAACTTGCTGTGTTTGGTTTTGGACAAGTGGAGCCGGCGGTTGATTTTCTGTCAAAGTAGAATCAGATGAAAAATGATAATTAAACCTACTGAATGAAAGAAGTCTAACCAAAGAAATCACAGACAAAAGTCGCAGTATATTACAGGCCCGTAGCCAGCCTGGTGAAAGAGACCTATTTGCAGTCATTCGAAATATATTTTCTATTTAATTATGTGGTTTAAATACTGCATTATAGTGACATTTTAGGCAATAATTTTAGCTGGATTAGCTGGTCGGATAGTCAGCATAACCACACTATTTGATGTTTTAAAAACATTTCCTAAAGATTTAGAACAAAGAAATATGAATACAATACTTATTTTTAACATAGACATTCATTAATTACATCATACACTCACCGGCCACTTTATTAGGTACACCTTACTAGTACCAGGTTGGACCCACTTTTGCCTTCGGAACTGCCTTAATCTTTTGTGGCATAGATTCAACAAGGTACTGGAAATATTCCTCAGATTTTGGTCCATATTGACATGATAGCATCACTGCAGATTTGTCAGCTGCACATCCATGATGCGAATCTCCCGTTCCAACACATTCCAAAGGTGCTCTATTGGATTGAGATCTGGTGACTGTGGAGGCCATTTGAGTACAGTAAACTCATTGTCATGTTCAAGAAACCAGTCTGGGATGATTCCCGCTTTATGACATGACGCGTTATCCTGCTGCAAATAGCCATCAGAGAGGATGGGTACACTGTGATCATAAAGGGATGCACATGGTCAGCAACAATACTCAGGTAGGCTGTGGCGTTGACATGATGCTCAATTGGTACTAATGGGGCCAAAGTGTGCCAAGAAAACATCCCCCACATCATTACACCACCACCACCAGCCTGAACCGTTGATACAAGGCAGGATGGATCCATGCTTTCATGTTGTTGACGGCAAATTCTGACCCTACCATCCGAATGTCGCAGCAGAAATCGAGACTCATCAGACCAGGCAACGTTTTTCCAATCTTATGTTGTCCAATTTTGGTAAGCCTGTGCGAACTGTAGCCTCAGTTTTCTGTTCTTGGCTGACAGAAGTGGCACCCGGTGTGGTCTTCTGCTGCTGCAGCCCATCCGCCTCAAGGTTGGACGTGTTGTGCGTTCAGAGATGCTCTTCTGCATACCTCGGTTGTAACGAGTGTTTATTTCAGTTACTGTTGCCTTACTGTAGCTTGAACCAGTCTAGCCATTCTCCTCTGACCTTTGGCATCAACAAAGCATTTGTGCCCACAGAACTGCCTCTCACTGGATATTTTCTCTTTTTCAGACCATTCTCTGTAAACCCTAGAGATGGTTGTGCGTGAAAATCCCAGTAGATCAGCAGTTTCTGAAATACTCAGACCAGCCCATCTGGCACCAACAACCATGCCACGTTCAAAATCCCTTAAATCACCTTTCTTCCCCATTCTGATGCTCAGTTTGAACTGCAGAAGGTCAGCTTGACCATGTCTAAATGCATTGCGTTGCTGCCATGTGATTGGCGGATTAGAAACTTGCGTTAACGAGCAGTTGGACAGGTGTACCTAATAAAGTGGCCAGTGAGTGTATATTTCATTAGCAAAAAATAGGAATCTGTTAAAGTTTTAAATTAAAAAGCCTATTGTCATTTATTAGGCAAATAACAAACTGGCCAGCACATTCAACTTTCCTCAGTCAGAATTTTGCACAGCATGACTTCCCGTTCTCAAATTCGGTGTCCCAAATTCTGTACCGACAGCCAACACAGGATTCTGCTTGGTCTTAAAGCCTTTTTCGATAGGTTATTTTCACAATGTATTACGGCATAGCAGAATTAGGACAAAATAGGACAAATGAGCTCATGTACGTGACAAATGTGGGTACATTACATAGGTTTCCATTCATTTAATACTGTCCAAACCGTATATTGTATTGGCCTAACCCCACCCAACCCCTAAACCCAACCATCACAGGAGACTGTGTACAGCTTTACTCTCTGAAATAAACTCATTCTGTGTGATTTATAAGCTTTTTAAGAAATGAGGACTTCAGCAATGTTCTCATATTTCACCTCCTTTTTGTAATACATGTGTCATACATATGTTATTATACAGATTTGTGTTCTGACATGTCACAAAAACACACGCACGCACATATTACTTATTTCTCTCCACCAAGCCAGTTGCTAAAACACAGATTCATGTAAATGAACTCTCCAATGTAGTTCACTGTTTAGGTGCCTGACTTGCTGGCATCAACTGTGTGTGCTGCATTCAAGTGATACTGTACTTCAGACTTGAAGTACTTTGGTGATATGAAAACTCTGCTTTGTAGTAGTGACATATAGCTTTGGTTTTAACAACGTCACCGTTTACTGAAAATGTCCGTTTAGACTTTGCTACGTTTATTCATATTTCGGTTCATGTGAAAGCAGCAGCAGCAGTCTTAAGGGGGTCGCAATCCAGATAAGCTGCTCAGCGTCACGCTGCGCTGTGCATATGATAGTTGGAAGTAACGCACACCGGACACGCACATTCGCATGTTAGTTAATATGAAACAATTCAGATGGTGCTCTGTGGCACGCCAGAAATATGAACAGTGTCCTGAGTCATAGCTGGGCACCGCGGACAGCCGCCGACTTGCGGCGCCGGAGTGCATACCCTGATAGAAACCTATGTTTAGAATTCTAAAATGCATGGTGCTGCATAGCGCGGTGTGCGACACCCTTAGTCCTGCCCCAAACGCTCTTATTGGTTAAGTGTGAGAATGACGTTTCCCAAGCCAATCAACCACCTATACTAATCAACCACATAACCTCTTGACTTATGGCTTCTTAGTATGTGTATTTAGAGCCAATACTAATCAACCACC
>CAIGQW010011957.1:0-10585 GCA_903798125.1 Danio choprae | reverse complement strand
GTGTGAACTCTTACTCTTTGGTTTGCTCAGGGCTGTATCGATAAACTTTGCCGCTGAGAAAAAGTGTTTGCTGACATCAAACCATCCATCATCGGCTGCAGACAGTCTGTGGTAAGTGATGTTCATGTCTTTGTAAACCTTTTCCAATACACTTCTGGATGTTTTATTTTCCAGCTCTGGTGCAGCGTTCAGGAGGTGTGTGATGTTCATCTCCTCCAGTCTGGCTGGGTCTCTGGCCGTCCTCCTGCACAAGAACACAACAGCCTTGATTAGTCTTCATTAAAACACTCTTACTGTACAATTGTCCTGAACTGCTTATCATCTCAGATTGACAAATATAGTCTACAACTGCTCTGTGGTTGATTGGTCTTCATAAGGCTGCAGTATGTTATTACTAATTACTGTTTAATTGGTATTAAAGTCGCCATGAAATGTAAATTTGCTCTTATTTTTAAGATCATTGCCATTATTTATTAAATCATGCACCGCCCAACATTTCTTTCTCATTTCAGGACCGCTTCAAATGCAGACTTACACATTTCCCATGGAGACGTTGGGCCAGACCTCAGTGACCGGTGTCCATTCCAGAGCGCATTTATCCAGGCGATCCTGCAGACGGGAAATGCGTTCAGGATCTCTCGGATCAGGGACATCAAATATTTGTGAATCCGGCTGTGATGAGTCCCCAGTTTCTCTGTTCTTCTGAAACTTTGCCTTCACAGCCTTCCATGCCTTTTTAAAGAAAGACAAGACACAGTTGCTCTTCTTCACTTTGCTCTTTCCTACTAACAGACAAAAACACAGAAACAAGTTATTAAAAACATGTCTAAAATAAGTATATGTGCATATTAATAAGCAGCTGTTAATAACAGTGTTTCACCAAAAAAGCCTCAAAAGTGACTCAATGTAGTTTGTCCAAGTTAAAGTCTGCAGTTAAGTTTGTTTCAATGTTTATACTGAAACTGTCTGTGATTTTGAAAGAAGGCTTCAGTATTAGTTTGGGCCTAGCAAGTGTTAGTTTAACCCTAACAAGGGCAAGACCTTTACAGACATGTAGTTATTTACATTTTTAATGAGCCATATTTGAACTCAATCTGTCTTAAGCAACACAATTAAACCAAATAATTTCACACACTTAGGCCTATAGGCGAAATTGCCTGTTAATGGAAATACTGTATACTATTACTGGAAATGCTGTATCTTGTTAGCTATGATATACTTTAAAATAACACTAGTATTATCATTGTGCCACTTTTGTGGCCTTCATTCATATTTTGATGCGTTCCTATACATAATCTGGTATATGCTAGGCTAATATCACACATATGACAAGTTTGGCTTTCACAGATATAGAAAATACATGTTTAATAAAAGATATTTCAAAATATAGTAAAAATCTTCATCCATTACAATTACCTACGGTCTATATATGTGTTCAAATATATTCACTATTAATTTAAGACGCCTGTAGTGACAGTCACACAGCTCAGAGAGCCCGTATTTGTATGTATGTGTGACAGGAATGTGTCTAAATGCTCTTTTCGACATTCACCGTTTGGCCTGATGTTCTCGACGGCTGCGGGAGGGGTTTCAACGCCGCCCTCGGCGTGCCCGGTTACGCCACCTGCTGGATCCTGTAGATCTTCGACGTCCAGCAAGGGCCTCGTGTCAGCTTTTCTTCGAGTAGTCATGGTGTTTGCTTTCTCACACACTGTGTTCAGATAGCGTCGATAAACTTTATGCATCTCTTCACTCCAGTAAAACTCTCCCACCATATCCACCGATGTCCACACTAATGACGTTATCGCCCGATTACAGCCAGCGCTGTTCCGATTCCGAATGCGTTCCACGGTTGCCACAGCAACGGAATTGCGACATGCAGGAGATCCGCGTTAAAAGACTACATCCATCACCTGACCGATCTATCATAAACAATACAATATTACACATAATTCATCCAGCGAGTTTCACATCGCACTGTAACACGCGATACTCTCTGGTGTAAATGTCGGCATAGCGGGCGTACTTAGCCCTAACTGATTTGATAAAGTTTGTTTTCTGCTATTGGGTAAGCTAAATTGTCCGTAGTGTATGAGTGTGAATGGATGTGTATGGATGTTTCCCAGAGATGGGTTGCAGCTGGAAGGGCATCCGCTGCGTAAAACATATGCTGGATAAGTTGGCGGTTCATTCCGCTGTGGCGACCCCAGATTAATAAAGGGACTAAGCCGAAATGAAAATGAATGTTTTCTACTAAGTTGCTAAATTACAGTGAATTAGCTAACGCTAGCTGTAATAGACATGGAGTGTACTTAGCTGGATAATATGATAGGCTAGTGCTGCAGCATGCTAATGATATTTTTCCCTCTGAGAATTCTCTCTGATAATGTGATGTCTTACTGACTGTATGTGAATTGACTGAATAATTGCCATAATACACTTTTACCTCACTCATAAATAGTTTTGTTTCAGATTGTTCTAATTGATGTTGTGTTATTAACCCTGGTAGATCACAGTAAGTCCATAACACCTCAAGCCTCTGCTCAGGTTAATAATGACTGACTAAAACGTGGTAAATGGAGCAGATGGACTTATTATGAACTCTGTTCAGACACTTCATAGCTCTTTCAGTACTTGCTATCACACACACACACACACACACACACACACACACACACACACACACACACACACACAGCGAAATACACACATGCAAAATAATCTTCATTTGTCAATAATACTGTAACTGAGTTGACGTCTTGGTAAATAACAATCATTTCAACTGAAGTGGAGAAGAGCTTCATGTTGCGAGCGAGGGGAATTTTCTGTAGGCCACTAAGTCTGCGCCACAATTACTGCTCTTTAGTAATGTGTTGAGAATAAAATATAGTCTAAATTATAATTGTACCTTGGTTGAAAATGCTTGATTGAGCTAAGAGTGGCCAGAGAGAGTAATATACATAAAATAAACTTATTGTGGCCCAACCAGTTATTAGGTTTAGGGGGCAAACACTTTTCCCACAGGGCTATGAGGTGATGGATTTAGTTTTCCCCTAATAATAAAAACCTTCATTTCAAACCTGCATGATGTGTTTACTTGTGTTATCTTTGACTGAATTTGTTCAATACTTGAATTTGTTTGATGATATGAAACATTAAATGTGACGAGATGCCAAATAATTACAAATCAGTAAGGGGGCAAATACTTTATCACACCACTCAGTAGTTTACGTGTGTCTGTTGCCCAATTACAAACATACACATGTAACTGTGTGTGTGTGTGTGTGTGTGTGTGTGTGTGTGTGTGTGTGTGTGTGTGTGTAAAACCACACTGTTTTCAGTTTTTCAACTGCTACAGCTAATAAAGCTCTGATGTGTGTTTGATTGCTGAAACTGTATTGGACAGAACTTCTCCATGAATGAGATGAAAGTAGCAGTGGTGCTGATGCTGAAGAGATGTCACATCATTAAAGACAAGATAGCATCATTCAATCTGTTTAGCACCTGGAAACTGGAGGGTTAGTGAATAACACACAGATTTCTACAGTAAAATACTGTGTTTACACTCAGCAAACAGCGGTGAGTTCGGTGAACTGATGACCTTCACGGCCAATCACAGTCATTTCTGTTGAGCACGTGAACACAATGGCAAATCAGCGCTGTTTAAGAACGCGCTCAACAGCGCTCAAATGTTAGCGGGAAATGGACGTTTTAAAAATATCAGTACCGACTGGTACCGAATTCCAGTATCGTGACAACACTAGTGTAGTGTAGTGGTTATTGTAAATAGTTGATTGACCTGTTTAGTGTTTTGTTTTGTTTCCTTTTTAATCTCATTAATCTCACACCTTTTTTAAAAACATGTTTTACGTTACTACAGAAAATGAGAATAATAAACATGTGTAAACAAAGTAGTTTTAAACTAGTTTTATAGCTTAATGGGAACCATGTTTAAATAAATATTAAACTAAGTGATAGTTCACCCAAAAATGTCAATCTACTCACTATTTACTCCCTCAAATGGATCCAAACCATCATGAGTTTCTTTCTTCTCATGAACGCTGAAGAATAGATTTTAAAGAAGGTTAAAAAACCTGTAATCACTGATTCAGTATTAGGAACAACAAATACTATTGAAGTCATTTATCAAAATACCTTCGTGTTTTAACAGTAGATAGAAACTCATGAAGGTTTAAAACAAGTAAAGGGTGAGTAAACGATGACAGAATTTTCAGTTTTGGGTGAACTGTCCCTTTAAGAGAGGATTTAACGCAGCCTGTGGTGTATATAATTTATAAATAACCTTTAGCTGTCTCGAGTTTACTTTTTAAAATGATCCTTTCTGGAATCATGTGTAACTACAATGGCGTTTATCGACGATGAAACTGTTCATAATGGCATCATTTGCGCAAATTCTTGAACTTTGAGAGTTTTGAGAGGACTGGGTCTTTTATTTTGAAGGCCTGTTGAAGTCCTAAAATATAATCTCAACTAGCCTAGTTCATATTATCGGGATTAAAGGGATTACATTCAGCATAATGTACATAAAATACAGCATAAAATACAACAAAGCATTGCATTAGTTTGATCGGATTGTTGACTGAGTGAAATATTTTACACTGGAATGATAGAAGAAGATGATGTGGACTTGGAGGAAGAAGAAGAGGAAGATTATAGATCAGAAAACAGAAGGAAAGCTTCAGTAGTCTTCTCTGTCATCGCCAGTGTTTTGTCTGGTGAGTTTTTAAACACACGATAACTACTATGTTTTAGAAATCTCTATTCTGAGACGGTAGATTTGGCATTAAAGAAAAAACAAAAAAACAACATTATGCAAACTAAATTGATATATAATCAGTCTAACAGTTTACATAATTGATTTGTTGCTAATACTTTTCCGTCTGGCTGGGAAAAATATCATTGGAAAAAATTCTATCTAATAATTGTTAATTAAAATATCGGGCAGACTTGCACAAAATGGAGACAGATTAACACAAGTTATTTATCGCTGCTATATGTCTCGATTTAAATCAAGTTTGCTGTGTATATTAAAGTGTTTAAGTAACGTAGTCGTATTTATTTCCACATTTGTTCTTGTATTATGAAATCTGAACGAGGGCGCGTGTGACGTCACATTCCCGCGTCACGTTTTTGACTGTTAGGGAACCGCTTTAGTCGGCGCTGTTTTGACGGTAGTATCGTCGCTACTCCTTATTACGTTTAATTGTAGTTGTATTAAAGTTAAAGCATAACAACTAGACCCTGCTATAATGTCAGATAGCTAAAACAACCAACCAACCTGCAACCAACCTGCCAAAATGAGGAAGACGCGTCTCACCGTAACACTTCCTCAAAAGTAGTCTTCCGTTCAGAGGCGGTTGGTGTATTTTAGCTTTGTTTTATTTTTTTGTATTTGATTGCTGATACCGAGTGTGTTTTGGGAAGGATTTCTAGGGAACTGGGCTTGTTTTAAAGTATCAGAGATGCTGAATGTCCCATCTCAGGCTTTTCCTGCTGCTGGATCCCAGCAGAGAGTCGCGCCAGCCGGACAGTCCAGAAACAAGGTCGGACATTATTTACGATATTATTTATTAATTATTTAATCACGTCACATTACTCTCTGTTGTCATTCTGATTAATTTAGAGTTATTTAGAGATATATTACATAAATCTAACATTCAGTCGGCTTTACATGTAGTTGTGTGTACAGTATTGATAATCATGCTGCTGTCTGATACATTCAGACTGAGGTAAAGTTGGTTTAATATTTGCACATTCAGACTTTCTCCTTAATAATATAATTATCAGAAAAGTATTGCTTGCAAATTCTAGATAGGGAAATCGTATACGGAGTCAGTGACTATCAAAGTACAACACTGTTCACATAGTTTGAAGTCATACTTGCATACTATTCAGACCCAATATTCATTGAGGTTAACTTGTGGCACTGTCCCTATATTGTTTACAATGCTACTTTGAATATTGGGTCTGAAATCACATTCAAGTGTGACTTCAAAACAACATTAGCACAGTTTTTATTGACTGTGAACAGTGCTGTACTTTGCTAGTCACTGGCTGCAAATATGATTTCCCTGTTTAGAATGAGCAGATTTTAGAAACTACTGTATATTATTGAGGAGAAAGTCTGAATGTGCGAATATAAAGCCAGCTTTACCTCATTTCAATGTTCAAAGCAGCGTGGTAAACAATATAGGGAGCGCGTCACATGTTGTAACTGTTAAAAAATAAACGAATATAAAACTAACTTTACCTCAGTTTAATTCAGGTGGTGCTGAAGCCTGGTCACAGTTTGCTGGACTGGATCAGACTGACCAAAAGTGGACAGGATTTAACAGGACTGAGAGGTCGACTGACCGAGGTGACCGAAGACGAGCTGAAGAAACACAACACCAAAAAAGACTGCTGGACGTGCATTAGAGGTATTGTTAATGTTATTATCCATTCATTCATTTTCCTTAGGCTTAGTTCCATGTTTATCAGAGGTCGCCACGGGGGAATGAACCGTCAAGTATTCCGGCATATGTTTTACGCAGCGGATGCCCTTCTAGCCGCAACTCAGTACTGGGAAACACGTATACACTCTTGCATTCACACACATACACTACGGCAAATTTAGCTTACCCAATTCACCTATAGCGCATGTGTTTGGACTGGAGGAAACCCACGCCAACACGGGGAGAACATGCAAACTCCACACAGAAATGCCCACTGACCCAGCCGGGACTCGAACCAGTAACCTTCTTGTTGTAATTTGACAGTGCTAACCACTGAGCCACCATGCCAGCCTGATGTTATTGTTATTTTATATATATTAGTTATCTTAATTTAAATGAATCCAAATTGACAGTCAATAAGTTTATAGTGATGCTAAAAACTCATGGTCTCCAAAAACATTGACAATAACGCATTTAGAGAATCAGCAAATTAGATTGAAATCATGCTCTGTCAATGTTTCTCAAGCAGCAAATCAGCATATTTAAGTACTTTTTTTTTAGACCACATGCCTTTAATGACTGGATTAATAATGTTAAGAATTAAGTTTTGTATTCATTCATATGAATGAATTAAATTGTGAGATTTTATAGTTGATATTTTACATTACTCCATATTAGTACTGCTTTATGATAGCTGTTTTTGCAGCAATAAAACATTCATTCATTTTCCTTCGGCTTAGTCCCTTATTTATCAGGAATTGCCACAGCGGAATGAACCACCAACTATTCCAGCATATGTTTTACACAGCAGATGCCATTCCAGCCGCAACCCAGTACTGGGAAACACTCACTTTCACACCCACATATACACTACGGCCAATTTAGTTCATCCAATTCCCCTATAGCGCATGTGTTTGGACTGTGGGGGAAACAGGAGCACCCGGAGGATTGCTGTTTTTTTAATCTCACGGTTGTGACTCTTTTCTGACATTTCTGCGTTTAATATTGACGTTCACTCTTACGGTAAACTCACAATTGTGAAGAAAACGTCTCACACCTCTTAGGAGTTCATAAACTGAGGCTGTGAGAGTTTAAAGTAACAAATAAATACTTTTAATTTAATGCGACTTTGAGACAAAAGTCTGATTTAAAATGCTAAGAAGTGCTAAAAGTTACTCTTTATAAAAATCCCTGGTAGAAATAAACATCTATAGTTTATGCTGTATTTTTGCTGTTAAATAAAACAACCTGCACATCTTTCAGTTGAGGCTTTTTTTCTCCCTCTGAGGGATTACAGACATGAAGAGTTGTGTCAGATGTAAACGTTACTGTATCTTTATTGATGTATTTCTTTCCCTCCAGGAATGGTCTATAACTTGAGTGCCTACATGGATTTCCACCCTGGTGGGGAAGAGGAGTTAATGAGGGCTGCTGGGATTGATAGCACTGACCTGTTTGACGAGGTAAACCCTCTATGAGCAAAGCAATTAAAGTCCACATAAACCAGAAGCTGCGACTGTTTTGTTTTTTCATTCAGTGACGCAGTTCCTAGAGAAACAGTATATTAAATGAGAAAACAGTGGGCGTGGCTTGTTTTTTCTACTGCGAGCTGATTGGATGTAGTAAAGTAGGCATTTCATTCAGAAAGATGGGGAAAAGGGTTTGGGGAGAGTTATAACAAGCTAAGCGACTCCTCCTCCTCCTCACCATTTCTGTTTGTTGCCTAATCTGACAGCTGAAGGGGGTGTGGTTAAGTATGTTAGCCACGCCCAATACCTCAGACAGACCTAATCTGTATTTTCAGATTTCAATTGTAGATTACATGGGCAATCCATTGTTTTTCTTAATGACATGCACAGATGAACTGTTGACCACAAAACTAGCAATGCGAGCTAACAACATCAAAATGGTCAGTTTTGATTTCATTTGTACTTTAAAGGCACAACATGTATTAAAATATCCAAAAACACCAGAGCATTATTATACATGTTGCTGACTTGTGTACTTGCATTATTCCAAGTGTTTCAATGAATCTTCAAATAAAAACGAAATAAGCAATATTTTAACTAGTGAGACTGTGTGTTCATGCTAATGACGTCTCACACATCCTCGATTTCCAGTTTGATTTTAGAGAGAACAATGTTATTAATAGTTTGATTCTGCTCAGTTAAATTACTCAGTAAATTACATTACTTTAATTATAATATTACATTAAATCAATATGACATTACTATATTAGTATTAATTGTTTCAGTATGTGGCAGCATGGTGGCTCGGTGGGTAGCACTGTCACCTCACAGCAAGAAGGTCGCTGGTTTGAGCCTCGGCTGGGTCAGTTGGCTTTTCTGTGTGGAGTTTGCATGTTCTCCCCGTGTTGGCGTGGGTTTCCTCCGGGTGCTCCGGATTCCCCCACAGTCCAAACACATGCGCTATAGGTGAACTGAATAAACTAAATTGGCCATAGTGTATGTTTGTGAATGAGTGTGTGTGGATGTTTCCCAGTGATGGGTTGCGGTTGAAAGGGCATCCACTGTGTAAAACATATGCTGGATAAGTTGGCGGTTCATTCTGCTGTGGCGACCACAGATTAATAAAGGGACTTTAGCCGAAAAGAAAATGAATGAATGAATGTTAATGACAGTAACAGTTATTGAACTCATTATTAAACATTTTATGTATTTATATAATAAACTGTTTTATTAATTACTGTTGTAATAAATTTGTATGTGAATGTTTGACCTCTCTAGGTCCACCGGTGGGTGAATTATGAGTCCATGCTTAAGGAGTGTCTGGTGGGGAGGATGGCAGTGAAGCCCAGTCCTGCTCTACAAGGTGAGCAAGAGTTCAGCTTAATGCAATCTAGAATTATTTCCATACAACCATATCATCTCACGTCGATCAGCTGGTTTGTCTATAAGCTGACATACGACCGATCCGCTGATGAATCGTGGCTTTAAAACGCTCCAGTGTCCCTGTATCTGTGGTTACACTCAGTAAACAGCGGTGAGTTCGGTGAACTGATGACCTTCACGCCCAATCACAGTCATTTCTGTTGATCATGTGAACACAATGTCAAATCAGCACTGTTTAAGAACGCGCTCAACAGCGCTCAGATGTTAGCAGGAAATGGATGTTTTTAAAATATCAGTACCGATTGTTATCGAATTCCAGTATCGTGACAACACTACTCATGATAAACTTGCTCAAAGAGATTTTATAGAGATGATATATGAGTTTTAGGAGGTGATATAGTTTGAATTAACCCAGAATGTTCTTTTAAATTCAGAACCTAACCCAAAATCAGATATGAAGGTAATAATGTTGTTGTTTCATTGCCTTATTTTCATGTTTCTGTGGTTTCTGCAGCTCAGACAGAGAAGACTAAGAGCACTCATTTAAACGGTATGACATCAATCCCAGGGTTATCTTTATTAACAGTTGAAGTCAGATGACATGATGACAGCACATAATATTTGACTAGATATTTTTCCAGATGCTAGTATTCAGCTTAAAGTGACATTTAAAAGCTTAACTAGGTTAATTAGGTTAAAGTTCGGGTAATTAGGCAAGCCATTGTATAACAGTGGTTTGTTCTGTAGACAGTCGAAAACAAATATTGCTGAAGGGGGCGAATAATACTGAAAATGGTTAAAAAAAAATTAAGAACTGCTTTTATTCAAGCCGAAATAAAACAAATCAGACTTTCTCCATTAGAAAAAATATTATCAGACATACTGTGAAAAATTCCTGAATCTGTTAAACATATTTTTTAAAAGAAAAGACAATTCACAGGAGGGCAAATAATTATGACTTCAACTTTAAATGCAGAGTAAGCTATTATGTTATTTCTTACTTTACTCATTATTAAGTATATGTGTTGTTTTCTTCATATTAGGTTTATCTGCTCCACCATCTTTAAGACCAGAACCATTATCTGCTCCTCTTCCTGCCAAAGACCATCGCCCTCGGTATGGTTCAATTTCATCTGTGCATAAAAATTACAATTAAATAGGCCTGGCACACATATGAATGCTCTGTTTGATTTAGTTTCTATTTAATCTATATTGAGGGACCCGTGAAGTGCTTTGAAATGCATATTTATTTAATCTACGTTCGACGACAAACTTGGC
>CAIGQW010011942.1:0-11235 GCA_903798125.1 Danio choprae | reverse complement strand
ATTAAAATGTTTTTATAATCATGTAAACATTTCCTTGCTCTGCTAAACATAATTTAATTTAACATAATTTAACCCATAAAACCCTGACACAACGTAGTATTTAATGCACTTAATGTTTTCACTGCTGATGTAGAAATAGATTTTTTTATTCTTTTTTTTTTTTATCATACATTAGTACAACATATCCTATTCAAATCAATGTGATGTGGATGTGTGAGGTCACAAGTTGGTTTATTTTAAGTAACTGACTACAATTTATACCCCAAGCACTGTATGTATTAGGTGTATGTAAACACCTATATTTACACAGCCTTGCATAATATATTACATGCTACAAGTATGAAGTATCTAGACTTCTACTGGCAGTGTATTTATCCACAAAGATGCTCAATAGCCAGTTAATCCCCAGAACAGTTGAGAATTTGATTAGATTAGATTAAATTTCAATATTCATATACAGGGTTCATATGATCATGGCAAACCTGGAAAAGTCATGGAATTTTCACGTGGCATTTTCCAAGCCTGGAAAAGTTTTGGAAAAACAGAAAAAAAACTGAACCTTGCTCATACCATCAACAGCTACAATTTAACATTTTTCCATCTCTCGTCAGGTACTCTGTATGCAGCCATTGAGCTGATCAAACAGCAGAAGGCAGAGGTTTTGGGCTGTTTGGTGGTGGTGGAGCTCAAGTATCTCAATGGATCTGACAAGCTGAAGCCCACACCGGTCTTCTCTCTAATACAGTACTGACGGTCCTATACTTTCACATCATGTGCTGCTCTGTCTTATTTTGTAGGTATTTCAGAGGAAAAATATATTATTGGCACTATGGTTTACACTTCAGGAATATTAAGGAATTCCAATCAATTTTGTATTATTATAAGGTAATTTTTACTCTACCATGGAAAATGACATTACTTGTAAAAGGACATGCTGAGTATAAAATCACGTCAAACTTAAAGTAGGTACTTCTTTTAAATAATTACTTTTTAATCTGCAAAACAGTGTTTTTGGAGAGTATGAATGTAATCTTTACAATGTTGGCATTATCATGAGATCTGCCAGCATCAGTTGTTTCACTTGTCTTCGAGATAGTTCACCCAAAAATTAAAATTTACTCTCCTTCAGGTGGTTACAGAATTATATGAATTTCCTTTTTCTGTTGAGCACAAAAGAAGGTCTATTAAATGTTACCCACCAATCAATTTTGTGTTTAAAAGATGCCTAAACAAAGATTTGGGCTGTTAGGGAAAATCTCATAGATGTTAAAGAATAGCCTAAAACTAGACTATACTCACCACATACACAGATTAGACAGACTTCACGTGTAGTCATTCATTACAGTGTATTTGATGACTAGTCTAGTTTTGGGCTATTCTTGGATGCGTATACGATTTTTCACAGACAGCCCAAATTTAGCCTTGTTTTAGCCTAGCTGTATATGTGTAGACGTCTTTTAGACTTTTAAAAGACAAATGCTTGCTGGGTAGAAACGTATAGCTATTCACATCCATATTAGGAAAAACAAATAAAACCAAAGCCAATGGTTTACGTTTTTCACAATTGAAGGGCGAGTAAAGGGTAACAAGAGTTTTCAGTTTTTTTCACTGACAGCCCCAATTTAGCCTTGTATCTATGTTTAGATGTTTATTAGACTTCTTTGGAAAAAAAATGTTTGCCTGGTAGAAACCGATAGCCATTCACATTCATTGTAGGAAAAGCATAAAATGGAAGCCAGTGCTTTACGGTTTCCAAGAGTTAAAAAAAATCTCAAACAGGTTTATGACAATTGAAAGAATTTTCAGTTTTTTCCACAGAGAGCCCAAATTTAGCCTTGTATTAGCCTAGCCGTCAATGTTATATGTTTATTAGACGTCTGTTAGACTTAAAAACTCTTGCCAGGTAGAAACCGATAGCCTTTCACATCCAAAGTAGAAAAAACAAATAAAATAACTTTTTCAAAATATCTTCTTTTGTGTTCAACAAGAAAGAAACTCGAATAGGTTTATGACAATTGAAGGTTGATTAAAGGATTACATTATTTTCAGTTTTGGGTGAACTATCCCTTTTATTGCAATTTATGAATGCTCTTGTGGCCTCCTTGGATAGCAGCGTGTCTAACACATACACGCACACTTCAGAATGTTGCCAGCAGTAGTAGGGTTTCTTGAATAGCGGGCCTTAGTACAATCCCAAATGGTACTCTGATCTCTTGCTGCATTACAATCCAACTTCAGACATGTTGCAAACTTTCATAAGAATTTCCCATCTCACTGAAATCCCACTTTGTATATACTTCACGTGTACACTCAAGCACCGATATGTCCCACAATGCAATGCGAATGTGGTGTCACAACAGTGACTTGTATTCAGTGTAGTAGTTTTCAAGGGCTTAGAGTAGTCCATTTGATCCATTTCAGATATTCTGCAAGTAGTGAACACATGATAATCAATGACATGCATCAGAGTAAACGAGAAAGTGAAGGGTAAAAAATGTTGGACTGGAACACGGCCCAAATTTTGGTCTTCGAAGTCAGCCCTTTCATGATATAATGGCACTTTGACAGTTTAAGGTCAAGCTTGGTGATTGCCAAAAAAAGGGGGCACTTGCAGTACCCTTAGTGTTAAAATGATGAATGGGATACTTGCAAATGATGGTGGCCATTGTAAAGCCAGTCACACTGCAATTTTCGCCCAATAGTCGTCCATTCATATACATGTAAAGGTGCCAGATCAGAAACAAGCTTGTGTGACAAGTTTTGCATCACAATTGCATGAGGCAAATAAATAAACCACTCCTTTTTACTGCATCATACAACAGAATTTTGCATGATCAAACTCTAGTGTGACTATGGCTTATGTCATCATGGACTAAGCCATTTGCATATGCTGTAGCAGAAAAGTATATAATTTGGGTGGCAGTAAAGTTGTAGATGTGTTTGATTTGAGCTTCTGTGCATACACAAACAACATCTTAAAAGCCATAATTTGCATAAACTTGTTTTTATTGTAAATGAATTAATGCACACTGGTGAACTAGAAGAACCACAACATTTAAGTTACCAAAGGTGCTTGATCGACTTAAATTCTGCTACATTTAAACCTATTACGTGTGTACACTTATGAAATATTTTGTTAAAAAGTCACAACTTCAACAACTCAAACTGTTATAAACATAGCGCCAGACTTGAAACAGTCTAGTAAAATAAAACGTCTATGAACAAAGCTAAAAACAGTAGGTCATCTAAAATAGGTAAAATCCAGGCATAATCCATAATAAAATATTGCACATGGTATGGTCTCAATTGTCTTGATTGAAAATGTCCTCAAATGCGTTCCTCTTCCTTCATCTTCTGGTTGAGTTTGTCCAGAACAATGTTTAGGTCCGTGGTCTTGTTCAGTTTGAGGTACACGTCCTTCCTGATTGGATGTATCGTTAGCCATGCTGGCGTCAACTCAGCTAGCAGACGAAGATGTTTCTCCATTTCACCTAAATGAGAATGACATTTAATTAATTCTAAAACCCAGTGAACTACAATCAAAATGAAGTACAATAGCTAAACTTTTCACATTAATTTCTCACACACACAAAACAAAGAGACCGCATAGTTTAAAGACGTGCACTTTAAAACACCATTGTGTAAAAGAACAACTAAAAGCCTGGGCTGGGGGGAAAACGCAAAACATCTACTAACCAGAAGTGAGTGGAGATCGGTAGCTGGCGTTCATGCGGTTGCAGGCGAGCTCCATGATGAGGGCTGGTTTCTTCTCTGCCACAAACACGTTTCTCAGGATTCTGGCTAACTCTGGCAGCCGTGACATCATCAAAAGACGCTCCTCCTGCTGAGGGTTTCGGGTCATAGCAGCGTGCAGCTTCTGAGCCTCTTTAGCACGAATCTGAAAAGGAAAAAATAGGGATGTTTGTTGTAAAATTTTATTTAAAATAATAATAAAAAGTAGACTTTTGGACTCACCCTTTCCAGCAGTGACTGAGAAACTCCTTTGAGGACACCAGGGGACTGTGTTGGGGTCCCAGCTGATTTGGCCATGGTCTCAGGCTCCTTAGCACATGCAGTCTCTGCTGTTTTCAAGGCCATGTTAGCCAGCGCTTTCTCCATCTGGAACAGTGACACATTGCTTATGTTTGTTTGCAAATCAATTTAGAATTTTAGTGACAAACTTGAAAGTCTAGTCATCTAAAAAGTAAAAAAAGGCTCTTGTTTGTTTCAAAATCAATTTAGAATAGCGAGCACTAGGGCTGTAAATAGTATTAACTTCTGTACGCATCGAAACTGAAATTTTAAAACAATAATAAAATAAAAGTCAAATATCTTGCGAACATTTGAGGACATTCTTTAATGCCACTGATTGGCCATTGTTCGCATGCTCAACAGCTTCAACTGTGATTGGCTCTGAGGGTCATTGCTTCACCAATCACCAACACAGATAATTGGATACTGGTGCATTTAAAAGCAATATCTATCAGCTGATCTGTCAGTGGATGTCTCATATGTCTGCTTGTATATTGATCAGCAGATAGACGTTGCTTACATACAGTGTCTGTTTACACTTGGTAAAGAGCGATGATCTGGAGGTGCGGATACATCTGTACCAGCTGAACTGCTGAAACAAACTCAAAACGAACTGTTTTGACTGGATTTTGTTCAAAATTACATCATTTCAACTTTCTTTGTTTTTTGTTTGAAGTATACTTCGGCCTTTAAAAAGCACTCACCTTAGGTGTCATGAGAGCACGAGCCTTATCCAGCACTTCCTGCGCTGAGGTCAGTTTCTCGGTTTGAGGAGGTTGAGGCAAATCACTTGGCTTGACGTTGGGAACCTCGTCCACATTGAATCTGGGATGCCAGCGTGTCAGTTTCTCATCAGGGACAACAATAGGAGGATTCAGAGAAGCAAGGAATGCCTGCAAACACAAAAGATAATTAGAATATAAATTAAAGGTACAGTAGGTGATTGTCTTCAGAAACATTTTTTGTTGTGTTGGTTGAAAGTCTCTTCACATTCCAATAGTAACGAATAAAGTAAATGATATAAATATATGTATTTTTATATTCTGGGTAAGGCATAAGACTAAAAAAAAAAAAAATTCATTCAATTAAATAGTCATGCCGACATTTCCCATAATTCTGATAAGTACCCCAAACAGTCTGTCAGCAAATGTAGATTTGTACAACGGTGGATCGGTTCATGCAGATCCGCCACTTGCGTGTGCACGCCTGCATGCACATCGCGCATTCATGTGCACATGAGACAATCACAGTCGGGGTAAAATCAAATGCTGAATCAATATTGGAGTTACTTTTGCCTGCTGGAGGAAGGACGACACCTTGGCTGAAGTACTGAAGTGTTTTTCAACTATTTTAGTCACGCAAAACTGATGTAGATTGTGTTGTGTTACAAATGGGTTACATGCACAGAAGTGTTCAGCCACTGAAATCTTCCGGCAAAAGATCATATGACTATTTTCAATTTCAAGGGACCTTTTACAGCATCGATAATGTAGATTTTTATTTAGTTTAACAACAAAACATAAGTAAATGGCACTATTCTGCCTAGCCTGCTTAACTGAGGTAAAGTATTAAAAGTATACTCACTATACTAAAGTGAATAAAGTACATTCCAACCAACCACTAACTACTAAATACACCAACCACTAACTACATTTCTAACTGATGAATGACATGAACTAGTGGGTTGTCTGTTGTCATGTTGCGGTGCGCACGTTCGTGATTTCAGGAGGCGTGGTTTTGGACGGCAGGGGAGGGACTGTGTTTCAAAGATATTATGCTAACCATTTAGCATTTTGGCAGATCACCTACTGCACCTTTAAGATTCATACCAAATAAACATTTTCTTAATTTGACAAACTGAAGTACTTTATGAGGCATTTGCTGTGCTCACCTTGTGGTGTCCCTTCACAATTTCAACCAGGTTTTGGTGAAAAATGTGCCTTCTTTCTAAAAGACGAGAAGCTGACAACACTGGACGAACACCGTTGAATTCTGCATTAGGAAACATTTTATAGAACAGATAAATACATTAATTTAATGATTTCACAAAAACCTAATATACCATTTTTTTACTATCAAAAAAGCACTTAACCCTTTCATTTCATGATCTGACAACATGGATCTGTTTTTTTTCTCCTTTTAGCATAACATTATATTCTGCATAATGTATTGCGTAATGTATTGTGTGTGTAATTATAAAATGATTGCACACCAAACAATTAGGTGGTGATGTGCACTAAGAATGTTTATAAAAAATAAAATAAAAAAAAAGTTAACACTCCATGATGACAGAACTTTCTCCCAGCTGCAACTTTGGAAACAGTGTATTTCTCTCTGTTTTGTGGATGTATTCTCACCTTCATCAATGACCGGCTCAGCTGTGAGCTGGTAGCTGGATCTCTTTGCTGTGGCACTGAATGAGATAATGTTTTTCTCCTGACGAAAAGTATAGGCAGACGGATAAACAGCCTTTATCTGCCCCAGATGGCTCTCTTCAAAACGTCTGCAAAAATAGATTAAAATAAATAAATATCTTTTTTTTTTTAATTACTTTTTAGAAGTCTAAGACAGGCAAATATACAAATATAGCATGATTTCATGTGTCCCCTTACTTGCGCATCATATCTTGGACCCCTTGCTTAATCTTGGCGAAAGTGACAGTCTCTGAGCGGTTGAACAGCATTGCGACGATGGTCTCCAGGCTGCGGAACATCTCAGCCAGAAGCTTGTATTGGTAGGGCAGAGTAAGACCAGGTGGCACATCCTGAGCTAAAGTGTGGTAACGCTGATAAGCCGGAGGCTTCTCTCTGAAACAAAAAGATAGAACTTCATAAGTCAAAGCATATATTCAATACAAGTATACTGAACATTCATTAACTACCAGCACATTAATGCATACGAATTAGGTTGATAATGGATTTTGCATATATGATCGTGTTTAAGGACTGGCAAAAAAATTATAATAGTTGTATGCTAATATGGGTGGCGCAGTGGGTAGCGCTGTCACCTCACAGCAAGAAGGTCGCTGGTTCAAGCCCAGCTGGGTCAGTTGGCATTTCTGTGTGGAGTTTGCATGTTCTCCCATTGTTGGCGTGGGTTTCCTCCGGGTGCTCCGGTTTTCCCCACAGTCCAAAGACATGCAGTATAGGTGAACTGGGTAAGCTAAATTGTCCATAGTGTATGTGTGTAAATGAGTGTATGGGTGTTTCGCAGTGATGGGTTGCAGCTGGAAGGGCATCCGCTACGTAAAACATATACTGGATAAGTTCATTCTGCGACCCCAGATTAATAAAGGGACTAAGCCGAAAAGAAAATAATTATGCCAATACAAAAAATAAATAAAATATATATATATATATATTAAAAAAAATAATAATAATAATAATCAAGAATTCATGCTAAAGTAATGATACATACAGTTAATTGTACAGTGCTCCAAATAAAGACTAAATTAACTTTTCCTGCCAGTGTGACTACAGTTTGTGCTGGTGCCGCAACCATTGTTTTTTTTACTGTGGTAGTAAGGCTATTATACTTTTGATCATCATCATCAAGAAACGTATAAGATGGAGCTGGAACAATTTTTACAGATGACACGATTTTTATTTAATAAAAATCAATCTGGATCCAAAGTAATGATCCTACTACTCTCAGATGTGCAAAAGAGGTTGCACAGAGGTTGATTATTGCTATGCGGGTTTTCCGGTTTGTAAAGTCAGATGCGCACAAATGAACAGTTTACATGTAGACCAAGACTTTTAAACATCTTCTATAAACAGCATGTTGAAATTAGACTAACACTTAAAGTACAAATTAAATCAAAACTAGTCATATGATTTTGTTAGCTCACATTGCTAGTTTTGTGGTGAATAATTCATCTGTGCATGTCATTAAGAAAATAATAATAATAATAATAATGTTTGCCTAAAATAAAATCTGAAAATAACTTCCTGTTTGTTTTCAGTTCAATTTTTCAGATTAGGTCAGTCTGAGGTATTTGGCGTGGTTAACATACTTGACTACGCCCCTCCAACTGTCAGTTTAGAAAACAAACAGAAATGGTGAGGAGGAGGTGTGGGTTAGGTTGTAATCGCTCTTCCCAAACCCTATTCCTGATCTTTCTGAATGAAATGCCTACTTTACTACATCCAAAATTAAATATTTTGTTTCTCTAGAAACTGCATCACAATACAAAAAAAAAGCATGAATACAAAAGCCTCACTAACAAAAGGCTTTTAATCGATTTATTTCATTAGACAACATGTAAACATATTAGATCATCAGAGTGTCGATGGTTAATGCTAATGGCGCGCTCGCCTGCAGTGTTGTGAATGGACGGTATCAAGCACTACTACATCCATAAAAAAAAAAGTACATTTTGAATTCATAATGACTAAGAAAACGTGTCTCACTTGTGGAAATGCCAAAAAATATCTAAGGGTGCCTTCACACCTAGAAGTTTGTTTTGGAACCTGGCGCATTTGCCCCCTTAGCTCGGTTCGTTTGGGCATATGTGAACCGCGCAATTGCACTCAGATCCACGCCAAAACAGTCGGTCCGAGACCGCCTGAATGAGGTGGTCTCAGCTCGATTGAAATGAACCCTAGAGCGGTTCGGTTGTAGTGAGAAAACAATACTATCCAACAAACCAGGCTATATCACAGTGTATTATGGATACGTGTGCTTCGTCAAATACAAAAGTGAAAGCATGCTATTAAAAATATAATATTATTAACGTTCTGGGTAACTGGACTTCTGATATAATAATAAAAAATAAAAATAAAAACACGATATATATTTTACAACCCTTGACAATTGAAATGAGGCCATGTATCAGAAATTCTTACCTCTGATTTATATTTGATGACTACATCTGTGGTTGTCACTATTCAAAATGAAAGTGGACCTTTTCACTTAAGTCTTATTTCTCATAGTCATAAATTAAATAACGACGTATGACAACGTTTACTCGCATGTGACTTGTTAGAACTATTTTGGTCCGTTTAGAAACGTTGCCGCGTGAAGGCGAACCACACCAAGAACAAAAAGCAACATTGTAGCAATTTAAATCCCTGTTTCAGAACAAAACAATCGGTCAGAAATAGGTGTGAAAGCAAACTAAATCAGTACAATTATTGACCAGCTACCCTCACCTTTCCTGTGGTTCAGTTGCAGGCTGTGTCTTGGCAGCTTTGGCTTCCTCTGTGACTCGCTCAGCCTTTCTTTGCTGAACTTTGGCTGAGATCTCTCGAGCGGCATCAAGTCTCGCTTTCAGCTCCGTCAGCGTAGACACCGGGGCAGGCGAGGGAGTCGACACATTTTCAGACTGTCCCTTCAGCTTTTGCAGCTTGGACTTCAACGCCGCCACATCCTCTCTTGAAAAAGTTTTCTAAAAGAACAAAAGCAGCTTGATTAACGTGGAGCAGGAAAACACCAGGAGGTCCTGCACAGGTGTGATGATCACCCAATGCGTTACCTTGCTCCTGGTCGCCCACTTAGGATTTTCATCTCCACTGGGTTTGTTTACAGGAGAGGCATTTGTATTATGATTAACAGTGTTTTTAGACTCTTTGCGGGCAGTTTGTTGAGGTGCCTGAGAACTGCTGTTGGCCAAGGGTTCAATGCTCTACAGCAAAACAACACAGACTGGATTAAGTCATGCAACCAAACACTCAGAAAACTATGGAACGCAAGTCTATTAATAAACATTTAAAAGAAAAAGTATGTCAACATCACAGCTTCAATTATAATTTGAAACCAATCCTAATGGGACCAAGATATTATAAGATTGCATCTGAATAAACTAACAACAAAAAGTAGTTTCAGTGTATAATTGAATAATATATATATATATATATATATTTTTTTTTTTAAGATACATTATAAAAGTATTAGGCTTTGAGACAAATTGTTGACATTGAATTGAACATTTTGGTTGATATATTAAAGATTAATGTAGGTTTCATAAACATGGACTATACTTGACCAATCTAGAATTATTCAAAGTTACTCAAATCATGTCTAATCAAAAACGAAAAAAATATGGTAAGATTTAAAACTTTACATTTAATTAAATAAAAAAATTTATATTAAAAAATAAAAAAGGAACAGTTCGACCAAAATGAAAATGTATCATTTAACCTGTAAAAAACCTGTAACCATTGACTTCCATAGTATTTGTTTTTCCTACTATGGAAGTCAACGGTTAGAGGTTTCCAGCTTGCTTTAAAATATGTTATTTCGTGTTCAATAGATCTTCTTCCAACAGCTTTGAAACAAGCGAACCGTGAGTAAAATTATACAATTTTGATGAGCCATTCCTTTAAGTATGCAAGTATCAATAGTTTGCAGACTTATAGTGTATTGTGGGGGTCAAGAACATGCCCTTTGTCTAATTGCTAAACATTTGCTTCATACCATCTAGCTGTTTTTGAACAAGAAAGTAATCATCGTGTACCTTTACTTTGTCGTCGTTTGTCAGAAGATTGAGTTTTTTCCTCGCAGTCTTCTGTCCCACGCGCTGCTCCGGTGAGCTCCTGCAGTTTTGGCCCGTGTTGAGCCTCTGCCGCTTTTTGGCGCTGCTGTGCTGCTCGGTTGTGGACGGAAACAACACCGAACACACGTCAAACTCCGGCGAGCTACGCTTAGGGGTCCTGGGACTCGCCGTTAAGCCCTCAATCTTCACATCTCGCAAATCAGCGACGGTTTCTGCAGTCTCCGTCGATAAAGCCTCGTCGATGACTTTGAGAAACTCCTGATGAGTTTGTTTCTGCGGCTCTGCTGTGATGATCTCACTGTGCGTCGCTTTACGTGAAGAGCGTGACGTTCTGCTCGAACTCCTCGGTTTACTGATCACCGCTGATTCCACTACATCCCCGGACAACTTTTGCCCTTTGGATCGTAAAGATCGAGAAACGCCAGGTTTCTTACTCTGTGCAAAATAATCAGTAACACGAGCTTGAGCCATTCTTCAAGCTGAATGAGATCCCTGCACTTCTCGTTGGCGTGCAGTGGTTGTTGTTGTCTCCCCGGAACTGCCCTCTACTGGTCTTCCCCACACTAATTTTCGCGCGAAATGGGATCACGTGACTTATGTAGGCAGAGCGTGGCTTTTAAACACGCCCCCTCACACTACCAATGATCAAACGAGATTTACGTTAGTGTAAATGGGCAGTAATAAAATAGTTTTACTCATTTTAAGAG
>CAIGQW010011925.1:0-10828 GCA_903798125.1 Danio choprae | reverse complement strand
AAGCGCAGTTCATCTTGAAATGACATCTCTCTGAAGCCGCTTCCTTTCGGGACCCCGGTGGATACACCATTAAACCATAGGGAGGAGAGAAAACCTGCCGAGCACTAAAATAAAGTTATGTCAAAACCATTCAGCCAGTTTATTCTCCGAGGGCCCGGAAAAACATTACAGGCCCGCTTTATATGAATGGGCACTAACAGACATGTTTTTGCCATTGTGATTTGTCCAGATCTGCAGGCATATCCTGTGGTCCATCAGAAAACAGCCTTAGTTTCAATTTAGTGTCTCCCCGAAGGACCCCGGCTTCCTATTTCCAGTGGAAATCGTATAAAGTTTTTTGTTCATATCTTCAGCGCTTCAGAGGAGAGCAATGAGCTGACAGTTTGATGTCTTAAGCGAGATCGCAAATCATTTACAATCATTCAAGTTATATATATATATATATATATATATATATATATATATATATATATAAAATAAAGCTTCTGTGGCATTCACAACTCTTGTGCATCTGTCAGGAAGATGGCAAGTGTTTCATTTTATCGCGGTAATTTCACAGAACTCCATAAAGTCAGGAGGAGGAAAGGCCTGGTTATTTTATTGCTGCGCCTCTGTGTTCTAATATGCTTTAAGAAACAGCATGTGGGTGGCACGGTGGCTCAGTGGTAAGCACTCACAGCAAGAAGGTCGCTGGTTCGAACCTCGGCTGGGTCAGTTGGCATTTCTGTGTGGAGTTTGCATGTTCTCCCCGTGTTGGCGTGGGTTTACTCCGGGTGCTCCGGTGTCCCCCACAGTCCAAAGACATGCGCTATAGGTGAATGGGGTAAGCTAAATTGTCTGTAGTGTATGAGTGTGAATGGGTGTGTATGGATGTTTCCCAGAGATGGGTTGCAGCTGGAAGGGCATCCGCTGCGTAAAACATATGCTGGATAAGTTGGCAGTTCATTCTGCTGTGGCGACACCAGATTAATAAAGGGACTAAGCCGAAATGAAAATGAATGAAGGAATAATCCATCTGTCAGAACCCTTCGCTCTGTCCACGGGTGTAGTACCACAAGGTTCAGTTTTAGGGCCTTTGCTAATTTCCCTCTACATAAACGACCTTCCATGATGTCTCCAGAAAGATGGCAAGTGTTTAATTGCATCGCGGTGCTTTCACAAAGCTCTATAAAATCAGAGGAGGAAAGGCCTGCTCATTTTATTGCTGCTCCTCTGTACTATAACTCTCGCCGAGGGCCGAAGTAAACGATTACGGCCTTTCTGGAGGGACGCTTCTCCACAAATGTCACCGTTTTTTAAGCAGCAGATGTTTAAGGAATGATGTCAATGTGTCAGGACAGCCGTATATCTTTCACAGCGCTGGAAATATTGCTGTAAAGATGAACATGCTAATACCATCTGCATTTGCTCTAACCCAGCACTCAAAACTGCAATCATATTATCATTCATTCAATTTCCTTCAGCTTAGTGCCTTATTTATCAGGGGTTGCCACAGTGGAATGAACCGCCAACTATTCCAGCATATGTTTTACGCAGCGGATGCCCTTCCAGCTGCAACCCAGTACTAGGAAACACCCATACACACTCATAAGAACTGCCTTAATCCTTTGTGGCATAGATTTAACAAGGTACTGGAAATATTCCTCAGAGATTTTGCTCCATATTGACAGGATAGCATCACACAGTTGCTGCAGATTTGTCGGCTGCACATCCATGATGCGAATCTCCACCGTATCCCAAAGGTGCTCTATTGGATTGAGATCTGGTGACTGTGGAGGCCATTTGAGTACAGTGAACTCATTGTCATGTTCAAGAAACCAGTCTGAGATGATTCATGCTTTAACATGGCACTTTATTCTGCTGGAAGTAGCCATCAGAAGATGGTACACTGTGATCATAAACGGATGGACATGGTCAGCAACAATACTCAGGTAGGCTGTGGCGTTGACACGATGCTCAATTAGTATTAATGGGCCCAAAGTGTGCCAAGAAAATATTCCCCACACCATTACACCACCACCAGCCTGAACCGTTGATACAAGGTAGGATGGATCCATGCTTTCATGTTGTTCATGCCAAATTCTGACCCTACCATCCGAATGTCGCAGCAGAAATCGAGACTCATCAGACCAGGCAACGTTTCTCCAATATTCTGTTGTCCAATTTTTGTGAGCCTGTGCGAATTGTAGCCTCAGTTTTCTGTTCTTAGCCTCAAGGTTGGACGTGCTGTGCGTTCAGAGATGTTCTTCTGCAGACCTCGGTTGTAACGAGTGGTTATTTGAGTTACTGTTGCCTTTCTATCAGCTGGAACCAGTCTGGCCATTCTCCTCTGACCTCTGGCATCAACAAGGCATTTGCGCCCACAGAACTGCCGCTCACTGGATATTTTCTCTTTCTCTGACCATTCTCTGTAAAGCCTAGAGATGGTTGTGCGTGAAAATCCCAGTAGATCAGCAGTTTCTGAAATACTCAGACCAGCCCGTCTGACACCAACAACCATGCCACGTTCAAAGTCACTTAAATCCCCTTTCTTCCCCATTCTGATGCTCGGTTTGAACTGCAGCAGATCGTCTTGGCCATGTCTACATGCCTAAATGCATTGAGTTGCTGCCACGTGATTGGCTGATTAGAAATTTGCGTTAACAAGCAGTTTGACAGGTGAAACTAATAAAGTGGCCAGTGAGTGTATGTGTATATACAGTGTTCAGCATATATAAGTTCACCCCCCCACAAATCTCTCATTTAAATGAATATTTTCTATAGGTTCTATAGGATGCTTTACAATATTATATTTGTGCATATACATTAGTTTAGTCAGTACTGAAGCCAAATCTGGAGCTCATCTAACTAAATAATTGAAAAAACAAAACAAAAACAAACAAAATATATACAATTTTATTGAAATGTTCATTCATTCATTCATTTTCTTTTCGGCTTAGTCCCTTTATTAATCTGGGGTCGCCACAGCGGAATGAACCGCCAACTTATCCAGCATATGTTTTACACAGCGGATGCCCTTCCAGCCGCAACCCATTACTGGGAAACATCCATACACTCTCATTCACACACATACACTATGGCCAATTTAGCTTACCCAATTCACCTATACCGCATGTGTTTGGACTGTGGGGGATCCGGAGCACCTGGAGGAAACCCACGCCAACACGGGGAGAACATGCAAACTCTACACAGAAATGCCAACTGACCCAGCCGAGGCTCGAACCAGCGACCTTCTTGCTGTGAGGCGAACCTCCTATCCACTGCGCCACCGTTAGGCCCTATTATTATTATTATTATTATTATTATTAAATGAAAGACGCAATAATTTCACCTTTTCTCAGTGTCGATAGATGCAAACATAGCTACTGACACGAACTCGGGCCAGAAAATAAAGGATCCAGTAAAGCAACCACATAAACAAAAAATAACGCCGCGGGTCGACTGTATAAATGAGTGTCTTGCTCTGAAATCAGGAAAACATATGGATCATGCTTTTAAAGCGCTCGGGGAGCAGTTTGAGCCGCTGCGTCTCCTGACTTTGTTTACTTTAAAAAGCCGACCTCGCAATAAAATACAAGGAAATGGTCAAACTGTGCAGGCAAGAACATCAGCTCAGTTCATTATATCTGCCCTCTTCCTTTCACAGACTCCAACGCATTGCAAACACACCGCCCAGTGCTTCTCTTTATTAAGAGTTTCTGTCTTCTTTCTACACTGTAAAAATGTTAAATTAGCAGTTTTCTGTATATTGAGATAGTTTATTTCTGCTTTTGAGTTGCATTATGGGAGCTCGATCTTTCCTCCAACAACTTTTAACCTTGAAAAATTTGGAAAAGTGACTTTTATGAACATGTGTAATAGTTTGCAGTGCTATATTGTCTGGCTCGGTGTTGTATATTACGCTACAGAAGCCTTGTTATAAACTGCAGTACATTTTCTGTTATTTCACAGACTTATTTCTCTAGATATTATTTCTTATACATTATATTATTTTAAATGGCTAAAATGTCATTAAAAGTCACGACAGAGCAGAGATGAACATCCCATAATGCAATTTACAACCATAAATATATGGAAAACATTGGTGAAGTCCCTTTTTGGATTTTTTTTTTTTATGGGAAAAAATTGTTGGAAGAAAGATCAAGGTCTCATAATGCAATTCAAAAGCATAAATAAATAGGAGAACCCGGAGGAAACCCGCCAACACGGGGAGAACATGCAAACTCCACACAGAAACGCCAACTGACCCAGCCGGGACTCGAACCAGCAACCTTCTTGCTGTGAGGTGACAGTGCTAACCACTGAGCCACCGTGCGGCCTGGATTTTCAGTAATTGTGTAGTTTAAAACATTTTTTATATTATTATTGTTATTCATTCATTCATTTTCATTTTGGCTTAGTCCCTTTATTAATCTGGGGTCGCCACAGCAGAATGAACCGCCAACTTATCCAGCATATGTTTTACGCAGCGGATGCCCTTCCAGCTGCAACCCATCTCTGGGAAACATCCATACACACTCACACTCACGGACAATTTAGCTTACCCAATTCCCCTATAGCGCATGTCTTTGGACTGTGGGGGAAACCGGAGCACCCGGAGGAAACCCACGCCAACACGGGGAGAACATGCAAACTCCGTACAGAAACGTCAACTGACCCAGCCGAGGCTCGAACCAGTGACCTTCTTGCTGTGAGGCGAACGTGCTACCCACTGCACCACCGTGAGGCCCCGGCCCTATTATTATTATTATTATTATTATTATTATTATTATTATTAAATATGCAGCTTTTATTATGAGCTCAATGAATAGAGAAGACTGCATGGAATAAATAAAGAAATTCATTTATTGGCCCACAGGAGTGTTAAAGGTGAACTAGTGAAGGAAAATATGTGATTAAAAGAGTCGTGTAATTCTCAGCATTTGAAAATGATTCATTCGCCTTCATCAAGCGTTTATACAGTGAACTAGAGATGCTTTCGTCACTGTTTTAGCACTGATCTGGGATCTGGCACTTGTGTTTTATTTGGAAAGGTTTTCTTTTGTGCCTCTTTCTGAAACGTTGCAGATTTATTGCCATGTAATTTTGGAGACGAGACGTGGCAAATAAAAGACTAATGAGCAAAGATTGTTCATGAGGTAACGACATTATTGCATTTAAGTCATAATGCTGCCATCAAGTGCTCCTGGAAATGATTTCATTCATTCTCCTTTGGCTTAGTCCCTTATTTATCAGGGGTCGCCACAGCGGAATGAACCGCCAACTAACTTACATCTGTAACCCAGTACTGGGAAACACCCATACACTCTCACATTCACACACACACTCATACACTACGGCCAATTTAGTTTATCTATGTGTTGGCGTGGGTTTCCTCCGGGTGCTCCGGTTTCCCCCACAAGTCCAAACACATGCGCTATAGGGGAATTGGGTAAGCTAAATTGTCCGTAGTGCATGAGTGTGAATGGGTGTGTATGGATGTTTCCCAGAGATGGGTTGCAGCTGGAAGGGCATCCGCTGCGTAAAACATATGCTGGATAAGTTGGCGGTTCATTCCGCTGTGGCGACCCCAGATTAATAAAGGGACTAAGCCGAAATGAAAATGAATGAATTCCACTATAGCGCATGTGTTTGGACTGTGGGGGAAACTGGAGCACCCGGAGGAAACCCACACCAACATGGGCAGAACATGCAAACTTCACACAGAAACGCCAACTGACCCAGCCGGGACTAGAACCAGCGACCTTCTTGCTGTGAGGCGACAGTGCTAACCACTGAGCCACCATGCCGCCCAGCAGTATTTCAGTGTTTCTAAAATAACACAGATTCCCTGTATTGACTTTATGGATTTGTGCATTATCTCCTCAGGATGAGTTATACGCTGACATTTTGTAAACTCGCCCTCAATAAACACGTAATGCTTTCCTTGTTTGTCATGTTTTATTTCACATTTGTGTTGGCCGGCGTTCAGCGCATCTGCACATGACTCATTGCTGAATTGTGAGTACATTTCAAGCATTTTCCATTCATTTAGCTTGAGCTGTGATGATATGCAATAGAAATATAACTTACAGTACAGTAAACTGAATACATTATTCATAATGCACAATGCTTAAATGTGATATCATTGAATTTTTGTTTTTGTTTTTCCAATATTTCCCGAATGATGTTGAACAGATTCAGGAATTTCTCTCAGTATTTCCTATAATATTTGTTCTTCTGGAGAAAGTCTTATTTGTTTTATTTCGGCTAGAATAAAAGCAGTTTTTAATTGTTTTAAAGCCATTTTAAGGTCAATATTATTCGCCCCCTTCAGCAATATTAGTGTTGGATTGTCTCCAGAACAAACCACTGTTATACAATGACTTGCCTAATTACCCTAACTTTACCCTAATTACCCTAGTGAAGCCTTTAAATGTCACTTTAAGCTGAATACTAGTATCCTGAAGAATATCTAGTCTAATATTATGTGCTGTCATCATGGCAAAGAGAAAAGAAATCAGTTATTAGAAATGAGTTATTAAAACTATTATGTTTAGAAATGTGCTGAGGAAAATCTGCTCTTCGTTAAACACAAATTGGGGAAATAATATACAGGGGGGCTAATAATTCTGACTTCAACTGTACATAATAAATATACACAGTACACAGGGCGCGAATTACAGGGGGGTATGGAGGGGATTGACCCCTCTAATTAATGCTTGATCCTCCCTGAAGGAGGTCAAAGCAAGATGTATGGGGGGGTCAGTTCTTCAATACTGAGAAGTATTTCACTCTGTTCTGTAATTTAAATAATAATGTGAATAATTAAAATAATAGATAATAAAAATATACATGGGGCTGTCGCCTCACAGCAAGAAGGTCGCTGGTTTGAGCCTTGGCTGGGTCAGTTGGCATTTCTGTGTGGAGTTCTTCCAGTGTCAGCGTGGGTTTTCTCCGGGTGCTCTGGTTTCCCCTACAAGTCCAAAGACATGCGCTATAGGGGAATTGGGTAAGCTAAGTTGTCTGTGTTTCCCAGTGATGGGTTGCAGCTGGAAGGGCATCCGCTGCGTAAAACATATACTGGATAAGTTGGCGGTTCATTCCACTGTGGCGACCCCTGATTAATAAAGGGAATAAGCCAAAAAGAAAATGAATTAGTTAATTTGACCACCCCTATAACGGTTCAAACCATTGTTAATGCATTATTGCGCCATTCAGTCTATTTGAGAAAAAAGTCTGAAAGCGGCAGATCTAGAGCGCCAATAGACATTGTGTTCACATGATTTTGTTTTCTCGTAAAATAGGTGTTTGTATCTATATTTAGCCTGAAAATTAAATCAAATTAGACGCATAGGTTGTAGTTCAACCTACAGCAACATCTGAAATAGCAAATCAGAGAATACTGTAGGTCAGAATACACTCAATATCCCTCAAAACGCTGAAAACTTAAATACATTTTATGAATAAACTAGATGTGATTAAAAGTAAATGCACAAAAGACTGAAGCATGTATTACGTAAACTAACAGTTAACAAACAGTTGGCACCCCTGACCGTCAATGTATGATTCGCACACTGACAGTACACACACTTATATATGTCAAAACAAACTTTTATTTTAATTTTTGCTCAGCACTAGTTATTATCCAAAACTGCTTCATTAAAGTATTAGGAAAAATAATAGAAGGTTTATTATTTAGGAAACAGCACATAAAGAATCATGCACATAAATAACAGCCACTTATGAGTTTGCCCAGGAGAGCGTTTATGAGAATCTGCCAAATTACCTCTGAACTGTCATGAAACGTTAATGCGTTTAACACCATTTCCTCTGCAGATCCTGCGGCTGATTGATGCTAGCACTGCAGCCGGACTGCGGATGTTTTCTGTTGTTCTTTTCTCCCGAAAAATCATGTTTAGGATCTGCACCGGGTCTCCGAAGGGTCTTAAATTCGCGATCTGATGTTCTGCGAGCACAGCGTGAGGATCTGAAGACACTCTGGATTTTCTAAATTATGTCAGGATGAACAAAAGGAAAAATAGAGGAATACAAACTAATTTATCAAAAGGATTTTACAAGCCCTGCGTGGCTCGTATCTCATGCGCTACCATTCCCACACTGCAAAAGAGGATTTTCTTACTTGGATTTTTTGGTCTTTTTTTAGTCCAAATATCTAAAAATTCTTAAATCAAGGAGCATTTTCTAGACAAGCAAAGCATATTGTCCTGTTTTAAGAAATAATGAGTCAAAATGAAGTTTTTCATTAAAAGAAGCAAAATAATCTACCAATTGTAACAACTCGTAGGTGGATGACATGATAAGACGGGAACACGAGATTTAACAAAAGACGGATTTATTGACAAACACTTACTGGATACAAACTGGATACAAAGGACACTCAGACGGGACACCGATGTTGAGACAATACAATACTGGACCACGAAGGACACAGACGGAAGGGTATAAATAGACAGGGAGATGATTAACTAAGGACACACAAGGGATGAACACAGGTGAGATTAATGAACATTGAACATGGCGGGAAAAACAGAACAAAGGGAGCACATGATGATAACAACAGAAGCACATGGACAGAACACTGACACCAATAGGCTAAGCAAAATAATATTATATCGAGGAAAAACTAGATCATCTTTCTTACCCCATTGGCAGATTATTTTGCTTGTTTTAAGGGAAAAACTCACTTGATTTTGACTCATTATTTCTGAAAACAAGACAATATTGTTTGCTTGTCTAGAAAATGCTTCTTGATTTAAGAGTTTTTAGATATTTGGACTAGAAATGAGACAAAAACTCTTTTGTGTAACACCCCACGTCTAGGGGAAAACAACTACATGGGCATAATAAATGAAATTAGGTTGTGGGTGGTGGATTTCCCAAGGGAAGCAAAAAAAGCACTGGCCAAAATAACAAACAGAAGAATCTGCAAATTAAATAAACTAAATAACCTGTAAATCTTTAAAGAAAAACACAGGCAGCTTACCTTCCTCCCTGAACATAAACAAAGTCAAAAGTAATCAGAATAAATAGGCAGGCCACCCCTACAAGCTCAAACTCTCAAAACGTTGCAAGCATACATGGACATTTGAACAGTAATAAAGTTTGGTCGTCGGCTGGAGGGGTAAGGAAATCCAGGAGCTCTCCACTCCTAGCAACAGTCGCACCAAATATGAGCTCCTCGAACTCTGTTTCATTTTTATAGCTCTCTGCAAACAGCAGCCAATTAGAACCTGGACCACATTAACATGTGAGCCTATGGGATGAGAAAAGACAACACAAGAAGGCGGGAAAAAGAAAAAGATAAAAAAAAACACATACAATGCACAACAAAAAAGAAATCAATAAACATTAGTCGTAATACCATATTAACAGCTTCACAACACACTGAGATCTGTTTCTAATAATAATAATAATACTTCCTTACGGCGGTTCATTACACTGTGGTGACCCCAGATTAATAAAGCCGAAAATAAGCCGAAAAGAAAATGAATGAATAATTTCTTACATTTATATATCGCTTTTCTGGACATTACACATTGAGGGGAATCTCCTCATCCACCACCAGTGTGCAGCATCCACCTGGATGACGCGACGGCAGCCTTATTGCACCAGACCACACACCACACACCGGCTAATTGGTGGAGAGGAGGGATGAAGCCATATATGATTTGGGGATGGTTAGGTTGGACAGAGGTCAGGATAAACCCCTACTCTTTTTCTAAGGACATCCTGGGATTTTTAACAAACTCAGTTTAACGTCTCATCCGAAAGACGGCGCTCACTGAGCAGTATAGAGTCCCCATCAATATTCTGGGGCATTAGGACCTACACAGACCGCAGGTTGAGCACCCCCTGCTGGCCTCACTAACACCACTTCCGGCAGCAACCTAGCTTTCCCATGTGGTCTTCCATCCAGGTACTGACCGGCTGCAGCCCTGCTTAGCTTCAGTGGGCGACCATGTGAGAGTTGCAGAGAGCTAGCTGCCGGCTATGTTACTTCATAATGTGTGACTCCATGTGGTTTAATGAAACTTTGCTTCACACTTTAAACGCTGGCCTGTGAAATGAGTAATTCTTTTATTATATTACAGAGAGTGTTTAGTAATGGAAAACGCTGGAAGTTTAGTTTATTCATTTGTGTTTCTGGTCTTGTGAAAGATTCATTGGTGCTTTTTATTAATATGGAGGATAAAAAGGATCATCTTACAGGAAAATTTGATCCACGTATGAAGCAGCTCTTCAGATGGGTCAGTCATTGGCTAATGCTAATGAAGAGGGAAATACTGTAGGTAATATTGATTGATTGGCCTCATAGCTAGAGGGTCGCTGGTTCAAGTCCCGGCTGGGTCAGTTGTCATTTCTGTGTGGAGTTTGCATGTTCTCCCTGTGTTGGCGTGGGTTTCCTCCGGGTGCTCCGGTTTCCCCCACAGTCCAAACACATGCGCTATAGGTGAATTGAATAAACTAAATCGGCCGTAGTGTATGAGTGTGTGTGTGAATGACTGTGTATGGGTGTTTCCCAGTGATGGGTTGCAGCTGGAAGGGCATACGCTGTGTAAAACATATGCTGGAGTAGTTGGCGGTTCATTCCACTGTGGCGACCCCTGATTAATAAAGGGACTAAGCCGAAGGAAAAGGAATGAAGTTTTATTTGAAAGTTAATATTGCAATAATTGAACAACACATACAGATAAACAAATGACATGTAAATTGAGAGTTTTTTCATTATTGTGTTTAATTTATGTTACATTTTATTATTTATAAATATTGTATTATATATGTATTTTATTTCTTTTTTCTTTTCTTTTATTATTATGTAATCATA
>CAIGQW010011921.1:0-10513 GCA_903798125.1 Danio choprae | reverse complement strand
CACACACACACACACACACACACACACACACACACACACACACACACTCCTCATGAGCTCCAGACCCTTCCCGCACCAAAACACGGGTCTGAGCTTCACCCATAACAAACTACACATCAACAGGCAACTCTATGACCAGTGGCTGAGCTTCCATTCAAACGTGTCCATTAGATTTGAGACATGAGCCGGCATACGATTCTGACAGTCTACACAGAACAAAATAATACTTAAGGCAAAGCGTGATCACTTAAGCTTTAAATTGAGACCAAGCTGCTATTTGTCTGCTGCACACAGAGCATAATGTGCTTCTTTTTTTTTGTTTTTGCTGGTTGTGACAATTTTGTAAAATATTTCCACTGGAAGCCATAATCGGCTTTGCCATAAGGGTCTCTATGGGTGCAATTACAATACCTTCATTCATCAGATTAGCCACTGTTCCTCATGCGTGCAGATCATTTCTACAATCAGACCTGAGGCTAAAGCAAAGAATTTGGAAATCAGAACAGGCCTTCGTAAAGGATTATATCAGGAGGATATTATTTACCACACCTCTGCGTTGTCTTTCTTGGAGAGCAGGTCACATGCTATATTAAAGTGTCCTAACACTGAGTCCACACAACAAGTTTAAATGCATCTAAATTCAGAATAATATTATATTGGAATAATATTACTACCAATTTGGGGTTTAATGTCAGTAAACCTTTCTCCTCCTCCCATAATTCAACTCCGCTCGGATTGGTCAGCTAGCCAGGACTACTTTTATTGTTTTTTCCATGTGTATTTCAAGAGTTCACACTTAGCTGATGATTGATAACAAAGCTTGTTTGGCATGCTGTCCCGGGAGAGAGCCCTGAGCTCATAAGATCCTCGAGCCCTGGGCTCCCTCCCGTTTGCAGGGTGAGAGGGGAGTTTGAGCTCAGGTAGATCCCAATGAACTCCCACGACTTCTTTCTGGCTAATAGAATGGCTAAGAAGAGATGTACACTTGCTAAGAGCTTGGCTATGATATCAATTTGGTATGTTCAATTTACTTAAGTTGCATGTTTTTGGACTGTGGGAGGAAATCGGAGAACCCGGGGAAAACCCACAGAGATCAGGTAAAACAAAAGCAAAAATAAAAAATAAACAAACAACAAGCTGAAAGCGTGGTGAAACCACACGGTCACGACGGCTTGTGTGGGTGTAGGGACGGGGGTGGGTGGGTCAGTCGGTCGGTGGACAGCAAGCTGGCCTGGTCGGCTGAAGTGTATATTGCGCACTCTGGTGGATTTATGTGAGAAGAGGACACGTGAGAGAAATATGAGATTAAAAAGCATACACAGCGGCCTCTGGTGGATTTGCAAAAACAAAAACTGCGGGCAGACGTACCTCCGGTTACATATATCACTGTCCTAGAAATGTAGATTTGGGTACATATATGCAATGAGCCTGCGTTGCCTTTATTTATTACACAGCTCTCTGAAATAATTGACTCTGATTGGTTAATCGCAACATTACAATGTATGTTATTCCCAGATAACAACTGCTGAAATCAATCATCAATCTCCAAATCATTAGTGATTATATTCACTTCAGTGTTCTTGACTGTTTGGCGCCATCTTGTGACTGAATAATGATACAAGTAGGTTAGTGTAGTCTGCATTCAGCCATTTTTCTTTCTGCAAACTTTACCTTTAATTAAAGATTTAATCAAGTTACAGCACAGTTTTGTGTCTAACGGTTTAGTTTTGTGGCAAGTAGCTTTGTAATAAGTGGGATAATGTACATCTAGCCAGTTGTTTTCACAGAATAAATCCTCTTAAACAACAGCTGCAATTTATTCTGCAGGAACAGCCGGCTATTTGTTATTTACAGTGGTCTAATGACTTACAAATACCTAAAATACTGTAAGAGTAGTTTTTCTCAGCAACTGTACTTTAGTAAGTACTTTAAAACTTGTACTTTTACTCGAGTACATATGTAGTGCAGTATCGGCACTTTTACTGCATATTTAACTTCAACCTGCAGTCACTACTTTACATGTTTATTTTTTCTTGTCTACGGTGCATTGGCTAATTAGTATAATGACTCCCGTAATTCCTGTCCAATTAAATCATACATAGAAAAAAACGCATAAGACAGACCAACCTCAAGACATAGATGCTGTATAAAAGCAAACATGTACAGTGTGGAAGCATTAAAAGTGTCCAAAAATCATGCGCAAAATGATGAAGGATGTCTATACTGTACGATGATCCCCAAATTGCCTTAAACAATAACTAGATCCGCTACAGAATGTTACGTTTTCAAACACACACACAAATTCACACTCGTAGCTTCACAGTCAGGGTTCAGTGTGCAGAACTGTAAGCATTTTGCACTGCGTGTAAATGTATTAACCTCCTTTCTGTCTGCTTATTATAGGTGCATATTGTATATTATATATGTGTTCTCACGTCACATTAAATTAATCTTGTGTTTTACATTTATAATCCATGAATGGCAAATAATTTAACTTACACTTAGAAAACCTGAAGATGGCACTGATGTAAGCTACATTTTTAATTTGCAGGGTATAAGGTGGAATAAATTGGACACATTTTACTCATGCTTTTACTTTACTTGCACTACATATTTCTACCAAGATATGGTGCTTTTACTTGAGCATGATTGAGTATGATTTCTTTTCGCTGCTGATTTATCATGCACACATTTATATACTTCTATATTATTCTATATTATTTATCATACACTTGATGAACTATAGACACTGAAGCACAGCTACATTACAAACTGCATTTCTCCAAAACCCATATGACCTACTCTTTAAAAAAAATGGCCCTTTCATTGTGCTCATTCCTGCTAAATAATCGCTTCCTAAGCAGCTTTTGCACTGTTGTCTCATGCAAATTTAATCCCAAGCAAAAACAAGCCCCGGATTCTGATCTCCTCCGCATGTGCCAGATCTTAACGTCTAGAAAAACAGTTTATGTCACTAATGAAGAGGCGAGGCTTTCAGAAGTCGGTCATATGGCTGGACAAACATGCTAATCACTCGCTAGTCATTCACGCTTTCAGACCCAGAGGCTCGATGCTTTCTAGAGTCAGCTGATAGACAATAGACTCTTTAAAAAGCCTTTAACCATTTTAATGGCTCTGGGACTATCACAGCATCCTAAAACGGCATCTTTTTCTCGCTCAATTGTGTTTGTGTACATAAATATCAGCACTAAAGCTAGGCGATATAACAAAAATCTCATAATCATGGTATAAGTCATCTCATATTCTGATAGAAAGCCTGAAAATGGCACCGATGTAAGCTGCATTTTTAATTTGCAGGGTATAAGGTGGACTAATTTTCCACAGTGTAATATTCCCGACTCGACTTCTTACTCATGCTTTGAGTAGTATTTAATTAGATACTTTTACTCGCACTACATTGTTTGGCAAGTAATGGTATTTTTTACTTGAGTTTGATTGAGTATGATTTGTTTCCCTGCTAAGCCGAAAAGAAAATGAATGAATGAAATGGTCAGAAATGTGCATTAGTAAAATAAACCAGGCTGGTTTTGAATTTAAGTTGACTAAAAAGACACGAAAGGAAAGTCTACAAAGAGAGGCGAGTCTACAGAAACAATTACATGCTTGCTTAAATGATATAATATGCATCAAATATATATATATATATATATATATATAATTGATATAATAATTGAAGACAAAAGCCCTCCTGTGAAAGCTGTTTTACAGAAAGAAGATGTTTTTCAATGCATTTTTAAACCAAACAGTTTTAATAACTAGTTTCTAATAACTCAATTCTTTAGTCTTTGCCATGATGACAGCACATCATATCTTACTAATTATTTTCCAGGAAACCAGCATTCAGTTTAAAGTGACATTTAATGGCTTAACTAGTTAATTAGGTTAACTAGGGAAGTTAGGATTATTAGGCACATCATTGGAAACACTGGTTTGTTCATTAAAAGAGTGGCTAATAATATTGACGACAGCAGGTTTTACATAAAAATAAATAAACATGAAAAAATCTATATAGAGAGAGCCAGACTAAAATAAATAAGACATTCTCCTGAAGAAAAATATAATAGGAAATACGGTGTTAAAAATCCCTTGGGAAATATTTGACAAAGTAATTCAAGTTTTGCCTTCAACTGTAACCATATGTACCATTAATGTGCTAATATGCACACTTTTGGGGTAAACAAGATAAACATATTTCTGAGAGTAAATATCTCATCATGAATAGCAATTTGCCTCCTGAAGAAAAGTGTTTGATAATCACTGCATCTTTACAACCTTCTCTGAAGTAAAGTTTACATTATAAGCTCGAAGTCATCCATTAACTAGTTAATTAGGTTAACTAAGCAAGTTAGGTTAATTAGAAACGTCACTGGAAACAGTGGTTTGTTCATAAGCCAATCAAAAATAGTAATTTCTTAAGGGGGCTAATAATACTGACCAAAGCAGTTATTACATTTAATATATATATAGGAAATATCATATTAAACACCACTTTAAATAAACAAGTAATTAAAATTATACAGGGAAGCTGCTAATGTTGCCTTCAAATGCATAAAGACTAGTATATAATAATATTCATTCATTCATTTTCTTTTCGGCTTAGTTACTTTATTAATCTGGGGTTGCCACAGCGGAATGAACCGCCAACTTATCCAGCATATGTTTTATGCAGCGGACGCCCTTCCAGCCGCAACCCATCTCTGGGAAACCTCCACACACACCCATACACTACGGACAATTTAGCTTACCCAATTCACCTGTACCGCATGTCTTTGGACTTGTGGGGAAAACCGGAGCACCCGGAGGAAACCCACGCAAACACGGGGAGAACATGCAAACTCCACAAAGAAACGCCAACTGACCCAGCCGAGGCTTGAACCAGCAACCTTCTTGCTGTGAGGCGATCGTGCTACCCACTGCGCTACCGTGAGGCCCCCTATATATATATATATAAACAAGTAATTAAAATTATACAGGGAAGCTGCTAATTTTGCCTTCAAATGCATAAAGACTAGTATATAATAATAATAATAAAAATAATATGTACCTTTGATGTGCTAATATGCACACCTTTGGGGTAAACAAGATAAACACATATTTCTAAGAGTAAATATCTCATCATACATACCGATTCACCTCCTGAAATAAAGTGTTTGATAATCACTGCATTTACTTTTCAAATTATTTTTCAAGTAGAGTAAAGATCAATGTAGAGTAAAGTTTACATTATAATCTGGCAGTCATCCACTTTCACACATGACTGTGAGTCTCACACAGAGAGTTTTGACGTGGCTGAATGGCTCTTCTGTGGCCAAGCTTATGTGTTCATGACAAAGGAAGCGCTGAGCATGACCCTCTCATTATGTACATCGTTAGCCATAATCATCTCATCAGGAGTTCAAAACATTCTCTGTTCTCAGACCTCGGCTCTTCACAAAAAAAAAGAGATTCCACCATAAACTGAAGCTAAATCTTGATTGGACTCACATGACGTCACAGCGCCGGAGGCCTCAAAGCCTGTTACACGTAAGGCGAATGAACCAGAATCTTCATCTTCAGACATAAACATTTCAGTTCATATCGGTACAAGAAGGCAAGATTCTGACAGTACGATAACCTTAAATATCACGGTATTGTGACCACTGCTCTGAAATATGCTCTTTTTAAATATCTTTTCCCCCCTATTGAACACAATATATTTCATTTTAAGAAACATTTACAATATTTTGGAGCAGTAAACATGTCAGGCTAAATAATTCAAGCAAATCATTGACGTCTACTGTCTTCATTAGTGTCAACTTGAAAAGGCATCTTTGGATGTTTTCTGTGGATATGAAGTAAAGCCTCTGCCCTGTTCAGCTCTACAGCATTGCTTGGATGTTGGTTTCAAGAGTTCACACTTAGATATTGCTTGATAATAATAGCAGGTTTGGCATGCTGTCCCGGGAGAGAACCCTGAGCTCGGAGATAATTGAGCCCAGGGCTCCCGCCTGGTCAATAAGCATGTAAGGGGGTACGAGATCAGATAGTTCTCGAGAGCTCCCCCTGGTAAAGGAGGAAAAGGGGGAGATGGGGTGGATGGGGGGTTTCTTCAAAAACGAAGATAAGAGAGTAGTTTTTTTGACAGGCTACTTATAGGGAGTTTGTATTAATCTGATTGGCTTACTAATGATTACAGATGAGAGACGATCAATCATATCACAGGCTCCTCTCCAAATTAGTTTGTGAAACTTCACTTATAAGATGTTTATAAGTTGTTTTTTTTAGATGTTTTCTGAATCGTGTTCTGACCTGTAGATTTTGATGTGGAGGGTCTTTTCTGTTGCCCCATGCCTAGATACGTGTGCAAGAATTGACAAAACAACGATATCTCAAGAAGTCTGTGGGATTTCATTGATATCGATAATTGTAGTGCGGTTAAACAATTAATCATGACAAATCGGACACGTGAAAATAAAAGTTTGCACACACACGCACACACACAAATTGAAACGTGCACACACACACACACACACACACACGATGCTCATCATAAATGAGTACAACCGTTTTGAAAGTATTTTCATCCATTTCTCAGTGAATATAGACAGTGTATTTTTGTGCATTTTATTGCACAGTTATATTCATTACAATACGAGTTCGGTCACCTAACATCTTATATACATTACAATTCAAATGATGTGTAATCAATTGATGTTACAATGATGTGTAAAAAATGTCATTTACATTACATTCAACAGGTCATTGGAATTGAAAGTGAGGGAAGTTTATTTTTATTTTTGTCCAAGTCATAAAATATAAGGGATTTGTTTGATTTATTTTTTATTGAACATTTTAGATTTTGAGCAATAAACAACAAAGCCCGAGATCCACCTAACAGAAAAGTTAAATATAATAAAAACAGAAATACTGCAATAATAGGTACAACATCAGTTTTTTCCTAATGTTTCTGTGTTTAGTTTAGTTCATTTGAGTTTTCCCTTGTCGATTACCTTAGTTATTTAGTCTCCACCCCCTCAACATCTTGTTTAACCTAATTGTCTGCACTATATATCTTTTAGTTCATAGTTAAGCCACCTTGTTTTCTGTCCATTTAATGTTTTTTCTATGATGCCTGAGTGTTCTCCTTGTTTTGTCTCCTTATTTTGCAAATAAACCCAGAAAGACTGTATTCGGATCCTCACCATTATTCATTTCCTTGCACACCACACCCAGACGTAACAGCTGTTGTATATAATTGAAGGGTTTTATTCTGTGATAACAACCACCTGGATGTACTTAATTCTGCTTTTTACATGGCACAAAATGTAAAAGATTATACACAAATTGTCGTGAGTCATATTAGTTTGTTAATTATTCAATTAAATGCAAAACTGACAGAAATGAAAACTGCTGAATGGAGTATACACTAATCTGCATATTATTCAGTCAGAAGATGGCGCCAATCCATCAAAAACAGCACTGGAGTCAGACAAGCATTTGGATACAAGCATATATGGATGTAAACGTATTCACTGACAGTAGAAGATTAGAAGATTACCCAGATGAGCCTTATTAGTTATAATGGTTGTTATCTTGGAAAAAACATACCTTGGAAAGTCGTGACTGACCAATAAGAATCAAGTTTTCCAAACAGCCATGTAATAATGATATATACAGTTAAAGTCAGAATTATTAGCCCCCCGGTATACTCTTTCCCCAATTTATGTTTAACAGAGAGATTTGTTCAACACATTTATAAACAATAGTATATAATAACCCATTTCTAATAACTGATTTCTTTTATCTTTGCCATGATGACAGCACATAATATTTGACTAGATGTGACATTTAAAGGCTTAACTAGGTTAATTAGGGTAAAGTTAGGGTAATTAGGCAAGTCATTGTATAACAGTGGTTTGTTCTGTAGACAATCCAAAACTAATATTGCTGAAGGGGGCGAATAATATTGACCTTAAAATGGTTTGAATAAAATTAAAAGCTGCTTTCATTCTAGCTGAAATAAAACAAATAAGACTTTCTCCAGAAGAAAAAATATTATAGGAAATACTGTGATAAATTCCTTGCTCTGTTAAACATCATTTGGGAAACAGGTGCAAAAAAAAGTACCTTGAAGCTTGAGCAACAGCGCCGATTGGAGCTTGGGCCGTTTTCCGGTGACCGTCTTTCCTTGTTGGGCAGATCCATCCTCCACAGAAAGATCTCGTTTTCCTTGGGTGATGATGACTCTTTAATGCAGTTTCTTGGCATTTATGCATACACTCCTGAAAGAGATACAGTTTGCACACGTCATGACATGCTGTTCTCTGTTCGATAAAAAAACTCTGACTTCAATTCTTGTGATGCTATACCCTTCATATAGACTGACTGAAGTGACAACCCTAAGAATAGCAGCGGAAAGATCAGCTCCCAGGAGAAACCCGCAACTATCTGTGGAGAGCATCTTCTGCTAGAACGTCCTGGCATGAGTTTCAAAGACAAGCATGAAGTCTTGGGAAAAAAATATATATTCAATATTTTTGGCCTTTGGAATAATTGATGTACAATGAATCCCAGAGACCTAGATTTAACCATTTTAATATAAATTAATGCATAACTGATTCGGTTGTATAATCAATACAAAGGATTTACTGTCTAATTTACTTCTGGAAGTAAAATAGAGCTTAACATGAAGATTACAATAAAGTGTGATGAAATGATTGCAATATTTTGGCCATTGGAATAATTGACCTAGATTTAACCATCTTAATATAAATGTATGCAGATTCAGTTGTATACTAAATATGAATGATTTACAGTCCGGGTGGCAGGGTGGCTCAGTAGTTAGCACTGTTGCCTCACAACAAGAAGGTCGCTGGTTCGAGTCCCGGCTGGGTCAGTTGGCATTTCTGTGTAGAGTTTGCATGTTCACCCCGTGTTGGCGTGGGTTTCCTCCGGGTGCTCCGGTTTCCACCAGAAGTCCAAACACATGCGCTATAGGTGAATTGATAAGTTGGCGGTTCATTCTGCTGTGGCGACCCCATATTAATAAAGGGACTAAGCCGAAAAGCGAATGAATGAATGAATATATATATAAATATATATTTTTTTATGTAAATAAATATATATCGTATATTATCGTCTTGATAAATGTAACCTTCTTTAGTTTAAATACATAATTTTTGCTATATATATTTTTGCACAACAAAAAATAATACATCTACTCTCATTATCTGAATTGATCTAAACACAACTGTTGAATTTATTTACAATATTCAAGGCAAGTTACCGTAATTAAATGACCTAAAAATAGAAATAATTTACATCTTTACCTGAATCCAAGTATTTAACTATACTACTCTGTAACTAATTACACCAAACACTAGACATGACACCGCAAATACTCCCAATTTCACCAGATACACTGGGAAAAAAAAAAGATGCATTGGATTTACTCCATTTTTGGTAAGGTAAGTGGTTGCAAACAATTTACATAGGCTGAATTTAAACAAACTAATTTAATTTAGTGAACTTAATTAGTTTGTTTAAATTCAGCCCAAATAAATCGTTTGCAACCACTTACCTTACAAAAAAAATCTCTTTTTTGTGTGTGTATCTAGTGAAATTGGAAAGAACTAAGCAGTATTTGTGGTGTCATGTCTGGTGTTTGGTGTAATTAGTTACAGAGTAGTAATTAAAATACTTAGATTCAGCTAAAGATGTAAATTAAGGGAATAAAAATGAATCAAACGTGTGCCCTAACAGCACCAGCTCTTAAATAGTCACGAGAGCTAATATATCGCTCATAAAACTGTCACAGAATGGGAAAGATTCAATGCTTACAAAGCAAACAAGTGACAAATCATTCAAGCTGAATAAAACATGCAGGTTCCTGAGGCAAAACGATAACAAAACTATCATCTAAATATGCAACTTGATTCAGAAACGTGCAGCTTTATACCTTACACACACACGACGCAACTTTTATACGTCTATATTCCAAGGTCTCTTAAACATTATGGCCTGGTAATTTAGCTATTCATGCTCTGATTGTACATTCTGATTGAACTTGATGAGTCCTTGAGCGCAGCCAGTGTGCAGTAAATGAAACATCAACCCGACTATACATTTCAGAGGTTGCTTTGAATTCAGAAATCATCGGACACACAAAAGCAAGCAACTTCACTTGAATAAACACGGCAGCCTCCTTCATAAGCACATGCAGGCTATTTTTCTCCAGTCGTTTAGCAGACGCTTCTTCTACTTTTCTGAGGCACTACACTTATCATATTGTGACAATCCCTCTGGAGCAAGCGGAGGTTAAGTGTCTTGCACAAGGACACAAAGTTCATGAATCAGCTCTTCAGAGAGGCAGACACACTTTGAGTTTGACTGCTATCATGTCAGCAATGCTTTTTTAGATGTTCTGCTTAATTAGGAGTTTAATATCGATTATAAATGGCATCATTTGGCTCCAACAATTCAGTGTTAATGATAAGAAGCACGAATGCAGCAT
>CAIGQW010011919.1:0-13210 GCA_903798125.1 Danio choprae | reverse complement strand
ATATATAAATTTTTTAATTTATTTTTTTTTTTTTTAAGTACACAACTTAGTACCTATGAACCATTAGACTACCAAATACGGCTGTTTAAAGTGCAAATATTATATATAAATAGTCAAAATAATATGAAGTTTAGTTCAAATAAGGAAAATATGCTTGTAGAATAAAAAAAAATAGTAGTTTACTGCATGTGTTTTTTAAATTGTATTTTTATAAGCTTAAAAATGTGCTACAAGTATACTAGTAAACTATCGGTACTATTGGTATAGTTGCAGTAGGCTACAAATGTAAAACTTTTTGCATAGTATGCAAGTTGTATACTCTAAAGATTACTTCTTGGGACTTGTTTTATCCCAACTACACAGTACATTTTGCAAGTCCATTACTAAATTAACCCTGTAAGACCTAAGATATCAAAAAATAGGCAGAAAATTATAATTTTCTGGAACTAAGATATTTTTAGGGCTGCAAGGTGGTGCAGTGGGTAGCACGATCACCTCACAGCAGGAAGGATGCTGATTCGAGCCTCGGCTGGGTCAGTTGGCGTTTCTGTGTGGAGTTTGCATGTTCTCCCCGTGTTTGCGTGGGTTTCCTCCGGGTGCTCTGCTTTCCCCCACAGTCCAAAAATATGTGGTATAGGTGAGTTGGGTAGGCTAAATTGTCCGTAGTGTATGTGTGTGAATGAGTGTGTGTGAGTGTTTCCCAGTGATGGGTTGGAAGGGCATCCTCTGCGTAAAACATATGCTGGATAAGTTGGCGATTCATTCCGCTGTGGCGACCCCAGATTAATAAAGGGACTAAGCCGAAAAGAAAATGAATGAATGAGATATTTATTAAGCCATCTAGCAAAATCAAAAATATTTTTGCCATGTATCATGATATTTATTTTGTATCACATTTGATACATCAGGCGTTTGTGCAACTTTTTGCTCACAACAACACTTAAGATTTTGACAACAGAGAACATTTTAGGAAGCTTTTCTCTTTGTTTTTACCTGTTACCTGATATCAAATCATATACAACAGGTTTTTAAACAAAGTATTGATGAGGTTGATATTATATAGGTCTTAGAAACTCATGTATCAAATATGATATGTGCGGCTAGTTTACTTAATTATTATAACTTGAAGTATACTTAATTTTTTAAGGAAATGATGCAGCTCTGTGTGTTGTGTAACAGTGAAAGGTGAGAGGGCAGACCTCAGAAGAATGTCACACAGACTCTGTAATGAACCAGTACATATTTAGAGCCGGGAACTACTGAAGAACCAGAGGTGAGAAACATACATATGCACCCCAGACCAATTCACACATACGCACATCTGTACCTTGCTATAGTAACTCATAAAGCCTGTTTTCAGAACTTGCAATTGATAAAAGGTGAAATTAATTTAGCACCTGGACAGATAAAGCTTTGAAAGTGATGAATATCCTCTCTGATGTTTCAATTTATGTGTATTAGTTCATATTTGGAGTCGTACCAAAGCTACAAAACCATTTTTCCATTCCAGTGGAAATCTTGTTATCATCAATCACTCTCAACTTAATATTACATTATTCTCTCTGAAACTGTAAATAACAGCAGTCTATCACTAAGAGATGAGCTGGAATAATACACCCACTTGCACATGTGTACACATGCAAGGCCCACACGCATGAGAGTACAAGTTATTTTGGTAAACTCTTCCTTTAGCTTTATTTACGTGCTGTAATGGGAAAAAATTGGCCTTTAGGGAACTGAAAAACCCTGCAGGTCTAGATCACATTCCAGCCCTCGCTGTGTCTGTGCCTGTCTAATACTGTTACACTCTCCAGAACTGTATGTTATCTTCACTCATATACAGATCTGTCCCGGAGGAAAATGTTATTACTCATAGAGTTTGCTCAAAAGATATAATAGAGTTTGGAATTATGTTTTGTATAAATATGACCTTTTTCTTATTAATTAATCAAAAGGAATAAAAAGACACAAAAGAAACTGTTGTTGTTATGCAGTAGAAATTCATTCATTCATTTTCTTTTCGACTTAGTCCCTTTATTAATCTGGGGTCACCACAGCAGAATGAACCGCCAACTTATCCAGCATATGTTTTACGCAGCGGATGCCCTTCCAGCTGCCACCCATCACTGGGAAACATCCATACACTCATTCACACACATACACTATGGACAATTTAGCTTACCCAACTCACCTATACCACATGTTTTTGGACTGTGGGGGAAACCGGAGCACCCGGAGGAAACCCACGCAAACACGGGGAGAACATGCAAACTCCACACAGAAATGCCAACTGACCCAGCCGAGGCTCGAATCAGCGACCTTCTTGCTGTGAGGCGATTGTGCTACCACTGCACCACCGTGCTGCCTAGTAGATATTCACAGCTGTAAAAAATTTAATCGGATCATTGGACTTTAAATTTAAACGTTTTTAGTTCTGCTATACAATGTAAAATAATACATTTTAAAATAATATACTAAAATGCTAAAACCGTTTTCAGTTGGCTTAGTCCCTTTATTAATCTGGGGTCGCCACAGCGGAATGAACCGCTAACTTATTCAGCATATGTTTTACGCAGCGGATGCCCTTCCAGCTGCAACCCATCACTGGGAAACATCCACACACTCTCATTCACACACACTTGTTGGGGAAACCAGAGCACCCGGAGAAAACCCACGCCAACACGGGGAGAACATGCAAACTCCACACAGAAACGCATACAAAGTATATTGCCCAAACGTTTACACTGGGACAACATGAAGGAATTAAGTTATCTTATTAGTTTTTACAAATTTAAGTGGATTGAACATAAAATATGGAGTTATCCCAAATATACCTCAAGAACTGTGTCATTTCAGCTCATTTTAAATAAGAAGTTTGACTTTTTTGAGTCAAGGGTCACAGAAACACACACACACACATATATACAGTGCTCAGCATATATGAGTACACCCCCCACAAATCTCACATTTCAATTCATATTTTCTATCGGATGCTTTAAAATATTATATATGTGCATATACATTAGTTTAGTCAGTACTGAAGCCAAATCTGGAGCTAATCTAACAAAATAACTTACAATAATGGTTTGAAAATCAGTAGCCCAAATTTATATGTTAGGAAAAAAATATTAAAGAAAGAAGAAACAAAAAATATATACAATTTTGTTGAAATGTTTTAGTTTGTCATCTTTTTTGTAATATTTTGCATGAATTTAAATGTATTATCTTTCCATTTCTAAAGATGTTCTGTGACTAAAATATTATTTTAATAAATATATCTGTTTAATAAATCTGTTTTGTTCAAATGCACCAATATATATTACCCATATTCACTGAGAAATGGATACAAATATTCATTTTCCAAAATGGGGTGTACTCATATATGCTGAGCACTGTACATATACATATATAAGTATTCTTTTAACAATTTACTAAAATGTATCCACCTTGATTTCAGGGGTGTAGGATTTGTCTTGTGAGCACAGAGCAATGAAGTAGAATTATCCTCATGTATAACAAAACCTCATTTTTTTTAAACACCACTGATATGACTGGGGTCTTCATCTTCAAATGTAAACTGTTCTGACAGTGGAAAAAAAGTTTATCTCCTCAGAGATCTCATTTGGGATTTTTTCTTTCCTGTTGGGTCTCATTGGAGGCCACAGGGTGGAGCACTGCTCTCCAGCACGGCCATGCCTCACAGCATGCGTGCAGGGGGAGTGTCAGCGGGCAAGAGGAAGGCAGCTGGCACGCAGCTGATTTGTCTGAAGGCTTTCACAGGAAAGTGTGGCATTGACGACCCAGCTCTCATGCAGTACAGACCGTCCACAGCCTGCTTGCCAGCCTTCGCTGCTCTGGCCAGATCCCAAACACACACAGGGTGAGAAACAGAGAGAGAGAGAGAGAGAGAGCAGATGTGGTGAGTGTGACAGAGGAGGGAACAGTTAGGTGAACTCTACAGAGGGGAATCCTGAGAGCAGAAAGAAAGGCGAGTGAGGACACAGAACTTTCCACTGCTTCAAATTCCACTTTTATTTGACAAAATCATTTAAGTTTTAAACATGGAAGTGATTGAAGACAGCCGTCTGCATCTGGAGGTGCCCGAGCTGCGCAAGTCGCTTACTGAGATCTCAGAAGATGAAATTAACCTCCCGGCCTCTGATGATGAAGATGAAACCACCGCCGAGAACAAAGCAAAAGATGCTGCTGAGAAAGAAGAGGCAGGGGACGGTGGTGAGATGAACGGAGTCATGGTTCTCACGCTGCTTGACAAAATCATTGGAGCTGTGGACCAGATCCAGCAGACGCAGGCCGGGTTAGAAGCCCGTCAACGGGACATGGAGAGATCAGTGACGGGCATCCAGGGGGAACTCACCAAACTGTCCAAGAGCCACACCACCACAGCCAACACGGTCAATAAGATGCTGGAGAAGGTGCGTAAGGTGAGCGTCAACGTGAAGTCGGTGCGGGGGAACCTGGAGAAACAGGCTGGCCAGATCAAACGTCTGGAGAGCAACGAGAACGAGCTCCTGAAGAGAAGAAACTTCAAAGTCATGATCTATCAGGTGAGAAATCAGTGATTTGCACAGTTTAAACACAGTTGAAGTATAAACTTTTACTTGATATTACATTATATCATCATTTTAAACAAAAGACATAAAAAATACACAAAAACAAAAGCTGACATACAGGATGATTATAGAGTTGTGAAATGAATGCACAACAGACAGCTTATTGGAAATTGATAAGCCATGCTCTTATTGAAACATCAAAATGTTTTTACTTTAACTGCAGATTTTGGTTTCAGCAAATTATTGCACATTTTAAGACATTGTTGAGATCTTTCTTTAGATTTTAGATTAATCAGGAGAAAGCAACAATATCCCTTTGCTCTCAGTTATTGATGTCTAGTAGAAATGATTGATTGGGAGATCTTTCCTATTGAATATAATGGAAAATGTAGCTTACATCATGTCAAAGTCATAATTGGTTGGGTGTGGCCTTGGGTAAAAAAAAAATTATGTCTTACGGTTATTAAATATAGCCATTCACTTCTGCTCCAAAAAGTGTTTGCATACTGAAAATGCACCAATTCCAAAACATTACATGTAAAAAAATATGAAAATAAAAAAATCACAGCCTAAGTGACACTTTACCTTTCATTAAAAATAATACTCTGTAACTGTAAGGAGAAATTCTATATAATTCCCAACCCCAAATAAATGATGTTTACAGTTATTTTCTTCAACCCTTTAATACAACACATTAAGATATGTTTTTTGTGTGAATAAAAATCAATAGACCCTCTTCACAAGACGGTTATTACGCGTTTAATGGTCATCAGCATCTTAAATCCTTAAAAGTTTTTATTAATTAGATTTTTTTTAAACTTTGGAACATTTATATGCATTTATGTTTGTATTATATCATCTTTGGATCAAATTACAAAAAAACTAATTACCGCTTATGCAAGGCGTTTCTAATGCAGTGTCCATGGGGGCGGGACAGTAAGTTTGACTTTTTTGCCTCCTCTGGCTGCCATTATCAGTCTCACACAATTTTTTTTCTAAAAGCCTTGATAACACCATCGTGGAGTTTTTCTTTTATTATTTCAGCAAATAGTATTGTAAAAAAAAATATTTGTTGTACTCTCCCATTTACTGCTCTCTAAGTTTGATCAACTATGACAGCTTACGCTACTGAAACACCCGGAAATGTATTGATACAGTAAATTATTCATGATAATGCATAAAATGACACCTGCTATGGTGCCTATGTTAACTCAGATGAACTGACTTCATAAATCTACTAAAATCTCCTGATGATTAAAAGCTATTGCAGCATCTTCTTCACATGACATTGCAGGAGCATTCCGGCACTTTAAGGTGTGACATCTTACAGTAAATGAAAAAATTATTCACATTGTGTGTAACATAAAATAAGATTTGTTCTTAAGGTGTGATCTGATATATGCTATCACTTCCACACTGTGTGATGCTTAGCTGGACCGCCTGCTGCCTTATAAAAGCACAATTCTGTTTGATGGTCGCAGAATAAACGAACGCTGACATGTTTTTACTTGCATTCTCCCTCCAACACGGCAGTCATGTTGGATTAATGTAGAGAGGGTTTCTTTCTTTTCCTCAGAGATGGAAAATACCACAAGCAAAATCCAGAGACTATTTTAAAAAGGGTGGGAGTGGTTTTTTTTGGGGGGGGGGAAGAGGGAATGGAAGAACATGAACAGAGGGTAAGGACAGAGAAGAGGGGAGTGGGAAAAGCAAGAAAAAGGGTAGCTTCATGCAAAAATAGTCAGAGGGATTTACTGAGACAGCCTGTCTGTAGTTAGAGGGTTTTTTCTTTGGCTGTATAATGCAATGTGTAATAGCTTGCAGCTTTGCACAGTGGCGCAAGAACATTCAGAGTTTCCACAAAGTGAGTCAGAAGAGGCTGGAGCTGCACACACGCACACACACACACACACACACACACACACACACACACACTTCACTAATTACTCTTCCTAATATCCTTCCTTTAATCATCAGAGAGGGAGAGTCTGTAACAATCTCACACCGTTATTTTGCAAGTTTAGGAACATCAAAATACACTCTATTCATTTATTTGATCCTTCATTTAATCAATTCCCTCTCCTTTTTTCTTTGGTATAGTGGGTAATTTGACAGGATAAGACCAGAAATATATCATGTATGCAAATAGATTTAAAACTTTGCCTGGATTTGCCATACATTTTGGTCTATATAGCAGCTAATTTTGACCAAGAGCCACACCCATGTAGAGAGGAAGAGAATGATATACAAATAACTGGCCAACCAGTGCTGAGTAGGTTGGCTTGCCTGTATTCATTCATTCATTCATTTTCCTTCAGCTTAGTCCCTGTATTCATCAGGGGTCGCCACAGTGGAATGAACCACCAACTTATCTAGCATATGTTATACACAGCGGATGCCCTTCCAGCTGCAACCCAGTACTGGGAAACACCCATACACTCTCACATTCACACACATACACTACGGCCAATTTAGTTTATTCAATTCACCTATACCGCATGTCTTTGGACTGTGGGGGAAACCGGAGCACCCGGAGGAAACCCACGTGAACACGGGGAGAACATGCAGACTCCACACAGAAATGCCCACTGACCTAGCCGGGACTCGAACCAACGACCTTCTTGCTGTGAGGCGACAGTGCTAACCACTGAGCCACTGTGCCACCCCTGAATTGAATGATACCACAAATATATTACTGTTGGATAGAAAAAATCAAACAAAATACATATTTTTGCATTGATGATCTAGGAAAGTGACAAATAACCAATATGGTCACAGGCTGGAGGCCAGGTCGGACAAACCTACAAACCTTTGGCAAATTAATATTCCTTTAAAACAGTAGGCCTAGTTGATGCAAAAAAGTGACCAAATTCAGCTATCATTGAAATGGTCTGCCTAGTTTTTGTGGTGTATTGTGAACCACCCGCTCCTATTCTGACCCCTGTCCATAGCTTTTTAGCCAAATGAGCATGTTGATTTGGCAATTGGTGACAGAGATTATGATGACTGGCAATTCATTTTAGCAAACCTGTACACAAGAGGTCAAATGGAAGTGATTAAAGCTAGAAAACACAAAGTGAAAAAGATATAAAAAATTATTTTCGACAGTTCTGTATCTATATATCATTCTCTTTTTGAACACAAATTACTGCCTCCTGCTGGTTTGGAGAGTTATTTCATCTCACATATATAGGGACAAAACATACATGCTAGTTGGAGTCTTTGCTGAATGCTGAGGCTCTACATTTTGGAGTTAGGTATAAATGGGTATCAGAGCCAGCTCCAAATGGATGGTACTTGAGCTCCAAGTGAGCCGTACACACTGCCTGATTTATTTAATGTCTTGCACATGACATGGAGTCCAACCTATTGTGTATTTTTTACGTCTACATCTACCAAAACGTTACCCTTAAAAGTAATGGAATGTGTTTTATTAATGTCTAAACCTACCCCTTACAGTAATGCAAAACCATTAAATATTGTTGTACAGTGACACAAATAATGACAGTATATTGATGTGCACATACTCAGTAGCCGCAGCCGTAATTCTTCTAGTTTATGCCATCCAATATGGTGGAAATTCTTACCACTTGGAGATCTCTGGGCTGCAGCGATAAACTTGACTTTTTAGCCCAGATGCATGCAACGTGAGACAACACTACAGTCTAGTTTTTCAATGCTGATATGTAAAACTGTAGAATATTTAGTTTGTTAACACCTGCATCAATACTCAGCTGCTTGTGTTGTGTAATTGCATTGTGGCGCTTGCATGTCAAATCATGTTTTAGAAGTTAATGCTTGTTTACGCCTAGGACTATTGCTAAAACTATAACAGTACACTCTATACCTGCTGGGTTGTTGTAAGTCGAAATTGGGTCAAATATGGACAAACCCAACCATTAGGTTAAAAAAATTGTAATTTCAATTTAATTGAAAAAAAATTATCCAACGTTGGGTTTGTCCATATTGGACTCAACATTGGGTTAATTTTCAGAGCTTTTAGATTGTAAGGGCATTTTGGAAATGATGGATTGTTTCAACTTAAATTTCAGTGAAAACATGGACGACCTAAACCGATGCTTACATTTTTAATCAATGCCTTAATTTTTAAAAAATATATTTTACTCAAATTGGGTTGAAAGAACCTATCATTTTTAGTGTATGACGTTTTTCATAAATAGCGCTTTGCTATTTTTGTTGTGAACCGGCCTTTACTGCATTGCTGTGTTTCAGCACACATTTATGGATAAACCCTACCATTGGGTCGAAATGTAATTAAAAAAATGTAACCCAGCATTTGGGTTTGTCCATATTTCAACAAAATTTGTGTTAATAATGATAATCCATAATTGTTTTAGATTGTTGACAAGAGTTTACATTATGCACTGTAGCATATAGTGTATGTTTCAGGCCTTTTGCATGTCAAATGCACAGTGCTGAGCTAACGAGAGCCAGACATTCCATCAAAGGCATGCAAATCTAACCATTAGATAATTACATACATGTCTGATTTGCATGCCTCATGGGCGTGTTGAAATGTTTTATAGGACAAAGAGCAATCTAATCATTTGTCTCCTTCAGCACAGCAGGGCAACTTTCCATATTTCATAATTTGTGAAATGTGTGTCTGACAGACACTCCAGGGTCATGAGTTAGAGGCTGTTTAGGGGAGTTGTTGTGTGCCAAAGGAGACGCCCCAACGCTTACCCCACTGAGCTTCCCTTTTACACTTTTTACACAGCAGGGACTGTTAAAGACTGTTACAGAAGCTACTTGCTAAGCTACTGGAAAGCAAAGCAGAGACAGTATGAGTAGGAAACATTGGGAGAATAACACAGTCACAGGGATTAATACTGTACTATACCACTATTACCTACATTTAAAAAAATATATCCATAAATGAGCAGTTTTCTGTATTTATTTATGCTTTTACATTGCATTATGGGACCTCGATTTTTCTTCCAACAATTTTTAACCTTGAAAAGTTGGAAAAAGTGACATTTTTAGAGTTTAAAGTGATATATTGTCTGGGTTGGTGTTGTATATTACGGTACAAAAATCTACAATAAACTGCCAGTACATTTTCTGTATTATTTGTTATATATTGTATTATCTCAAACTACAATAAATGTCAATAAAATTCTCTTAGTTAAACTGTAGAGTTGAATTGCCAACATTAAAAAGTCGACAGAGCAGAGATCAACATACCATAATGCAATTCACAGCCGTAAATAAAGGAGACACTTAATTAACAGATATTTTTACAGTGTACAGTCTATATTTTAGCTAGAGAAACTTGAGGATTATGAAACTGGCATCATGATTTGGCTGTTTTGCATTTATTTATTTCTTTTTGAAAGATAATCAACTTCTTTTTTTGGAGATTTTGTTTAGATTTTTGCCATCAAGCAGATATATAGCAGCTGATTACCTTAAAACTAGCTGCCCGTAGGTGTTACCAGTTCTTACCTTTTGACCCCACTACATCATCCCAAATATTTATCCCGACATCTCCTGCCACTGCAACTGTCTCTCTCACTGCTATTCTCTATCATGCTTTTAACATAATTAATCCCGTATTTCATTACATGTTTGATATTCATGTTGTGCAGAACAACATGTTTTTAGGTAACAACTAAACATTGTAGTTGTGTGTGCTTATTTCAGTTAGTTGTCAAAGTACACATTTCTTGCATCACATTGCCATTATATTCAATTGTTTTTAATTGAATATCTATATTTAATGTCAACATGAAGTCATGTTTGCAACCCATTTCACTTAGACCGAATTCCAGATTCTGTAGTTGTTTTTAATCAATTACTAAACTCATAATAAAAATGGTCTATTGCAATCAGCCATTCAAAATATTCTAATAACAACAGAGGTTATTATGAAAAAGTTTGTAAATATTGGGATCTTTTATGTCAGGTTTCATGACATTAATGTTGAATAAAGTTGCATAATAGTCTGCTAATATGATGAGAATCTTCATCTCGTTTTTTATTGCTATACATTGAAAAAAAATGATTTATTGGATTTACAAATATTTTTAAGGTAAGTGGTTGCACACAAATTATATGGGCTGAATTTAAACAAATTAAGTTTAACATTAGAATTTTTAATTAGTTTGTTGAAATTACCCCGTATAAATTGTTTGCAACCACTTACCTTGAAAAAATGTAGGAAATACAATGAATCATTTTTTTCAGTGATACTTAATGTACTATATTTATCGTTATGTGCATAACCTTCATATGTGGAAGATATTTGTGATAGAATTGTGTTTATGCAGATGGATAGAATCTTGCAAGATAGAAACATATTAGGAAAGTGGATAGGTAATAATCTTATTTTTTAATCACCATTACTAAGACTGAATGGTTTATTTTTCCCCTGATAGGAAACATACAGATGTCACATTCAAAATGCTCACTTATAAGATTCATCTAAATACCTCTATTCCTCTAATATTGTAGATTAATGTGTCTTTATGTGCATGGATATAGAGTTCTTATTAATCTTCTATTCAGAGAAAACAGGAGTCGGAATGAGGGTGGAAGGTTGTGTGGTTGGGTGTGGTGCCTTTACAAAGTGGAGCTCATTTTTACCGTGCTGATTCATGCTTCAGGCATCCCGACTCCTTCAACTCCCCTATCTCCATCCAGCTCTCTTTTGCTTCTCATCCCATTTTGCAACCCCTCCATTCCACCCTCCCAGTACATCACGCATTTATAAACCTGCCAGTACCTTTCACACCCTGATACTCCCTGCCTCTGAAATCCTGAAGGCTCGGTGGCCTGAACTTTACCTCAGACTCTTGAATACATCAGCCATGGCTGCATCTGATAGCTGTAATGTGAGAAGTTTGTTTTGCTTTCAAAGAAAGGTCTAAATAGTAAGGTATGCACGATAATTATTTCACGTTGAACCTAAACATAAAATTAAAAAGTTGATTTGAGTCTCAGTTCGAGGTCTTTTTCAAGTCCAATTCTCTCTCCCATGATTTCCCATTTGTCCTCCTATAATGCCGTCTAAATGAAGGTGAAAAATCTAACAATGAATAAATAAACTAATATATTAAAATAATTTTCCAAAAAGAAGAAATCTAGTCATTTTTATTTAATATATGTATGGACGGCACAGTGGCTCAGTGGTTAGCACCTGCCTCACAGCAAGAAGGTCGCTGGTTCAAGTCTTGGCTGGACCAGTTGGCATTTCTGTGTGGAGTTTGCATGTTCTCCTCGTGTTGGCGTGGGTTTCCTCCGGGTGCTCCGGTTTCCTCCACATGTCTAAAGACATGTGCTATAGGTGAATTGGATGAACAAAATTGGCCGTAGTGAATGTGTGTGAGTGTAAATGAGAGAGCGTATGGATGTTTCCCAGTATTGGGTTGCGGCTAAAAGGGCATATGCTGGAATAGTTGGCGGTTCCTTCATTCAAATAAGGGAATAAGCGAAAGGAAAATTAATGAATGAAATATATGTATATAGAAGGACATATATTATAAGTTACATATATTATGAAGCACGGTATAAAAAAACTTAAGATGGGATATTTGAAAAAGAAGATTGATCAATTTAAAAAGAAAAAAATCTAATACTATAGTCATACAAAGAATTCACTCTGATTATTGTGAATGGGGAAAAATACACTGCTCATTATGGCCACCACAGCGCAGGAAGTCCTGACTTCTGGTTTAAGCCACATGGTTGTTTGGTGGAGGGGTCTGTACCAATTCACTTGTTACTTTCAGCAAGACCTTAATTGTTTGACAAATCCTATTTAACTTACAATATAACTTTGCAGTTTATACTGTTGTTGCAAGATAGTGAGCCATTCTAAAATGACTATCAGAAACTATCAGACAGCAGGTTGAGATGAAGGCCAGGTACAGATGACTCTTTGAACCATAGCAGAATTTGTCTTTACAATGTAACTAAATTGTCCAAATGCCCTAAAAATGTTTGTTGTCCACTAATGACAAATGCATGGGAGTATAGGATAATGTGGGGAAATCAGAGGAACAGAAATTGCTTATCTCTGAACAGGGTAAGGATCTGTCTTCAAAAAGACAATTTGGACTTAAAGTCCACATGAACCGGAAGCTTTTTTTTCGTATTGTGACACAGTTCCTAGAGAAACTGAATATTAAATGAGAGAACAGTGGGCGTTTCTTGTTATTTCTACTGCGAGCTGATTGGATGTAGTAAAGTAGGCATTCCATTCAGAAAGATTGGGAAAAGGGTTTTGGGAGAGTTATTACAACCTAACAGACACCTCCTCACCATTTCTGTTTGTTGTCAACACAGACCATTGGAGGGGCGTGGTTAAGCATGTTAGCCACGCCCAATACATCAAAGTGCATTTTAAGATTTTAATTTTAGATTACAAGGACAAACACCTTTTTTCTTAATGACATGAATAGATGAATTGTTCAAAATTGGCAACGTGAGTTAACAAAATCATATGGTTAGTTTTGATTTAATTTGTACTTTAAAGCCCATTCTGTAGTGACCAAACCTCTCATTAAACCCTCTCATCTACACTGCCTGATTGTGGCATTAAAGAGCATATGCTGGGTAAGTTAGGAAGGTTTTTACACATGGCAACTGGTTAAAGTTGGTTCTTGCTGGTTCTT
>CAIGQW010011863.1:0-10789 GCA_903798125.1 Danio choprae | reverse complement strand
GAGATAAAGAATTTACAGTTCAGTTTCCTTTCTTCTTCAGAAACTCTCTTTATGCCACACTGTCTTTCTCTCTGTGTGCAGAAAAATGAAAAGATCTGTATCTATCTGTCTATTTATAAACCGCCAGTAATGCAAACATTAACAATATGCTACAAGATGCTAGCAACATGTGAATCCTACTAGCAATGTGCTAAAACATGTTAACAATATGATAAAATGCTAGCAATTTCCTAAACATGTTAGCAACCTGTTAAAATGTTATTAGTGCATTACAACCTGATGCAACATGACATCACTATGAGACAACAGTAACAACATCTTAGAAATGTTTTAGATCATACTAGCAATATGCTAAAATCTTTAACATGATGTGATAAACACACTAGGAACGTGTTAAAACATGCTAGAATTATGTTATTAGCAACATGCTATTAGCAACATGCCTTTAACTTGTGAAATCATATTAGCAATGTGTTATTGTTTACCGTTATTATTATTAACATTGTGTTAAAACATGCTAGCAATGTTAGCAAACTGTTTAAATGTTATCAGTGGATTACAGCCTGATGTAACATGCAACCTCTATGAGACAACAGCAACAGTGTGCTAAATCTGATCAGCAATACGTCAGCTATTTTGTAGATCATACTAGCAACATGCTAAAACATGTTAATGATGTGGTAAACACAATAGGAAGGAGCATGTTAAAACATGCTATAAACATGTTAATGATCTGCTAAATCATGCGAGTCAGGGTTATATCATATTAGCAAAATGCCATTAATATGTAAAATCATACTAGCAATGTGCTAAAGCATGTTAACAATAGCTAGCAATTTTCTAAAACATGCTAGCAATGTTAAAATGTTAGCAAACTGTTAAAATGTTATCAGTGCATTCCAACCTGAACCAACATGCAACCACTATGAAATAATGCGCTAAATCACATTAGCAACATGTCAGTAATGTTGTAGATCATACTAGCAACATGCTAAAACATGTTAATAATGTGATAAACACACTAGGAACTTGTTAAAACATGCTAGAATACATTCTGCTATATTAGCAACATTTGAAATCATATTAGCAACGTGCTAAAATGTATCATTAATATTATTCTTATTAATAACATTAATAATAATGGTAAAATGTTAACACATTTTAAAACATGCTAGCACTGATAAAACACGTTAGCGACTTGTTAAAATGTTATCAGTGCATTATAACCTGATGCAACATGCAACCAATCTGATACTATATCACTTGAGCAACATGTTAACAAAGTTCTAGATCATATTAGCAACATGCTAAAACATGTTAAAGATGTGGTAAACACACTAGCAATGTGTTAAAACATGCTAGCAACTTGGTAAAACATGGTATACACATGTTAACAATGTTCTAAATCATGCTAGTAAAGGTTATATTATATTAGCGACATGCAATAAACATGCTAAAACATGCTAACAAGACACTAAAACATCAACAATTTTGTCACATACATTAAGAATGTTCACAGAACGTAAGTCACACACTAAACATGCTAAGAATGTGTTACAAATGGTAGCTTTACGTTTTATGATAGCATGATAGTTAAAACATGTTAGTAGTAACATAGTGAATAATGCTAGCAAAGTGCTAAAACAATGTAATAACATGTTAGCAATATGCAACATACCAAAACAAGTTAGCAAAGTTCTAAACATCATAAAACATGCTAGCAAAGTGCAAAAATAAACTTGTAACTAGCTAAACAGGTGCTAAAACATGTTATTATTATTAATAATAATAATAATAATAATAATAATAATAATAATAATAGTAAAATGTTAACACATTTTAAAACATGCTAGCACTGTTAAAACATGTTAGCAACTTGTTAAAAATGTTATAAGTGCATTATAACCTAATGCAACATGCAACCAATCTGATACAACATAGTAACAGTGTGCTATATCACTTTAGCAACATGTTAACAATGTTCTAGATCATACTAGCAACATGCTAAAGATGTGGTAAACAATAGTAATGTGTTAAATCATGCTAGTAAAGGTTATATTATAAAACATGCTAATAAGACACTAAAACATCAACAATTTTGTCACATGCATTACGAATGTTCACAGAACTTAAGTCATACACTAAACATGCTAAGAATGTGTTACAAATGGTAGCTTTATGTTTTAAGATAGCATGATAGTTGTTAAAACATGTTAGTAGTAACATGGTAAATCATGCTAGCAAAGTGCTAAAACAATGTAATAACATGTTAGCAATATGCTATTAACAAACCAAAACAAGTTAGCAATGTTCTAAACATCCTACAACATGCTAGCAATGTGCACAGATACACTTGTAGCTAGATAAACCTGTGCTAAAACATGCTAGCAATGTGCACAGATACACTTGTAGCTAGATAAACCGTTGCTAAAACATGCTAGCAATGTGCACAGATACACTTGTAGCTAGATAAACAGGTGCTAAAACATGCTAGCAATGTGCACAAATCCACTTGTAGCTAGATAAACCTGTGCTAAAACATGCTAGCAATGTGCACAAATCCACTTGTAGCTAGATAAACCTGTGCTAAAACATGCTAGCAATGTGCACAAATCCACTTGTAGCTAGATAAACAGGTGCTAAAACATGCTAGCAATGTGCACAAATCCACTTGTAGCTAGATAAACCTGTGCTAAAACATGCTACATCGAATTTTGTTTTGAAAAATCTAGCTTGAAATCGGATCTTCTGTAATATTATGAAGGTCTTTTATGTCATTTTTAATACAACTTTGAATAAAAACAATATTCCCTTAACAACGATCTGAGCAATATAGAATAAAATAGCATATAGAGCACCTAAAACTCATCATAACCAAATACAATTCCCAGGTTAAGGCCCTGACTGCCTTTTCCTCGAAGATCAAATATTCAAAGCCCCTCGGGCCGAGAGCTCTATATTCAGTCAAATCAAAATTAAATAATTGCTCATTTAAACCTAATTTCCTAGGCCACATAAATCCAGCGGATCATGTAACAGTGTTTTTCACCTGCAGGAGATTCATAATCGACCGAGCTAATTAAGACCGTGACCTACATTGGCAAACAGGATCAGCTGCAAACCCTCATTTCCTGGTGGAAATGGCTGAGATGATGCTGAAAGATACGCAGCCATGTGATTACATTATCAATGACACTAATGCCAGGAGAGGGAGGAAACACGCCAGCGACCTGTGACCTCCGTCAAGATGATCGGCATGACATATTTAGCACATTTATTAAACGATTATGAACAAATGCAGGACTCGAACTCGTTGGCGATCGCTATTAAATGAATCTTACACTCAAAAGTAACCAAAAGTAAGTTTGGGTGGTAGAATAAATATGAAATGGAAATATTAAGGCTTGTTATTGTGCGCAATTATCACCAATGTTTAAAGCCCTCATTAATAAACTAATGGCACGTTTCCATTGGGAGTACATCGTAGTGAGCGTTTTCAGTTCCTTCATATGGAAGTTGAGCATAAACGGTCATGCAGTGCATTTTGGGATTGAAAGTGGCATGGGGAAAGCAATGAGAGCAGCCAAGAATATCAAAAAGTAGGCAAGGCAAGATATTGTATAGGCTTGTGTGCTCCAAAACGAAGACATCTGCATTGAGAAGATATACAATAGTAAGATATACTAACAATATGGATCAAAAGAATGTATGACATCACCCTGCACTCATCAGATATTCCGACCAATCAAATGCTCTCTGGTATTCTTAAGTGTCCCACTGTTAATAATACATAGTTGAAGCTGTCACTTATTCAGCGCTTTATCTGAACCACTCTGACTGGCAGATCTGTGATATAAACAAAAATATTAGTGGTTTTTCGAAAGGGGGAGGGGCTACTTAATATGCCCCGCCCGCTCTTCATGTTTCGCTTGTAATTACATCAAACATCAATCAAAGCTGTACATTTTAATGCACTACAGGGAAATCAGCTTTATCCTTCGAGATCACTGTTAATGTTTCTTCCTCGCATCGATTCGACACAAACTGCAGGCTGAGATAGAAGAGTGAACAGGGAACAGTGGACAGGTGATGAATGTGAAAACAGCCAGCAGAGATGAGAAAGATTCAACACAACGTTCGTCCATGTGGACTTCCAAAAAAATTGAGCCAAAACTAATAAAACTCAGTTTAGTTGGTTGGCTGCACACGTGAAGTCGTATATTCTGGTTATATGCAAACGCTGATGCTGGACAGGATGCGTCAACAGCGTGTTTAATGTCCAGATGATGAAGCACAGAGGCTACAGAAGTGTTTTTGTAGCGCGCACTCATTCACAACAGTTTCTGCTTACAGTCACAAAGTCAGAGTTTCAAACAAAACAATCAGATAAACCAGGATCTCAATTAATTCATTTTCCTTCAGCTTAGTCTTTGAACGTGGTATGATTGTTGGTGCCAGACAGGCTGGTCTGAGTATTTCAGAAACTGCTGATCTACTGGGATTTTCACACACAACCATCTCTAGGGTTTGCAGAGAATGGTCCGAAAAAGAGAAAATATCCAGTGAGCGGTGATGGTGGTGGTGTAATGGTGTCGGGGATATTTTCTTGGCACACTTTGGTCCCATTAGTACCAATTGAGCATCGTGTCAATGCCACAGCCTACCTAAGTATTGTTGCTGACCATGTCCATCCCTTTATGACCACAGTGTACCCATCTTCTGATGGCTACTTCCAGCAGGATAACGCACCATATCATAAAGCGTGAATCATCTCAGACTGGTTTCTTGAACATGACAATGAGTTCACTGTACTCAAATGGCCTCCACGGTCACCAGATCTCAATCCAATAGAGCACCTTTGGGATGTGGTGGAACGGGAGATTCACATCATGGATGTGCAGCCGACAAATCTGATGCTATCATGTCAATATGGACCAAAATCTGAGGAATATTTCCAGTACCTTGTTGAGTCTATGCCACAAAGGATTAAGGCAGTTCTGAAGGTAAAAGTGGGTCCAACCCGGTACTAGTAATGTGTACCTAATAAAGTGACTGGTGAGTGTATAGTATGTATTTTATGTATACATATTGTATGTATTATACGTATTATTCATCATTTTGACTATTGCAATCCTGAACATTAATATAACTGCATAAACTAATGTTAATATAATTGCATTCATCCCACTGTAATTGCATTAACATTAGCATATATATACCCTCATTATAAAGTGTCATCAGATCAAAACACTATGGTTTATGATGATACGCATTACCATCCTGCTCTCTTTTCTCCTCCGAACTCATGGATGTGCATGACGGAGTTCAGAAGTATATTTTTCTCACCGCTCGCTCACACATACGCTCTCAGATTGATTACACTCTCAGCACAGTGTTTATGGGCTCCGGCAGGCCTGCTGGGAGAATGAATCAGCCGCGGACAACCGTTTTACACACTGTCTCCGCGAGGAGAAGACAAGAAAACACCGCTGGCAGGACAGTCTGAGACCCGCTGTAATGAGAAGAGAAGAGATGTGTTAACTAGACCCTGCTGACCAGCACTGCTGAGACCCGGACCATTAAATACACTAACCAGACTTCATCAGTCAGGCGGCTTCACTAGAAACACATGCTGGATATCTTGCGTTTGTTTATATATTTATACAGGCAAAATTATTCATCCTCCTGTGAAATTTGTATTATTTTCGGTAATTATAAAAAAAATTATTAATTTGCCATCAACTGTATAAAATTAAGATAACTATTTTGGACATCTCTTCATCAGTTTTTTCCACAGTTCACAGTCTCTAGTGGTTTCTTAGCCAGAACGTTATCCCTAAGGATTTTCCACAGATCTTCAATCAGGTTTGGATCAGGACTCTGGGCTGCCATTTCATCATTTCAATGATTTCAGCATTTGTTTTTCAGCATTCAGAGTTCATGTAAACGAATCTGATCGTTGGATGAACACACAGCTGAAACGTATTAATCAGAAGCTCCATCAGAAACATATTTACATTCACTCTGTATAAGAGACTCAGGAAACACCACCAAACCATGACACTTCACCTCCATCTTTAATGACGTACACACACACACACACACACACACACACACACACACACACACACACACACAATGTTTAGTCTTTCCTCAGTTTAATAAACATATCATGTTTCCCATCAGACCCAAATAAATTAAACTGTCTTCTTTCATCAGTAAAGTGAGCTTTGGGTCAGTTCTCTGTCCTCTACGTGCTCCTCAGCAAATGTCAGTTTGACCAAAAACTGCTCTTTATAGGAGATTCAATTAATACTAAGCAGAATTAGGCTGTTTTCTAATTTTGATCTTCACTGACTGTAAATATATTTATGGGAATGTTGGCAATTTTGTTTAGAACATATCAGACATGCAGGTCACTTAACTGTAATGTTTATATATAGCAAAGGAGAATATTTAACTAAAACTAATGTTAATACACTTATATATGTAACACTAGACCACAAAACCTTATGTTGCTCTGGTATATTTGGGTCAAAATGTATGGATGTATGGGTCAAAATGAATGAATGTTTTATGATTAAGTTCATGTCAAGAACTTAATTTGGACAAATTTTAAGGGGACCTATTATGCCCCTTTTTGTGAGATGTACAATAAGTCTCTGATGAGTGTGTATGTAAATTTTCAGCTCAAAATACCACACAAATATGTTTTATAACTCTTTGAAACTGACCCTTTTAGGCTTTGATCCAAAATGTGACATTTTGGTGACTGTCGCTTTAAATTCAAATGAGATTGTGCTCTTTTCAAAAGAGGGCGGAGCTACAAATGCCTGTGTCAGCATAGTAGAAGATTCAAAAACAAGACTAACCTCCTATGCTAATGAGGGAGAGATGGTCACTAGTGGGCGGGGCTTTCCCCCTCTGATGACACATATAAAGGGAGAATGTCAATCAAAGTGTTTCCCCAGACAAGATCAAGTGATTATAAAAAACTAAATGAATAAACGTTTACCATTAAAAGCTGGCTATATTCACACACCGCTGCCACACAACTGTGTTTAAACGCTTAGAAATATGATTTTTGCATAGTGGGCACACTTTAAAGGTGATTTTCTCAATATTTAGTAGACTCTAGTTGTATATAATAGTTATACCTCAGCCAAATTATGCCCAATCCGACCAAACCATACTCAATTTCCAAAAAATGTCCCCTTATGACTGGTTTTGTAGTCCAGGGTAACATAAACAAAAAATGCAGTGCGGCATAAATGGATCAAGTCTTAAATTACTGCTTAAAAACACATTCCTTTGGCATGTTGACGTCACACTGGGAGATCTGACTCAGTTATTGATGTGTTTTCCATCGATATAAAGATGCCACTGCACTACGAGGACGCTCAGGGCATTAATTCGCAATGATGCCACAAAAACCGCATTGATGAACTGCTTAAAGGATCGCATTCAGTATCGACTCCCAGGAGCAGAACAGGTCTATTACTGCCTTTAAAAGGAACAGCAAATTTAATTTAGCCATTGACCGCTTATCTGTGTAGGCCGGCTAGCTGTTTAAGTGTGTGTAAAATGAATGGCAGACTGTAGATGCTCTCGGAGAGGCGAATGCAAATGGAGCGAACAAGCAGACCGCAGAACTGCAGCGTGTGAGTGTGAACAGATTGAGTAAATGTGTGTTCTGCTGTTCTGCCACACACACACACACTGCTCGTCATGTTTTGAATGCTAATGCCGTCCTGCGCTGTGAAACAGTAAAGGGCACCTCGGCATTAATCACGCTAACACTGCTAACACCTGCTCTGCGGCGCCATAGAGAAACACCCGAAGAGTCCAGAACTGCAGAAACTACAGCAGAAACACCTGCACTTCTGCACTGTAACACACTTTGCGATTCATGTTTTATTTGTGGTTTGCTTTTGAATTGCATTATGGGACCTTGATCTTCCTCCTAACATTAAAAAGTTAGGAGGTTTAAAAAAGCTCCTTTTTCCAAGCCTTTCTTGAGCTCTTCTGTGATTTACAGTCCGTCTGTGTGTAAGAATCAGACATTATAAGTGTACTCTGCATTCTGGGAGCTCAATTAAGACTCGTCCTCTCGCGTGACGGCGCTTCTGGGTAGTAATTTGCCTGCATTACTCGGCAGGTAGAGTAAATTGCTTTATAATGGGATCTCCACAGGTTGCGTTGCTTTCAAAGAAACACAACACTAATGGAGGGTCGGGGAAGAAACGATGAACGCTCTGCAGTTTTGACTTTATCGGACACCCCCTGAAGTGTTGAAAGCATTTCTGAATATCCTTCCAAGTTTAAGTGCTATAATCGTGTCCCCGGTGAATCTACCAACCCCAAAAATAAAGTGATTAAACAACCCAGTAACTTTTTTGTACCAACTTCACATCTATAACAACTACAGTCGTGGCCAAAAGCTTCGAGAATTACATAAATATTGGATGGCCTCACAGTGGCACAGTGGGTAGCACATTCGCCTCACAGCAAGAAGGTCGCTGGTTCGAGCCTCGGCTGGGTCAGTTGGCGTTTCTGTGTGGAGTTTGCATGTTCTCCCTGTGTTGGCTCCGGGTGCTCCGGTTTCCCCCACAAGTCCAAAGACGTGCTATAGGTGAATTGGGTAAGCTAAATTGTCCGTAGTGTATGAGTGTGAATGGGTGTGTATGGATGTTTCCCAGAGATGGGTTGCAGCTGGAAGGGCATCCGCTGCATAAAACATATGCTGGATAAGTTGGCGGTTCATTCCGCTGTGGCGACCCCAGATTAATAAAGGGACTAAGCCGAAATGAAAATGAATGAATGAATGAATAAATATTGGATAAATATTACTGCTTAAGTTTTTATAATAGCAATTTGCATATACTCCGAATGTTCTGAAGAGTGATCAGATGATCTGCATAGTCCTTATTTGCCAAGAAAATTAACTTAACCCTGAAAAAACTTTCCACTGCATTTCATTGCTGTCATTAAAGGAGCTGCTGAGATCATTTCAGTAATCGTCTTGTTAACTCAGGTTAGAATGTTGACGAGCACAAGGCCAATGTTGACGAGTTAGGCCAAATCGCCCAGCCCTATTATTTATTATACCTTTCTGAAATGTAGCTGTTTTCGTTGCCTCCCCCTTTAATGCAAATGAGCTGGTTCTCCCCGCCCACTGTTCCTAAGTGCGTGTCAGAGCCATAGAGATCGCTCTGTATTAGTCTGATGGGTGTCTCCATCTCCTGCTATGTCTCAGGTCAGATAAACAGCACAGTGACAGATAAGAAGGAAGCAAATCTACCATAATGTTTAGGAGAAATACTACAGTAAGAACTTCCCCCATGGTTATTTGATGAATTTGTTGTGGAGTTAATTCAAGCTTTTCTGCAAGATGAGTCACACACAATGTCGTTACCAAGTTCACTGTTCCAGCGCATATTCTGGTCTAATTTGATCTAGGAGAGATCTAAAATAAATAAATAAACTATTTTAAAATAGGATAAAAACATTGGAAATTACTTTATTCTTTTCCTCTTTCAACTAATATTTGTTTCTTAAGAGATATATCCATTTTAAAAATGATTACTTTTAGTGTTTGGACATGGATATGTATGTATGCTGAAATACTTATGCTTAAATACTTACATTTTATGATTTTTACTTATACTATAAGCCTGATTGGCCATTTTTTGATGATTTAAAATAATAATAATACATTTTGAGGGTGATTTGCAATGTTTTGGTCCATTTTTCTACAATATTTTTCTCTCTTCTGGGTCGAAATAGACCAAAAGATATATAAGATATAAGCACATGCTGCAGTTTTGTCATCTGTCACTTTAATGCTGGATGCTGATTGGCTGTCAATGTTTATTCACTCATTTACCTTTCGGCTTAGTCCCTTATTTATCAGGGGTCGCAACAGCAGAATGAACCGCCAACTTATCCAGCATATGTTTTGCACAGCGGATGCCCTTCCAGCCGTAACCAAGTACTGGGAAACACCCATACACTCATGGGACAAGCAAAATATTCTTATTTTAAAGCAATATATAATTGTACTTACCCAATTGGTAGAATATTGAGCTTCTGTTTTAAAGAAAAGCACTTAATTCTGACACAACATTCCTGAAAATAAGACAACATTTTTTGCTTGTCCAGAAAATGCTTCTTGATTTAGGAATTTGTAGATATTTGGACTCAAAACGAGACACAAACTCTAATAAATAAGAAAGGCAGTGTATCCTCATAGCTGTGATGTGGACTTGTCTATGCCTCATTTGTAGTGATTTTTAAAACTACATCAAACGCCCCCTAACAGTGAGGTTTTACCCTAAAAAGAAAGCGGCAGCGAATCAAACGTGGTCCAGCATGAAGTCTGACGTCAGCGCTCGGAGAAGGAGAAATCTGGGTCATATTTAAATCTTTGAAATCTACGTCCTCCAGAGCAAATATGGATTACTTTTAATTTGGCTTGCCGTCTCCCTCTGCTGCTTTTCGGCCTGTTCCCCAGATCCCCGATGTGTGCCGTGCCTAAAAATATCCCTGCACTTCAAAGAGATGTTCAGTGTCTTCCAGATACATCCAGAAACGCTGGAGACTGAGGAAACTGAGCACTGACGACTCAACAAATGGAGAAATGGACACAGATTAAACCTGGCGACAAGCAGATTGGCTCAGATTTTAATGGAGAGTGAATGGAGAGCCTAAAATGTTCTTAATTGCTGTTAAATTAAGGTGATTTAGCAAAAAAGTTATGAAAATTAGAAATAACTAAGAGGTTTGGCTG
>CAIGQW010011832.1:0-12422 GCA_903798125.1 Danio choprae | reverse complement strand
CGTTCGCCTCACAGCAAGAAGATCGCTGGTCGCTGGTTCGAGCCTCGGCTGGGTCAGTTGGCATTTCTGTGTGGAATTTGCATGTTCTCCCTGTGTTGGCGTGGGTTTCCTCCGGGTGCTCCGGTTTCCCCCACAAGTCCAAAGACATGTGCTATAGGTGAATTGGGTAAGCTAAATTGTCCTTAGTGTATGAGTGTGAATGGGTGTGTATGGATGTTTCCCAGAGATGGGTTGCAGCTGGAAGGGCATCCGCTGCATAAAACATATGCTGGATAAGTTGGCGGTTCATTCCGCTGTGGCGACCCCAGATTAATAAAGGGACTAAGCCGAAATGAAAATGAATGAATGAATGAAATCTGTTTTGTTCAAATTCACCAAAAATTTATGACCTATACTCACTGAGAAATGGATAAAAAAATAAAATTTTAATATAGGGTGTACTCATTTATGCTGACTCATATATATATATAGCTTAATTTATTGTTAGGTGCAACACAAAAAATTTAGCATTTATTATTATGATAATATAATATCATAATAACCATACATGTGTGTGTGTGTGTGTGTGTGTGTGTGTGTGTGTGTGTGTGTGTGTTTATGTGCGTGTGTGCATGTGTGTGTGAGAGAGAGAGAGATATCATAGAAATACAAAGTTCAAAACTACATTTTCTTTTTTGCGCCTGAGACTGCTGTTTGCACATGCTTCTGAACTCACTCATGCATCAGGGGACGCACTACAGTCTCTCCGTTAACATGGGCCTTGTAGAACAGCGTGTAGAGATACGGCAGCAGCGTGTAGCGGATGTTCAGGTAATGCCTGGAGGTGTTCACCAGCAGAGAGTCATTGCCGTACGACGCAGGATCCTGGTCCTGTTAGAAACACAGAGAAAAAACAGTCAAGAGGACTAAAGCCGAAGAGCAAAGAGAGAAATGGATTTTACTGTGTGGATACTGATAATATGTTCATCATGGTCGGAGAGCCATCGGTCCTGGAGACAGCCGTGGAATGATTACTCTCCGACTAAAAGGTCAAATCTTATTCATCTAATTTCACCAAGAATATCATTTTCCATTCATCCTCATTTGCCCTCTCAAACTCTCGCTCCGGAGGTCTGATTGCTTCCCTCACGCCAATCTCCCAATAATGATTAGAGAAATAAATCTTCTACAAATAGCATTTAAAGAGAAAGGACACGTTTGTGATGCAGAGCGTCGTCTTTGGGCCAGAAGCACGTACAGTTGAAGCCAAAATGATTAGCCCTCTTGTGAATTATTTTGAATTTTTCAATCAAATATTTCCCAAATGGTGTTTAACAGAGCAAGGAATGTTTCACAGTATTTCCTATAATATTTTTTCTTCTGGAGCAAGTCTGATGTGTTTTATTTCAGCTAGAATAAAAGCAGTTTTTAATGTTAGGTCAATATTAATAGCCCCCTTAAGCGATATTTGTTTTTCGATTGTCTACAGAACAAACCTTCGTTATACAATGATTTGCCTAATTAACCTAGCTAAGCCTTCAAACTGTACTTTAAGCTGAGGCCCTGTTTTACACAGATGCATTTTAGTTTTAAAACACCGTTTTAGAATGAAAACGATCCACGTTCACACTGGCGTTTCATCTAGCGCTTCTGAAAAGATCTCCATCCACACTACACCGCTGAAAACGCACATCACGTGACCACACACACACTCTGGCAGACGTGAGTGTATGCAGACGTCTGAGCGTATGCGGTGTGCTTTGAGCACACCTTCCCAGGTGAGAGCAGCGGACAGTTAATCAAGGATCTACCGCTGGATGTCATCTCACTATAGTTGTTAAACGTGATATTTAATTCATCTTGTCTCTATCTAACGACTCTTTTGTGCGGATAATGTTGGCATCCAGCGTGATGTTCTTTTCCCTGCCGTCACTGATCCACAAAAATAAAGCAGACTTCATCCTTCTACCAGATGCACCGCACACATAACAGTTGGAGGTAAAACACAGAGCGTAGTACGCATTCACATATTATTTAAAATGAAATTATTCAGATGGCGCTCTGTGGTGTGGCAGAAATATGAACAGTGTCCTGAGTCATAGCTGGGCACCGCAGACCGCCGACGACTTGCGCCACCTATGGTTACAATTCTAAAATGCAACGCACTGCGTGGAGCGGTGCATCTGGTGTGCGACCCCCTTTACAATGGTCTTGCTGTGGACAGTTACAACTCTTTTTGCATTTTTGTTGAAATTCACACTGCTAGCGATCGAAGATTTATGTTAATTTGGCAAGCAGAACACAGTCTGTAATGTACAGGAGACACAGAGGAGATTGATTGACAATGGTCTACAGCCAATCAGGACGCAGAACACAATGCGCTGTAAAAAAAAAGCATGTCAAATTGCACAAAAAAAAAATCTGCGAAACTGCAAGGTCGCGAAAGATGAACCGTGTAATAGTGAGGGACCACTGATTCTGCACATTTGACTGATTGCTTGCCTTTATTTCCTATATTGTATAAACTTACTGTATGTTATACTTTTATAAATGGCCATTAATGATGAGTTTGTTTTCCATATTAAACCTGCGAAGTCTGAACTTACAAGGAAAGACTGCAAGACTGAACTTTGTGTACTTGATATTGAGAAAAAGCCCCAATCAGGTAGTGTAAGTCTGCAGTCACGCTTCTGTTTTCAGATGTTTCCGTTTTCCCCCATCCACACTGACACGGAGCAGCAGCGTTTTAAAATCAAAATGGCCTCTTTAGGGTTTTCAAAGCGCTCTGTTTTCGGGGCTCGAAAACTCCGGTTGTAGTGTGGACGGAAGGCGTAACCGTAGCAAACGTTATGCATTTTAAAACTAAAACGTATTAGTGTAAACGGGGATAATAGTATCTTGAAAACTATCTAGTAATATATTATGTACTATCATCATGGCAAAGATAAAAGAAATCAATTATTAGAACTTTTACCTTTAGAAATATGTTAAAAAAATATCTTCTTTCCGTTAAACAGAAATCAGGGAAACAAATATACAGGGGGCTAATAATTCATGAGGGCTAATAATTCTGACTTTAGATGTTGGAAGATGTTTTTTTGTATTTTGAGGCTGAATGTTTGTGGGTATTTGAAAAGCCGGACGTACATTGTATCCTTGTGCATTGTGGTTTCGGCTGAAGGGGTAAAATGCGCCAACTTGCATCCAACGTCTGCAAAGCTCCTCCGTCGTGTTATCGAAGAAACCACAGATATCTGCACCAATCTGTAAGACAACAGCAAGAGATTCAGCATCAGGGAAAACCACAGCGAGCAGTTTTTTTTTTATTATTTCGACCTATTCTTCAAAACAGAAAAGCAATTAAAGAGACAGTTCACCCAAAATTGAGAATAATGCCATCCTTAGGTTTCTATGTAAAGATGCAAATGAAATGGTGATGCATCATAGCTTATGCACATTTTTTCTTATTGAATAAAAAGTTTATCCTGCTCAGTTATGCGCAAACATTATTATGCACACATTAGTATTTCCATAAAGCATTTTTTTAATGCGATAATCCAAAACGTGCATTAAAATAGGTGGATGGAAACATAGCTTTTTACTGTTCTTGTTCCAAACCTGAGTTGTTGTTTTTTTTCTGTTAAACACAAAAGAAGATGTTTTGAGGAATGCTGAAAACTGGTACTATGGACGTCAGTGGCAACCAACATCACAAAGTTGTGTAGCCACTTGAGAAACGGTGAATAAATATTCATTATTTGGGTGAACTATAGGGGCAGCACGGTGGCGGAGTGGATAGGACAATCGCCTCACAGCAAGAAGGTCGCTGGTTCGAGCCCCGGCTGAGTCAGTTGGCATTTCTGTGTAGAGTTTGCATGTTCTCCCCGTGTTTGCGTGGGTTTCCTCCAGGTGCTCCGGTTTCCCCCACAATTCCAAAGACATGCGGTACAGGTGAATTGGGTAAGCTAAATTGTCCGTAGTGTATGAGTGTGTGTGTGTGTGTGTGTGTGTGAATGAGTGAGTGTGTATGGTTGTTTCCCAGAGATGGGTTGCAGCTGGAAGGGCATCCGCTGCGTAATACATATGCTGGATAAGTTGGCGGTTCATTCCGCTGTGGCAACCCCAGATTAATAAAGGGACTAAGCCGAAAAGAAAATGAATGAATGGGTGAACTATTCTTTTAAGTCAAGATCAAATGGAGATTATTAATAATATGGGAAAAAAAAGAGCAAACGTCCTAGATTGTGCTCATATTTGCCAAAATCTGCAATTAAAAGTCAAGTACTACTTCTATCGTCCTGTGCACAACATTGAGGGAGTCTTGCCAAAGACTACCGAATACACAAGACGTGTCACTTGTATGGTTTTGAATGGGGAAAAGTATGACGGTCAATATGGCTAATGAAGCCCCGCCTTCTAGTACAGGAGCCAATCAGCGGTCGCTATAGACTGACGATTTTCCGGGGCAGGGGCTCGGACCAGACGTGAGTTTCTACAGATTTTGTGTGATTCGAACGTTTAGAAATGAAACTAAAGAGACAGCTCTTGTTGATTCCTGATATGAAATTTAATGGTAAGCTTGGCAAGGAATTTTGGATAATTTGATGTTTCCCCATTCAAACAGAATGCCCGAGAGGCGTTTCAAAGATGACCGCCGAGTGAAATAACTTCCCTTAAAGGGACTTTGACCTTGCAGATATCAACAATACAGTACAACATAAAAAAAACAATACAGTATTTACTATGAATTACTATATAATTCATAGTATTCAACTACATATATTTTTTGTCGTACTTTTTTCAATGTACAATTGTTTTAAACCATTAATTAAGACCATAAACCATTTTAAACCATTAATTAAGACCATAAACCATTTTAAACCATTGATTAAGAATTGTAGCCCAATGACCTACCAATTAGCTGCTTATTAATAGTTAGTAAGTTAATAGTTGGGTTTAGATATTGTGTAGGATTAGGGATGTAATATATGATACTTTATAAGTGCTAATAAACAGCTAATATCTTAATAATAGGCAGGTAATAAGCCAGTTACTTAAGCTAAAGTGTTACCAAAGATTCAGAAAGATCTTAAAGTCTCAGGCACAAAAGCATTCGATTAAAAACAGGAATGATTTAAACTCTATACTTGTAAGAGTAATATATTAAAACAGTGTAACTCTAAACACAAATCCTAATAAGCTTAGTGATCAGACAAATTGTGCAGCAGTGAATGCAGCAATAGCAGGAGATGTTTACATCATCCGTCTCATGATGAATTCATTGGATCTGACTGTTGAGTCTTCCAGTCAATGTTAACTCGATTCAACCTGAACACTGAGTCCAAATGCCCATTCAATTTCTCATTGCATTTCATGGAAACTCAATCAAAACCAAAAGCTTTCCAAATGCTTTCCGTGTCCCTCAGTGGGACTTGTGTTATAAAGAAAGATTGCTGTCCACCATCAATAAACCAAGAGAAAAAGAAATTAAGAAAAAAAGTTTTGTTTGGAGTCAAACAATGTCTGTAAGGGATTAAACATTAGAATGCCAAGTATTACTCACTTATTACTATTTTTAAGAGATTATTAAAAAGACACAAATAATATCATAAATATCTCAGAATAGGCTGTGCAAATATGTCCTAAGAGCATTTTACTAGTGTTCCCATAAACATTATTTCAGAATTTTCTAGAAACGTTCAGTTTTGTAAATGGTTTATTTTCCTCCTGGTTATGCAGACGCTAGAGAAAACATCCCATTTTATCAGTGAGCAAACATTTCAGAGAAGCATTCAGTGAGAGATGTAAACCTTTCGACAACATAATTAACTTTGAACAAATATGCTACGAATGTTACTGGAACGCTCGCTCATATCTTTGAGAGAAAGTCTCATTTATAGCTATTTTTATTATGTTATTTTAAGTCCAGGTGCCCATTCACCTTCAAAACCTCTCAACAAGGCTCTTGTGTAAACATAAAAGTCAATTAATAATGCTGGATGCTGGATACTTTTTTCCAAAGAGGTTAAACTTAACCATGATGGGAACTGGACACTTATTGCCTAATTTGTTTAATATGAAAAGACCCATAAAACATAGAATTTGTATGGTCTCCCCATGTTCACATGGGTTTCCTCCGGGTGCTCCGGTTTCCCCCACAAGTCCAAAGACATGCTGTATAGGTGAATTGGGTAAGACAAATTGTGTATGGATGTTTCCCAGTGATGTTTGCAGCTGGAAGGGCATCCACTGTGTAAAACATGCGGGATAAGTTGGCGGTTCATTCTGCTGTGGCAACCCCAGATTAATAAAGGGACTAAGCCAAAAAGAAAATGAATAATGAATGTTCTCTGAAAGTTTAATGTGTCCAGTTTTTAAAAGACTCAACCCTTAATGGCCGATATGTTTACTATGAAAAGACCCATAAAAATATCCAAAGAATGTTTTTTAATGATCAGCTTTTAGAATACTCTCTGAAAGTTCATGTTCAGTAAAAATAAATAAATACAAATATGTGAAAATTAAGAGTTTTTCCTTAAAACACGCTAGATTTCTGCCAATGGGGTAAGTAAAGTACTCTTGTTTTCAGTTTGAATTCAGTTAAATTTCATATAAAATATCAATATTTTGAAAATATCAAAATAAATCAGTATAAATGAAACTGCCAAGGTTATAATAAGGCATGGCGGTTCATAACCCTAACCCTAATATGTTTTAAAAGCAGCACCAGCCAATCATAACTGACATTATTTACATATAAAATATTATATATTATAAAATATTGCTTCTTACCTATAAATCTTTAAATAATCTAGCTCCTGTTTATCTAACCAATCTTCTGTCTCGCTACAATCCAACCCCCTCTAGAGCTGTGTCATATAAAATCTGATTTTTGGGGGATTTTCAGAATAAGCTTACCTCCCATTGTTCGCGACAAAACCGAAAATTCTGTGTGGCTGCCACAAGGGGGCATATTTTCCGACATTCATGTCCAAATGCCATGCGCAATGAATAGGATTAGAGTCAAAACGCTTACACGTAAGGAATCCCAAAAAGGTTAAATTCCTTATATTCCTTATATAATATTTATATTATTATTATTATTAAAGAACACAAATAATTATATATCATAATTCTCATTAAACTTGAATTTAAATATGAAATAAGTGGTAGTTTGTAGCTGTCTGCCAATTGATAATACAAAATAAACATATACTTATTTTTAATTACATCAGCTCTTTAAATATAAAGATAAGTGAATCATATTCCTGAAGACAGTTCTCCGGAATAAAAATATGTATGATGCTTTAATTATCTTTATCACAATACTAATAATTACTTTATTGGTTTTTTTTTTGTTTTTACTGCCATTAAATTATTATTATCATTATAAAACTTAAATGATAAACAAATTGTAGTTCATAGGAAACACTATGGGAATAAAATCTAATTAAACAAATGTATCTTTGCAGTGCGTGTGTAGTAGAAAAGGATTAAGGAGTCAAAGCACTTACGTAAGGGATCCCAAAGAGGTTAAACTCCAGCATGCCAGGTATCGCCCACTTAATGTCATTCCAGTTGGCGCCGTTGTCACCCAGCCAATGCCCAGAATATTTGCCCACACCAGGGAATGAGGAGCGGGTGAAGACCATAGATCGGTTGGTCCCAAAGACTGCTTTCGATGCCCTAGAAGCAAACACACACACAAAATTGCAGTGCTGGCACCACAATAAAAACCACACAAGGGAGGTATTGGAAAGACACGATGCCAAGTACGGTGGCCCAAAAAATGGAGAAATGACAAACACACAAGCAGGAGTTAAGTGGGAGTTTGAGCTGAACGAGAGAGGGGGCGTAGAGCGAAACAAGAGTGGAACAAATCAATGATGTAGAAATTACAAGATGAGTAAAACAGATTTCCTGCTGAAAATAAAAGCAGCAAGAAGGGGCAAGCATGATACAATTCAGCTCTATTCAAGCCCCTTTGAGGAAAACATCCAGCCTTATGACAGTTCTGGCCATACGTTAGTGAAACGCTGAGTCACGCGTGACGCTTGTTGAGTCAGTACTGCTGTGACTGACTCAGAGCCATCGCCTTCTTCCCGCATTCATCAAATAAAACTCTTCAAAACTTATTTGTTTTGATTGTCCCTAATGTCTTTCTTAATGATAAAGATTATTATTATACATTTTTTATAAATAATTATTATTTTTTTGATAAAAAACAAATGTTTCTCTCATTTACATAATTTATATTGAATAAATTTTCCTTCGGCTTAGTCCCTTTATAACCGCCAACTTATCCAGCATATGTTTTACACAGCGGATGCCCTTATATATATATATATATATATATATATGTGTGTGTAAATTGAGTAAGCTTAATTGTCTGTACTGTATGTGTGTGAATGAGAGTGTATGGGTGTTTCCCAGTGATGGGTTGCAGCTGGATGGGCATCCGCTGTGTAAAACATATGCTGGATAAGTTGGCGGTTTATTCCACTGTGGCGACCCCTGATTAATAAAGGGACTAAGCCGAAAAGAAAATGAATGAATGAATGAATGAATGAATATTATATATACATATAAATATTGCTTCTTACCTATAAAGCTTTGAATAATCTACCTCCTGTTTATCTAACCAACATTCTGTCTTACTACATTCCAACCAGCTCTTTAAAATCTCAAAACTCAGGGCTTCTAGTAGTACCCAGAAAAGCAAAGTCTACTAAAGGAGGTCGAGCCTTCTCATTTATGGCTCCTAAACTCTGTAATAGCCTTCCTGATAATGTCCAAGGCTCAGACACTCTTTCTCAGTTCAAAACTAGATTAAAAACCTATCTATTAATAAAGCATACACACAACGCATCACATAACTGAGACCTGAGAAGAGATGATGCCAACCATTTAGGACTTCGAGGACAACACATACACCTAATACACAAATACACGTCATATATATATATATAATATATATATATATTATATATTATATATATATAATATATAATAACTTTACCAGTTAAAAGCTATTAGTTACTAGTTATATAAAGTTATTAGTAACTAATAAAGTTATGGTAACTATTAACCTTAAGTTTTCCGAATTTGATTGTAATGCAATAATGTGCATCTTTTGTAAAGCTGCTTTAAAACAATAATTATTGTGAAAAGCGCCATAAAAAATAAACGTGAATTGAATTGAATATAAAGTGCAACACTCACTTCTCAGTGGCCAGAACCATCGAGTAGCCATAAAGACTGTGGACATCATAGTGGTTCCCCCATTTCTGTTTAGCATCCATACACAAGGTCTTGCTGTACATCAGGTCATCAAGGATACCTTATAGGACGGAAATAGGTATGAATGATCATAATAAATGAATAAATCCAGCTGAAGATGTGTTTGAGACTCACGTGGGGTGAACGGTGGATAGTTGAGTTTGTTGTCAGCGCAGCCTTTGTTGCTTCCCTTTATAAAATTGGAGATCTCATTCATGTCCTTGGAAACAAAACAGTAATTAGTTCAGCGCTCGCTAATTCTGGCTGATAATTGTCTGGAGATTAAAGCAAAAAACCCTTAAGGGAGGCTTTAAAGTCAACATGAAATGGCATTCGCGACCGTTTTACTTTCATTATGCGACAAATTGTGGGGCAGGATTTGATTTTATCAGTTAGGAATTGACTGGATGGTGTAAAGTGTGTGAGCTAAATGTTCTTTGACAAAGTCACTACACTGCTTTCTTTATTGTAATACAGTAATGCATTTCCTGTAAAGCTGATTGAAATGATATGCACTGTAAAAGCTATTTAATTGAATTAAACAGGAGCTTAGTACTGTTAAAGGGACAGTTTAAGGCTTTTCATCATTTAAGGCTCGTGCACACTCACATACAATTTATGTCATATGTTGTTCCATCATTTCATTCATTCATTCATTTTCATTTCGGCTTAGTCCCTTTATTAATCTGGGGTCGCCACAGCGGAATGAACCGCCAACTTATCCAGCATATGTTTTACGCAGTGGATGCCCTTCCAGCTGCAACCCATCTCTGGGAAACATCCATACACACCCATTCACACTCATACACTACGCACAATTTAGTCTACCCAATTCACCTATACCGCATGTCTTTGGACTTGTGGGGGAAACCGGAGCACCCGGAGGAAACTCACGCCAACACAGGGAGAACATGCAAACTCCACACAGAAACGCCAACTGACCCAGCCGAGGCTCGAACCAGCAACTTCTTGCTGTGAGGCGAACGTGCTACACACTGCGCCACTGTGAGGCCGTTCCATCATTTAATTTTTTATCATTTTATACAGTTATTTTTGTAACTAATTCAGTTGAAACCATAGAGAATTATTGTTATTAAATCATTTCATTTTCAAGTATTTGTGAATTACTTTTGATTTAACATCAACACTTAATTGCTCCATATTGCAATACAATACAATCACATAATAGCAACGCTCTCCCACATTTTTAGCTATTAATACTGCCCTTATTCCCGTTTTTGGTATAAGATTGTAGAAGGATGGTTTGACTAGAAATGTACAGTTTTTCACCATCATACTGATAACCTTTTAGTCATTCGGCAAACTACAGTTCGAACCGCTGTAGTTAAAAACACCATTCCTTACACAGTTTATTCTGTGCTGTCAATCAGATTGCATTTAAAATCCTACTTTGATGTTTCCTTAATCCTTCATTTCATGCACTGTGAAAAAAAAGTGTTTGATTAATATTAGAAAACGAACTACTTTTTAAACTGATCAAATTTGCGATATCATTATACATTGTTTATTTCTTGCATTAAATGAATGTGTTTGTTTTTTTAGATATTATTTGGAAACAAACGAAATGTATTACTGAAAAATCACAAAAACACTACATTGTAAATGCGATAAGCTACTTTACTGTAAAAAAACGGAGTAAACCCGTTGTACTTTGGAACAGTTAAGTTGATTAAACTTAATTTTTATTCACACACACAAAGTTCATTTACTTAATAATTTCATGGCAACAGGTTTACTCACTTTTTAAGTAGTCATCTAATCGCATTAAGAGCCATGGGTTTTCTCACCTTAAGTAAAGTCAACTAACTTCTTTTTACAGTGTAATATTTACCTCTCACTTAATGTGTGTTTCTTAATGATAAAGCATGATAAAAGTATTATTTTTCTCATTTAGTTAAGTTAAATGATATATTAGATTATGCTTAAATTTAAATGGCTAAACAATTAAAATTAAATTAAATTAAATTAAAAATTTAATAATGATTTTTTAATTAGAATAAATATTATTATAGTAATCAAAGATGTTTCATATATCCATTTCTCACATTAGATTACAACAAAATAAGGTTTGGTTGGATTTAATTTGTATTTTTTGTATTCTTTTGAGAAAAAAAGGTGCTGTATATAATACAAATGTAAGTTATAATTATTTAACAATCCATATGTAAATCAACTCTCTACAGTGACTCCACACCTTTTACCATTTGAACAATACTGCATATCATGAATTAAAATGTTTGCTAAATTATTCTTTACTTTATTGGCAACATATTTAAATGTTCTTCCTGTTCTCTTGTGTTGATATGTGTGTACATGTATGTACCCTGAGCTCCTGTAAACCACAAACAAATTCATACTTGGCGACTAAAGCTCATTCTGTTGTCAATTCAAAGTCCTATTTCATTATGTTAGTAGAGTTTTGCTGTGCTCGAATATCATGATTAATACATATTGATGCCGTGACATATATAGTATTGATTTGGAGACTCCGCAGGAAGTTGGAGATTGGAATTGGAACATGTTTCATGACCTTTCATGACCTTTAGTGTGAGTGTTGAAATGATTAGGTTCAATATTTAGTCACTGGTAATGATCTCTGTGGGTTACTTACAATCCAGAGAGCATCATGCTTGACTTCTTTGTGGAAACGTGAAATCTCATCAACCCACCAATTAATGCAAGCCTCATTAGTGAAGTCAGGGAACACGGTTTCTCCTGGCCAGACCTGTGATGTGAGAGAGAAGAAGAAGGTGCTTAAATGCCATTAAAATATTGGAATGGATGAATAATTTAAATTTTTTTTTTAATAATTAGAATGTGCTTAAATGCCATTAAAATAATGCTACAATGGAAGGTATGATTCAAATGTTTTTTAATTAATATTTTCTTTTTCTAATAATTGGAAAGTGCTTAAATGCAATTAAAATAATGCCACAATGGAATACATGTATTTTTAAAAGATTATATATATATATCTTTTTTTAATTATTATTATTATTATTATCATTATTAGAATGTGCTTAAATGCCATTAAAATAATGCCACAAAGGGAGTGCATGATTAAAATGTTTCTTAATTAATATTTTCTTTTTTCTTTTTTTAATAATTGGAAAGTGCTTAAATGCTACATGCTACATGAATTC
>CAIGQW010011805.1:0-10388 GCA_903798125.1 Danio choprae | reverse complement strand
TTGTAGTTATTCTCATTACTGTAATGCAATATTTTAATAACAAGTGTTTATTTATATGTAATACTTGTGTTAGGCTGATATAAATAAAAACATTCTGTTACATATTTCTAAAATGCTTTACTTAAAATACTGCATCACACATCAAATCATTTGAAAGTGCCTGGGATAATATATACATTTTCATTCGATTATGGGGTCTGTAATATGGCATTTTTTAGTGTATTACAGTTATGTATTTGTAAACAATAAATATCAATGAAAACTGCATTAATCTCGCACTATTAATACATTTCATTACCAACGATTTAGTCGTTCAGATTACAAGGATGACAATCTAACAAACAACACCATTAAAAATAATGGTAATTACAAAAAAATAATAATCTTGATGCATTACAGTAATGAGATGTTTGTGTTTATTTGTCACTAGAAAAAATACACAATGAACAATCTAAATGGTCCTTAAAACAGGGTTCATTGTCTTTATACGAAATACATTTATTTATTTTTTTGTAAAAGTACAGTAAGGTTCCGTTAGTTAATGTTATTCATTTATTTACTAACATAAATGAACAATACATTTATTACTGTATTTATTCATCTTTGGAAACAGTTAATGACAAGCAATTTCATTTTAATAATGCATTAATAAATGCTTGTTAATTTTTTGTTCATGTCAGTAAATGCATTCACTACCATTAACTAATGCAGTGTTTCTCAACCACGTTCCTGGAGGCCCACCAACACTGCATGTTTTGGATGCAACCCAGGCTCATTCTGAAAACGTAGCCCTATATACATTTCTGGAAAGCGGCAAATAAGTCCTAGGACATACGTTTTTTTTGCAGTTTTTGTTTTCGAGAATCCACCAGAGGCCGCTGTGTACCTTTTTGAAATCTCACATTTCTCTTTCGAGTGCCATTCACGCCTGCTGTTCTCACGTAAATCCACCAGAGGCCGCTGTGTACATTTTTTAAAATCTCAGATTTCTCTCTCGAGTGCCATTCACGCCTGCTGTTCTCACGTAAATCCACCAGAGGCCGCTGTCGACTGACTAACAGATTGACTGACCGATCGATATCCCCACCCACCCACTTCTCTAAACCCAACCGACAGTGTCTTGAAAAGCCCCCTGATTTTTACCACATTTTCAGATTTTACCACATTCTCACCCTGTTATTTATTTTATTTTTTGGCTTTTGTTTTTGTCTTACCTGCTTTCTGTAACTGTTCTTCACCTTCTCTGCGTCTCAAGTCTGTCGACGTACGCTGCAAGCCACTGGTCAAACCGGTAACAGCTTGAAAGCCGTCCACACGGAGGTAAGCGGTCAGCTGCTAGCGCGAAAAGGAACGACGTCATACCGGCCCGTAGCGTTCGTTTTAAATACGAAATGCAGCCATACGTACATAATTAGGCTACATAATTCACTGTCTCCAGAAATGTATATAGGGCTACGTTTACAGAATGAGCCTATGTTGTTTGGAGGTCTCCTTTGTCTGTTGCACCCATTACAGGTCTTTCAGCCTCTGCTAATGAGCTGATGATCTGAATCAGGTGTGTTTGGTTAAGGAGACATGGTAAATGTTCAGAGCTGGTGGTCCTCCAGTAACGTGGTTGAGAAACACTGAACTGATGGAACCTTAAAGTGTGACCTTTTTTTGCCTTTTTATTTTTGTATGAAGTAAATTCAAAGCCGTTCTAGGATCCAACTTTTAGCACCTACGGAAATCTGTCGAAATTCAGCAACCGTGTGATTTGAGACAAATCCTGCTCATCGGATTCACCTAAACGAAGGAACTCAGGACATACTAAGACGTTAGTTGCAAATCTACAGTAAAAGAAATGCCTTTACACATTCATCACTTGCATTCATCCTACATCATGCTGTGATTGATTGATCTCTTTCCTCTTTGGTCACATTGACTCAGACCTTCATACAGGGTCAGAGACTCACCTGAGAAAACCTGCAACTGTAAATCTGTGACTCGACACAATGATTCTGATCAAAAATAAAATAAAAAAACAATAAATCAAAAGATGCTGTACAATATTATCAAAGCATCTAACACTGCTCGTTTTGGGCTTTTTTTCTGCATGATTCTGGAAGCTTTGCAAATGAATGCAATCGGAATAATTACCATAATTTGTCCAGCCTTGATTTATAAAGAGAAAGGGAGCACTATGGAAATGGAAAACTCAGTAGTTGAATTTTTTGTCACAACATTTCTTTTTGTTTTCGTACATTTGTTTTTGCTGTCCAGCAACAAACTACACTCCACTTCCTAATGGAACCTGACCCATAAATACCATGTTTTTTTCTTCTGGATGGCGCTGGAGGCTGAATGTGTCTCAGGGTCTGCTGTCGAGGCTGGGCGGTGCACGTGCCGGAGGGGGTCCGGGTGGTCCGGGCGGCAGACGGGCGGGCGGTGGGCCGGGTGGAGGCTGGGGCAGTGGTGGTCCTCTTGGAGGCGGGCTGTTTGGAGGAGTTGTGATGGGACTGGCAATTGGCTGATAATCTGGTGGAGGTGGAGGAGGACTCTGAGCTTTGGCCGCTTCTTCTTTCACCCTTGTAAAGTTGATACACCGACCCTGAGGAGAAAACAGGAGAAATGCCAATCAGGAAATCAGTAGGGCTGTTTCCGATTCAGCATTCAGGAATCAAATGGATTTAATTCTGACAATTGATTCCTGACTTTTGTCTTTTTTGATTCTTTCTAGTCAAACCCCACAAGCAGTAAACAAAGTGAAAACCAAAGATGCTGTACAACATATCATAGCATCTAACACTGCTCATTTTGGACACTTTTTTTCCTGCATGATTCTGGAAGCTCAAAAAAGTTAGCAAATGAATGATGAATGCAATCGGAATTCATTCATTTATTTTATTATTATTTTATATATTTATTCATTTATTTATTGATTTATTTATTTATTTATTCGGCTTAGTCTGCATAAAATTGACCTTAAAATGTTTTTTTTTTAAATTAAAAACTACTTTTATTCTAGCCGAAATAAAACAAATAAGAGTTTCTCCAGAAGAAAAAATATTATAGGAAATACTGTGGAAAATTCCTTGCTCTGCTAAACATCATTTGGGAAATATTTGACAAATTCACAGGAGGGCGAATAATTTTGACCTTAACTGCATATCACTAAGGTGCTTGTAAAACAAAATAAACTGCAGTGTGTACGCCCGACTTAAGAGAATGTGGCCTGAAAGCCCACAATGATCAAACCTTCATCAGCATAAAGAGTCAAAAGCAGATCGACCTTTGCTGAGGAGCATTTTGTGGACAGAAAACTGCTCCAAAGCTCACTTTCGTGATGAAAGACAGCTTTATTTGGGTCCAGAAGGATTATCATTGCATTATTGCATTCATCATCAAACTGGAAAAAGACCAAACCCAAAAACTGTGTGCAGAAGTGAGTGAAAGGTGGAGGAAATGTCATGCTTTGGGGGATGTTTTACATCGACCCAGAGGAGAAAACAAGAAGAGAAACAGCGGTGAGGTAATCCGCTCTGTTGAAGGTGGACGCTTTCCAATACGCAAGCATCGCTTTGTCTTATTTTCCAGAATGTGCAGCAATGACGCCCAAACCTGAGCCGCTCTTTTATTTAGTTCACTCGTGTAGGATCTGGCCGAAGCTTTGTGAAAACCGCAGATGAAATCACCCTGAATTGTAAATTATGCATCATGGAAAGACTCTGCAAGTCCTCCATAACCCCAAACCCTGCTCTGAAGAAGTGCCAAACTGCCTTTGAAAGAGAAAAGCCACCTAAATATATATTTACACTAACACACTTTGCATAGTTTGTGTAATAAATGTAGTTCAAAATAAAGCTGTTTGTTTTTTTAACCCCTTGTTGGGCAAAAAAACCCATATATGGTCATTTCAATGACATTGATTACAATATTTTATATTTTAATTCTGATTTAAAGTAACTTTTATTCAACCAGCAAGGAAATGACACAGGCTTCTCCCAAAAGATAATAAGATGATGTTCAAGAGGCATCATTGTTATATTTCTCAGCTTTTATTTGCATTTGAACAAAAAGTGGCATATCCAAAATGTTCATACCCTTTGCAAAGTGTCACAGTCTATGCAAAAATCCAAAGTTATAAACCATTCCTAATAGTCCAAGCTATTCTAAAGCATCCTGATTACCCGGATGCATTGGGAAGAGCTGTTTTAATTAAGATTTTTGTGCAGAACAATGAAGCTTGTCACATATCGAAACCGTTAACGTGGATCCTTAAAGTTAAAAATACTGAAATAATGAAGTGGCTGTCTAGAGTCTGGATCTAAACCTGATTGAACATCTCTAGAAAATCCATGGCAACAAAGTTCTGGCTAATAAACCCAGTCAGCAAAGTGTGGAAGAGACTTACTGCAAGATTTTTGTTGTAATCCGTCTCTGTGCTACAATCGCTCTGATTCTGACAAAACACTCATCAGCTAGCATGCTACTGCCCCAACTTCATTAAAATGTGAACTATGCAGATTTTCATTCTGTCTGGAATAAATCAGATGTTTATTTGTTGTTCTCTAATTTTGATCTCCACGGTACAATGCACAAAAATCCACCAAAATATGAACATTTAAAGGGGTGGTCCACTATGATATCATATGTTAAACTTTAGTTGATGTGTAATGTAGCTGTGTGAACATAAACAACATCTCTGAATGTATTATGCGCAAAGTTCAAAGCAAAGGGAGACAATGGCTTTTCCATGCATTCACCATGTGCACTCATTTCAAGAGTTCACACTTAGCTGATGATTGGTTATAAAGCGTGTTTGGCATGCTGTCCTGGGAGAGAGCCCTAAGCTCATAGATCCTCGAGCCCGGGTCTCCCTCCCGTTTGCAAGGCGAGAGGGGAGTTTGAGCTCAGGTAGATCTGGAGAACTCCCCTGCTGTAGTAGCTAATGAACAGATAGTGATTGCTCCTGAGATGACTACTTACTAGGAGCACGTCTATGATGCTGATTTGGATTAGTCAATTAACTTAAGTTGCATGTTTTTGGACGGTGGGAGGAAACCGGGGAACCCGGTGGAAACCCACGTGAGCACGGGGAGAACGCGTAAACTCCACACAGAAACGTTGACTGTCTTGGTAAGGACTAGAACCAGTGACGTTCTTGCTGTGAGGCAACAGTGCTAACCACTGGGCCACCATGCCACCCATATGGGAAAGGAGGAGTAGGGGTGAATAATTCATACATGTGTGTTTATGCATTTTTCTTACATTTTAACCCATCTCCTCCAACCACCATTCATATATAGTGACATTTTCACCATCTAACCAATTCCTGATGAATAAACTCAAGCTCTTGCTCTACAGTTCCACAAACGTCACTTTATGAAAGTCAAACGAATTATGAGTCTCATTTCAAGTGACTTTAATGTCAACTCATATTTAAGGGGTGCATAATGAGTGGTGAAGTAGGTGTTTGTTTGTTTTCAGTCCTTCCCCAACACCAAAGCAGCAAAACGACCCATCAGGGGTCATAAAGCAGTCTGAAGTCAGTTTTTAGGACGCTTTCGCAGATGTTTGATGTGGTGGTTTTTGTACATGAGCTCATTGTCAAACCTCCACCCGAGTGTTCGGTCGCTGTGCAAAAAAACCCAGAAAGCTTTCACGTCAAGAGACAGGCAACGGAAAGCTGATCCGTGAGCATTATGGGACTGAACTCTTAACCAGGGCACAAATGAGAAAAACAGACAGAGGAGACATAATGATATAGTAGTCAGACAAACATATGCACACGCATGAACTCAACCAAAGGAATTCAACATTAAAAGTCGCCCGTTTGCACTCAAACACTGTAAAAAATGCTGGGTTTCCACACAATTTCTTCATGTTGTCCCAACACAAATCGATTAACTTAATCGTTTTTATCAATTTAAGTGCTTTGAACATAAAACATTTAAGTTGTCTCATTTCAACTCATTTTAAATAAGTAGTTTGAACAACCAGAAAAAGCAATTGATAGTGAAAGTGAAGATAAGAGGAAAGCACAGAAAGAGGGAAAGTGATTTGTTTGTTTAAGAACGAAAAAAGTCAGTGCCAATAGCCTAGTGGTTATAGTGTTGACTAGGGATGGCTGACATGAAACTGACGTTTCAACACAGTGTCGAGATCCCGAAGTGCAAGTGTTTTGAAACACTGCAAGCTTAATCCGAAACACCAAGATCACGTGACTAAGGTGACTCGAAACACACAGGTCACATGACTAAAGTGTTTTGAAACACCAGGTCACGTGACTAAAGCATTTCAACGCATCGGTCATTTCAGGAAGCATTTCGAGACCTGGCGAATCTGCATTTGACTCACAAGATCTTATGTAGCCTAGTGGACCGTGAGTGTGCACCAAAAGGTGTGCACAGAGTTCCAATCCCGACTTATACAAATACTCTGAAATATGGCTTGATGTATTTTAATAATGTTAATTTTTTTATGACCAAAACAAGACATATTTATTCACAAAGTGTTCATTCGGATGTCAGACCAATGTTAAAACAAAACACGTTATAAAAACTAACATCTATAGCTGCATCACCCTGGAATCAAACCCATTATCTCTGCATGCTAGTCAGGAACTCTCTAAGAAACGCTCCATGAATCACTTTAACTCTACAACATGGGGTTTAATACCTCAATTTGCTTTACTGTTTCTTTGCTGATGCTGTTTCAGAGCAATACATAAAAAATGACCACTAGGTGTCACTGTAGAGACGGGTTTCAAAACGTTTCGAAGCTTCGACACATTTGCTTCAGTGTTCATAAAGCATCGCTTTGCCCACCACTAGTGTCGACACATAGCACCGAGGTGCTCGCGGCGACCCGAGTTCAATTCCCGGCTCGAGGTCCTTTGCCTATTCTTCCCCTATCTCTGCTCCCCACACTTTCCTGTCTGTACATCTCCACTGTCGTATTAATAAAGGTGAAAACCCCTAAAAAATAATTATATAAAATGCATCACACAAAAGGACGAAGCTCATTTAAGTATCGCCTTGACCTCGTTCTCAACTTGCGGTAATGCACTGACAAAATAGATTTATTGGATTTACTCAGTTCTTTTAAAGGTAAGTGGTTGCAAACAATTTATATGGGCTGAATTTAAACAAACAAATTAAATATAGTAATGTTAAAACGTAATTTGTTTGTTTATATTCAGTCCATATATATTGTTTGCAACCACTTACCTTTAAGAAAATTGAGTAAATCCAATGAATAATTTTTTTTTCAGTGTAGAAGCAACGCTGGATGCATTTAATGCCCTCTTAAAGCCATTTCAGACAGGAAATAATGCCCAGTTCATTTGTTTTCCATGCACAGAAAGAACGAGAGAGAGAGAGAGAAAAGAGTCAGTCTGGGCATTTTTCAGGCCTCTCGTCACAAACCGCAGAGCAGAGGCCCAGGCCATTACAGGACGAGGAGGTGAAAAAAAAGTCCTCCACTAAGAAACTTTGCATCATGCAACCTTTCGCTCGAGGCTATTAAAACCATGCGAGTTCAAAAACGTGATGAAAAGCAGTGTGTGCATAGCGTATGAGTCGCTTAACAAGTCACACTACTAAATTTGGCAGATGCACATCATGGCATTCCAATGTGATTCATTGATTTTGATGACCTTAAAGTCTGTGATTTTTAAACCGGATGTTGCTGAGCCTTTTATTTCAGTATGTTGATGCACTTCCATTAAACATTAAACATTAAATCAAAGCGAATGAAGGCCCAGGACTAAATTAAATTGTAAACTTGTGTGAGTCAAAATCCTGAAATGTGTGTCAGTACCAACTAGCACCTGGAGAATATAATGTCTGTGGGAAAGATGCATTCAGACTAAATCATGATGATCCAACAGAGCCGATAACCTGCCATCTGACATCGACGAAGTCAAACCATGTGTCCGCCGAGTCTGGCCTTTAAAAAGCAGACTATCTGTCTGGAAAGTGTGTTTTATTTGGTTTTATGGCTACTGATTTGATGCAGGTGGCAAACTGTGCCTATGAAGTTTCTTGGCGGCGTCAGGCTGGCCTGACAAATGAAAGGCAAGTAAACGTCTGGCCGAGGCCGAGAGGAATGAGTCAAGAAATCCACACGACATGGATTTATGAGGCTGAAACACCTTGAAAGCCTTCGCTGGAGACTGGACAGACAGTCTGTTGCTGGAGCACACTTTTCACAATGTACACTCACCGGCCACTTTATTAGGTACACCTGTCCAACTGCTCGTTAATGCTAATTTCTAATCAGCCAATCACATGGCAGCAACCCAATGCATGTAGACATGGTCAAGACAATCTGCTGCAGTTCACACCGAGCATCAGAATGGGGAAGAAAGGTGATTTAAGTGACTTTGAACGTGGCATGGTTGTTGGTGCCAAAAGTGCTGGTCTGAGTATTTCAGAAACTGCTGATCTACTGGGATTTTCACGCACAACCATCTTTAGGGTTTACAGAGAATGGTCTGAAACAGAGAAAATATCCAGTGAGCGGCAGTTCTGTGGGCGCAAATGCCTTGTTGATGCCAGAGGTCAGAGGAGAATGGCCAGACTAGTTTGTGCTGATAGAAAGGCAGCAGTAACTCAAATAACCACTCGCTACAACCGAGGTCTGCAGAAGAGCATCTCTGAACACACAACACTTCCAACCTTGAGGCGGATGGGCTACAGCAACAGATAACTACACCGGGTAAGGTGCAAACAGTTTGACTTTAACCTATGAATGACTAAAAATCTCAGCAGATTTTAAGAGTCGTATTTGCTGTTGTCATTTCCCTCACTTGTTTCTGGTCCTGCTATTAGTATTTATTTTCAGCTCTCTGCTTTAAGGTTCTAGATTCACTTTTGTGCTGCTCTAGCCAATAGCATAACAGCACCTACCTAGAAGGGGGGACTAAAGAAAGCAAAGTCTCATCTGATTGGTCAAATTTGGATAAACCACTTTTGCATGCAACACACAAATGCCTGGCACATCAAATACATCTATTTTATCACACTTTTCTGTGGATATAGCATATGCTACAATTGCAATAACAATAAACCATCATCAAAAAGCAATAATCTAGAACCAGATACTCACATGATCTCCTGGCTGCGGCCTCATGAGTGAAACCTGATCATATCCACGGCGGAAAAGAGCTAAGATGGCATCCAGTTTACCCTAACAGGAGAAACGTGCTGTTAAACACTGGACTCAATTAAGCTTGCAACCAACATCAATAAACAGTAGCGACGGTGATGAAGCATCTTTACCCTGATGGGCGAGTACCACTTCCTGTTCTGAGCCGGCTTCCTGTGGTCTGATTTTCTGGGCTTGGGTTCAAAGGGTTCAAACTCCTGCTCTGGCATCTTTATGACGGCGTTTTTGGGTTTCTCCAGCTTCGCTCCCTCCTCGGTTGAGCCTTTGCCTCCCCAGCGAACCTGCACACAGCAAAAACAACACATCATTTCTGATCAAACTGAGCTGCGGGAAAGGTTTTAGCGTCGATGCTTTGATATTTTTTAATTTTGGTCACTTTCAGAAACTTGGAATAACTTTTTAAAAAAAAAATTATAAATATGACTAGGGCTTCACGGTGGCGCAGTGGGTAGCACGTTCGCCTCACAGCAAGAAGGCCGCTGGTTCGAGCCCCGGCTGGGTCAGTTGGGATTTCTGTGTGAAGTTTGCATGTTCTCCCAGTGTTCGCGTGGGTTTCCTCCGGATGCTCCGGTTTCCCCCACAACTCCAAAGACATGCGGTATAGGTGAATTGGGTAAGCTAAATTGGCCGTAGTGGATGAGTGTGTATGGACGTTTCCCAGTGATGGGTTGCACCTGGAAGGGCATCCGCTGTGTAAAACATATGCTGGATAAGCGCCAACTGACCCACTGCGCCACCATGCTGCCCCCATTTGGTCACTTCTTTTTTAATAATTATAAATCTGACTAAACTCTGATCTTTCAGGTTGAAATCAGATATTTTAAAGACGAGATGCTACAGGTTTTTATTGTGCAGCCATTTTGTGTTTTTGGCTACCAAAAAATGTAGTTTTTAATCACCCCTTCACTTGTTTCAAACCTTTTCTTTCTTCTGTTGAACACAAAAGAAGATATTTTGAAGAATGCTGAAATCCATTGACTTCAATAGTATTTGTTTTTCCTACTATGTAAGTCAATGGTTTCAGGTTTTCAGCTTTCTTCAAAATATCTTCTTTAGTGTTCAACAGAAGAACGAAACTCAGAAAGGCACGGAAACACTCAAGGGAGTGTAAATAGGGAATGCATTTTCAATTTCTTGGGTTAAACTGTGTTCCTGACACCACTCTAAGCTGATTTCTGAGGTTTTTGTTTTAAGGATAAACTACTGAGCAAGGTCAACAACATAGTTAAATGGCA
>CAIGQW010011804.1:0-10113 GCA_903798125.1 Danio choprae | reverse complement strand
TGTGTGTGTGTGTGTGTGTGTGTGTGTGTGTGTGTGTGTGTGTGTGTGTGTTGTGTTGTGTTGTGTTGTGTTGTGTTGTGTTGTGTTGTGTTGTGTTGTGTTGTGTTACAGTCCTGCAACTGTAAGAATTTTTTAAGTATATTTTGAGGTGAAGTTTAAAGCATTTGGACACAATTTTAGCTTTACAAAAGGTTAATTGTTTTTAATTATTTACACAATAAAGACTACACAGTTTTATTTTACATTTGACTATTTTATTTCTGTACCGGCATACTGTTAGACTCCTTCATTTGTATATTTCATTCATTTGATCATTCATTTTCCTTCAGCTTAGTCCCTTATTTATCAGGGGTCGCCACAGCGGAATGAACCACCAACTATTCCAGCATATGTTTTACACAGCAGATGCCCTTCTAGCCGCAACCCAGTACTGGGAAACACCCCTACACTCTCACATTCACACACACACTCATACACTAAGGCCAATTTAGTTCATTCAATTCACTTATAGCGCATGTCTTTGGACTGTGGGGGAAACCGGAGCACCAGGAGGAAACCCACGCCAACATGGGGAGAGTATGCAAACTCCACACAGATATGCCAACTGGACCAGCAGGGATGAGAGTAAGGATTTACGCTGTATACATTATCCACCTATAAGTTTGATTTTGAAATGAGCTGTTGTTATAATTTAGACAGACGTGTGCCGGTCAGTTATATTTGTTGCCTTGTCTGAGTTCACACCAGGTCAATCTGACATCAAACTAATCCTGCAACGTCAGTAAGACCTCGATTTCAACTTCCTGATGAACCCTGACAAACACAGATACACCGGATTGATCGTTACAGGACTAATGTGTCAACTGGAAAAAAAAAACCTGCTGAGATACACACAACAGAGAAAGCACTTGCTCAGCATGGTTATCAAATCACTATTGGTCTAATCTAGAGGAGAATGTGTGTGATTTTACATGGAGAACTGCTAAAACATCCAAACGCTTCTAAATACAAGAATCAACAACACAACACTGATTCAAAAGACACCTGTTGAATATGATTGATGTATCTTTGATTCATAAAACTTGAACAGCCCTAAAAATTGTTTCTAATTTACAAGCAGTATCTATCAAAAATAAATAAATACTCAAAAAAGTTGTTATCTTTGGTTATAACTAGTCATGTGAAGACAAATTATTCATATTGATAATTTTAATTTAATAAAAAATGCATGCTTTAATTTGAAACATTTTTTACTTACACCGTTAGTAAATATGTTTCTTGTTTTATTCAAAAACTATTTCATTTTATTATTATCTCTATTATTATTATTATTATTATTATTATTATTTTTATTGTCATCATTATTAATTCGCCAGAAAATAAGTCCCTACAAATAAATAAGTGTTTTAATTTAAGAATGTTTAGGTATTAGTACTGCAAAGCAAAACAAAACGGCGTATTAAATACTGTGTATTAATTACTATAAAAAAATCAGGGAGGGGCTTTATTGGATTCTACACGCCGGAGCCAATCAACATTAGCTACAAACGAGACTGACACTCGACTAAACTACTTCCATAACAACATCCTCTGTTGTTAAACAAAACTGTTGTGTGTTTGAGGGTTTGTTTTGCGCCACAATAAACACTAGCTTTGGAGTTTAGCTAAACATTTCTCCGGCGAGGAGATACTTTGTAACTATTCGACGCGTCCGCGATATTTTGTAACCGATACATATTTTCCTGCTGACGTCACAGAGAGTGAGGAGATACTTTGTAACAATTACTATTCAATCCCGTAGCCGTCTCGCGGACGAGTTAAACTGCACTACACAGGGAAAAGCTAATAAATCAGGAATGAAAGTGCGAAATGCACATGTAGTCACAGGGCTTCCTCTTGACACCGCCTGGGCTGGAGCTTAGGACGGATTCTCGGCGGCTTTTACCACACAATAGAGTCCAGATTGTCCGTTTATGTCGACTCATAAACCCTGCGATGGAAAGAGACTCTCTGCCTGCTCTCTTACACGGAATGTGTGTGTATTTTTTTCTTCTTTTCCCTCCTCCTTTCCTCCATTGCCTGCTGGCGCAACAGCGTTTGATTTGAACAGTCACTGGTGCGCATATTGAGAAATCTGGGGTTTATTTACCTTCCCTTTAGTTTGTCCGGACACATGCAGACGAATATAGACTATCATTATGCAATATACCGATATATCTCCATATAATCCCACACTATCAATGGGCTGTGTCCGAGCAGACTCTTCAGCTGGGGAAAAATCACTTTGAAAAGCTCCTTACCTTCTTCTACAAGAGGTTAGTCCGGTTTGGTGAGATGGCTGTGCCTGTGTGTAGTGTTGTAGACGGACCGTTATCACTTTGAGAGCTGGTAACGGAGGGGAAAGCCCTGTTTTAGAGACTTCTGTCGTTTTCTTCCTCTCTTTGCCAGATCTAAGAGCCAGGGCGCTTCAAGTGACGTAACGAACCGGGATGCGCGCGCCCGACACTGGCCTCCATGACCGCGGTATGTGCACGAGCTTATGCGAAGTGACACCATTTAGGCTGGGTGAAGTGCTGGTTATATTCTTAAGTTCATGTACAGTGCTCAGCATAAATGAGTTCAACCCCTTTTGAAAATGAATATTTCTCTGTGAATATGGACAATATATTTTTGGTTCATTCAAACAAATTTGAATGAATTGTGTTCAGACTTACCACCATTATACATTTAGAGTTGTCTGTATTTTCAGCTTTGTCTATCTGAGATCAATCAGATCATATACTGTCCTTCTAGACATTACAGCTAGTGTAAGTGAAGCTTAACTGCAGGAGAAGGATGTGCAGACCATAATAATTTAACTCTGAATGTTCTTTATAAATGAGGCTCTAGTGTGCATCTTTTATCTCTGACATGCATATCGGCTCAGCACTGGCAATAAATGACTGCATCATTATTAGTGAAAGCAATTTCCAACTGTAACAAAAGAATAAAATATTGAAACAGAGCCAAATCCATTTACATAAAATCATTAGATTAACTGTTGTGTCTAATGTTGATGTGTTTTTATTAGTAGTAGTAGTAGTATTATTAGTATTATTTTATTTAGTGTGGATAGATCCACTGGGCCAATGTATTTTATATCTGACCTTTTATTATTCATTCATTCATTCGTTCATTTTATTTTCGGCTTAGTCCCTTTATTAATCCGGGGTCGCCACAGCGGAATGAACCGCCAATTTATCCAGCATTTGTTCTACGCAGCGGATGCTTTTTCAGCTGCAACCCATCAGTGGGAAACACATGCATACACTACCGCCAATTTAGTTTACCCAATTTACCTGTACCGCATGTCTTTGGACTGTGGGGGAAACCGGAGCACCCGGAGGAAACCCACGCAAACACGGGGAGAACATGCAAACTCCACACAGAAATGCCAACTGACCCAGCCGAGGCTCGAACCAGCGACCTTCTTGCTGTGAGGCGATTGTGCTACCCACTGCGCCACCGCGCTGCCACCTTTTATAGTAATAATAATAATATTAATAATAATAATAATAATGATAATATTAGTGGGGTTGTTGTTACTTGTTTGATTATTTGTGTAATACATGTATGTTCCACTAGAGGTCAGTAGAGGTCAACCTTGTGTAATAAGTATAAAGACATGAAATTCCGATTGAAGCATGAAAACTGATTGAAATTTTCAGTAATGTCATTTATTAAAATAAAAAATTTGAGCATAAATTTGTCATATTATAATGATATATAAAGTGGGTTATTACACTAAAAATGGCTTTATTAACCATTTTGAAGTAAAAACATTGATACAGCATTAAAAAAGAAATAAATAAATAAACATTTTTGTTATATTATGCCACAAAACATTTTTATTTTAACGTAGGAAGAAACAGCTTCTGTAGTTTATATTGAATTTTAGTTATTTATTCTGACCAATTGGTTATTCTGATCGGGAAAAAAACTTCTAAAACCTCAAAATTTGGAGCTGATGTGACCAGACCTTTAGTGTTTTACTCATACCCATATCTAATAAATTCAGAATTTATATATAATAAATGTATAGAGCGGGCCTCACAGTGGCGCAGTGGGTAGCACGTTCGCCTCACAGCAAGAAGGACGCTGGTTCGAGCCTCGGCTGGGTCAGTTGGCGTTTCTGTGTGGAGTTTGCATGTTCTCCCTGTGTTGGCGTGGGTTTCCTCCGGGTGCTCCGGTTTCCCCCACAAGTCCAAAGACATGCGGTACAGGTGAATTGGGTAGACTAAATTGTCTGTAGTGTATGTGTGTGAATGGGTGTTTATGGATGTTTCCCAGAGATGGGTTGCAGCTGGAAGGGCATCCGCTGCGTAAAACATATGCTGGATAAGTTGGCGGTTCATTCCGCTGTGGCGACCCCAGATTAATAAAGGGACTAAGCCGAAAAGAAAATGAATGAATGTGAATGAGTGTGTGTGGATGTTTCCCAGAGATGGGTTGCAGCTGGAAGGACATCCGCTGCGTTAAAAAAAACTAATGAATGACCAAACAAATAAACAAACAAAACAAGAAATAAATAACCAATAAAACAGACTGCTCTCCTCATCTTGTATTAGACAACTATTATGCCATTATTTTCACATTAAAAATAATATTATGACCCTGACAGTATATATATATATATATATATGTTTTTGTGGTATTTTCACACAAAAACAGCATCAAGTGTTTTGAACATGTGATTTCATTTGCACAAAAAAACACGTTTGAACCGCTTCACAACAATACACACAGACACACAGACATACACAAAAACAATGTAATAGTGATGAAAATGTGAGTTATGGTCTTTAGCGAGGAGCTTTGAAATAAACACACATTTACAGAAAGAGACACTGACTCTTGTATTACTCTGTAAATACTGCCTTTATATTCTCAGCAGTTTGTAATGGCACCACTGAGACAGGACTCTACATTATTCATCAGCCTCCTCTGGCTCCTGTTATTTCTCTGTGTGTGCGTTTGGAAAAAGAGAGCGATAGAAACAAAGGAAAAAAGATAACACGTTTGTGCATGGAAAAGAGTATTAGCTTTCCTCATAATTGTATTGCATTATTGTAAAATTTCAATAACTGATTTTGTACCTAGTATTGCACTATTACTGATTTTATTATAAATTAGCTTTATGTTGGGTGGATCTCAGGCTTTATTGTCTAAAAATCTAAAATGTTCAATAAATGAAAAAAAATAAAATAAATCTAAATAATAATAATAATCATCATCAAAATAATAATAATAATAATAATAATAATAATAATAATAATAATAATAACAATAAAAAAAATAATAATAAGATTTTAAAATAATAACAATCAAAATAATAATAATAATAATAATAATAATAACAATCAAAATAATAATAATAATAATAATCCAAAATAATAATAATTATCAAAATAATAATAATAATAATAATAATAAATAAAAAATGATAATAATAATCAAAATAATAATAATAATAATCCAACATATTAATAATATTCAAAATAATAATCAAGATAATGATAATAAACAATACGTGAATACGAATAAAACAATAATAAATTAATTAATTGAAAGGTAAAGAAAGTCACGCACTGATACAATTTACCAAACTAGAAATGATCAGGAAAACATAATTATGCACTAAATAAGTATATAAATAATAAGGTAAAATATCGCATACACGCATATTATTTTAAGATACATATTAATGGATGGTCATTATCTCATGTGATTGATTTGAGAAAAATCAATAAAAATATTATTAAAAGAAAACATACAAAAATAATTGAATAAAACTGGTCAAAACAGGAATGTTAAATCAGTTTGATCATCTACTTTCTTTATACACTATTTCCATATTTCCAGACTGCAAACACGGCCTCCACGGTGAAGTGATCTAACGCTCTTATAACAACCCTTCAACTATATAAAGTTACCATCAGGCTTTTGAATGCGTCTGATATGAAGAGATTACATTAAAACGGCAATCAAATGAAACCCAAGAGTTACAGAGTTACGTCTGAACATGACCCGCAGGCCTATAAAGCAAAGCAGACAGCAATCAGACGCAAACATCAGGTCGATAGCAATATCAACAAACCATTTCTCGGACTACGCAGTGGTTTGGATTTCCCCTCACACGAGTTGATAGCGGCTTGTGCAATTTAATACATCAACAGTGTCTTTCATTTGCACTCCTATCGCCTCACGCCACATCACACATCTTTTTCTGCTGGAAAGGTTCGCCCTTGTCTTGTCCCGTCTCTAATCTCAACTCCTACATGCCCTTCAAGCTAATCTCTCCACCCTAAAAGGCACCGGGATTGACATTTCCTGCAGACTTTAAACTCGATAAACACAAAGAGAGATTGTGTTTTACTCTGCAACACACACCGAACCATGGTTCACGTTGTAAAGAGACGTCCTTAAAAGAATAATTTACTTAAAATGTTTGATGTAAACGTAAATGTCTGTTTATTTTTTGTTCCCTCAGGCCATCAAAGATGCATGTGATTTGATTTGATAGTCAATTAAGTTTTGAACTACAGCTGGGAAAATAAGTATTCAACATGTCACCATGGGCCTCACAGAGGCGCAGTGGGTAGCACGTTCGCCTCACAGCAAGAAGTTCGCTGGTTCGAGCCTCAGCTGGGTCAGTTGGCGTTTCTGTGTGGAGTTTGCATGTTCTCCCTGTGTTGGCGTGGGTTTCCTCCGGGTGCTCCGGTTTCCCCCACAAGTCCAAAAACATGCGGTACAGGTGAATTTGGGTAGACTAAATTGTCCGTAGTGCATGAGTGTGAATGGGTGTGTATGGATGTTTCCCAGAGATGGGTTGCAGCTGGAAGGGCATCCGCTGCGTAAAACATATGCTTGATAAGTTGGCGGTTCATTCCACTGTGGCGACCCCAGATTAATAAAGGGACTAAGCCGAAGTGAAAATGAATGAATTAATGAACATGTCACCATTTTTCTCAGAAAACATATTTCTAAAGGTGCCGCTGACTTGAAATTTTCCCTGAATGTTGGTAACCAAAGAAATCCATATACGCAAAGAAAACAAATCTAATCAGTTTACAAATTAAGTTATGCATAATAAAATGAAATGATGCAGGGAAAAAGTATTGAACACCTGAAAAAAGGGAGGTTCTTTGTATACCTGAAGAACTTTTCATTGGTATTGTCTATTTGTGGTCTCACTCCATCTTATTTGTCTTTAGGTTTTTCTAATTCTAACACATACTACAAATTATCGGCTAATAGTAGAGAAATATAACAATGCAGGAATAGCTACTCGGATCAAAAGTGCATATCTTAACCACTAGTAAGATTATATTTCTACCTGAGGGTTTTTTGCTTTCATGTCAGTATAAAGTTTTACCGCTGATGCCAGTGTTTGCACTTCTCTTTTCCAGGCTTGAGGGTCCCACACAAGACTGACCACACAGAACACACACATAGCCCTGACGGTTGCACACAAGACCTACTGCTACAATATCGCCTGATCTTGGAGCCTAAGAGTGATGAGGACTCCCTCAAAGCTATCGGTCAGCCTCAGGCAAAACACTCACAACTGCTTAAAAGAACAGACCATGGTGGGAAAAAAGGCCTGAGCAGGACAAGACTACCACAGGGGATTGATTCTACTGCTAAAATAAGAAACTGCTGAGATACACCTGGATTTACATGAACACCTAACCCCCCATAAGCAAAGTCACATAAAGAAGTGACTGGGACAGCACCATTTATCCCTCCTTTTGACTTTCAGGTCATTTTAACAGCAGAAAAAAAAAAGTTTTTTGTTTTGTTTTTTTTTATCTTGACGTTTGGTGACTTTTTCTAAAATGGCCCCATTATTAGGAATAAAACATCCATTTTTTTTTTATGTGGTGGTGGTGTGAAGAGACGCCCCTCATGATTGTAAAGATCTTTGGGGTATAAGGCCATACATGATAAATGCGCTATATAAATACACATTACTTACTCACTATGTTATATTAATATTTAATATTTCATAACATATTATGTGTATGAAAGGCTGTACACATTTAGGGTTGTCCTTCGGGTCAATTTTGACCTGCCAGCTATAAAAAACATTTTTACACCACAAAACTACTGGCACACACATGTACACTCCAAGACACGCACATGCACACGCACACACATACACAATCAGAATCCTTTGCTTTATCTTTAATAATAACTTTTTATCATGGATATGTTCTCTAGCACATTTCTTATGTTGAGTTTTGGTCAGTGTAGAATTCGCAAAGAAACCTCACTGTAAAACTTTAATATTTACAGTTTAGTACTCTAACTACCAAATACAGTATATCCTACTGTTATATTAGTTATTTTTACAGTATTAAACTGTGTTTATACAGCATTATAATCCTACCATTTTATGCAGGGAATACTTTAATTACAGCTTTTTATTCTATACTCTTAATTTCAATCACCAAAATAATAGGATATGTAATAAAAACAATACATTATAAAAATTAATAACAACTGGAATACAACATTATGAAACAAAAAGAAACAAAAACATTACAAACAAAAAGAAAACTGCCTTATACAAACATATTAAATGAATTTCCAGATGTAATTTTTTCTATAAAACACTAATAATAATAATAATAATAATAATAATAATAATAATAATAATAATAATAATACCATACTACAAAACTGCTTTCTTTAATGCAATCTATGGTACAACCTGCTACAGTATATACATAAACGTAATGTGACTTAACTGGAATGCCAAATTTGACAGCAATGGCAGCTTTTGTTCTCTTTCTTTTTTTACCATCAAGTTATTCGTTAGCATCCCCATTCATTTCATCATAAGTTGTAGCATTAGCTAACAGGGCCTGTTTTCATCCCTCCCACTTTCCTCCACGTGTTTGTTTTTTTTTACCCCTCACTAAAAGGTTCAGATTTTCCCGGTCCAGCCCCCACAGATGGAATGTTTTCAGGAGAATGCCAAACCACAGAATGCAGCGGAGAGAGGAAAAAAAAGACTGCAGAAGAATCCGCCGGATATTTCAACTGTGATGGGATACTTAGCAGAAACCCACAGTCTTCAGAAGAAGACTCAAAATTAAGCAAAACTAAAGGATATGATGAGAAGCAAAGGGAAATCTCAAGGATACAGAGGGGCTGTAATCACCAGCATGTGCGACCTCTGACCCTTAATGACCCTCCTGCATTCCATCAATGTTGGTTGGTCTGCAAAAAAAATGACCTGCTCGGCCAATCAGCACAGACTCATTCGGTCTGTCACAACACTTTGCTCTGCCTTCAACTAACACGTTCCAGAGAACAAGAATCCCACACAAAAAAATGCGAAAGCCACACCTCCGTTTTACACAGAAAATTTCATGGCATGCAAAGAGGATCCAGTGTGGTTAAGAAACATGTTTCATCTGATCTGAAATATCCTGAATAAATGCTATACTTCAGTGACTTTCAAAAGAGGTCTAGATATATTTGTCTCACAGAAAAGCAAGGATGTTTTATATTATATTATTTTGTTTCCCAGTAGGGCAATGCCATGGCATAGTGGGTAGCACAATCGCATCACAGCAAGAAAGTCGCTGGTTCGAGCCTCGGCTGGGTCAGTTGGCATGTCTGTGTGGAGTTTGCATGCTCTCCCCGTGTTCGCGTGGGTTTCCTCTGGGTGCTCCGGTTTCCCCCACAAGTCCAAAGACATGCGGTATAGGTGAATTGGGTAAGCTAAATTGGCCGTAGTGTATGTGTGTGAATGAGTGTGTATGGATGTTTTCCCAGTGGCTGGAAGGGCATCCGCTGTGTAAAACATATGCTGGATAAGTTGGTGGTTCATTCCGCTGTAGCGACCACAGATTAATAAAGGGACTAAGCCGAAAAGAAAACGAATGAATGAATGAATGAATGAATGAATGAATGAATGTTTCCCAGTACTGGGTTGTGGCATAAGCTGTTTAAAACATATACCAGAGTAGTTGGCGGTTCATTCTGCTGTGACAATCTCTGATAAATCAGGGACTAAGCTGGATGGATATATATGGATATGGATGGATATAGATATAGATA
>CAIGQW010011799.1:0-10418 GCA_903798125.1 Danio choprae | reverse complement strand
GAGTGGGTGTGGGGTGTTTTCTCAAACCTGCAGTAAAACTCATTCAGGTCGTTAGCAAGTCGTTTGTTGTCTACAGTGCTGGGGGATGGTGACTTATAGTTTGTGATATTTTTCAAACTTTTCCACACGGATGCTGAGTCGCTGGAAGAAAACTGACTCCTTAGTTTCTCAGAATAGTTCCTTTTTGCCACTCTGATCTCCTTTTCCAGTGTGTATTTGGCCTGCTTATACAAGGCCCTCTCCCCGTTTCTGTAAGCAACCTCTTTAGCCTGACGTAGCTGTCTGAGTTTTACAGTGAACCATGGTTTGTCATTGTTGTATGTGAGTTGAGTCCTGGTGGGAATGCACATGTCTTCACAGAAACTGATATAAGATGTTACAGTCTCTGTGAGCTCATCCAGATCGTTTGTAGCAGCTTCAAAAACACTCCAGTCAGTGAGGTCGAAACAGGCTTGTAGATCCCGCTCTGTTTCATTAGTCCATCTTTTCACAGATCTTAATACAGGTTTGGCTGTTTTCAGTTTCTGCCTGTAGGTCGGTATGAGATGAACCAAACAATGATCAGAGTGCCCCAAAGCCGCTCGTTGGACAGAGCGGTATGCATCCTTTATTGTGGTATAGCAATGATCCAATGTGTTACTGTCTCTTGTGTGACATGTAACATGTTGTCTATATTTTGGCAGTTCACGGGATAGTTTTGCTTTGTTAAAATCCCCGAGAATGATTAAAACAGAGTCCGGGTGTTGTTGCTCCATCGCCGAGATCTGATCAGCTAGTTTCTGTATCGCCAGGCACGCGTGCGCGTGCGGAGGAATGTAAACACTGACGAGGATGAACGAGCAGAACTCACGCGGTGAGTAGAAAGGCTTACAGTTAATAAACAGTGCTTCTAGGTCGGGACAGCACATCTTCTTTAAAACTGTTACATCTGTACACCACCTTTCATTGATGTAAAAGCATGTCCCACCACCGCGCGATTTTCCCGTTGATTCTCTGTCGCGATCCGCTCTGAACAGCTGATAGCCCGGTAGATGAAGCGCGTTGTCCGGTATGGCGTCATTCAGCCAGGTTTCCGTGAAACACAGAGCAGCAGAATGCAAAAAATCCCTGTTTGTCTGAGAGAGCAGAATGAGTTCGTCTATTTTGTTGGGTAGAGAGCGGAGATTCGCCAGATGGATGCTAGGCAACGCGGTTCGAAATCCACGCTGTCTGAGTTTCACAAGCGCGCCTGCACGCTTCCCCCGTCTGCGCGTCCGAAAGCGTTTGTAAGCGAAAGCTCCGCCGACTACTATGTCCAGCAAAACATCACATAAGTCTATATCTGGAAAGATATTTGGTGGAGTATGCGTCCGAATGTCCAACAATTCGTCTCTGGTGAAACTAATTGTAGGAATGTGACTAAAAACAGGACAAACTAACGAAAACACAATAACAACTGCGCAGCATGACACGGAGGCGGCCATCGTCGTCGGCGCCATCTTGGTTTACTGTTTAACAACCTGTTCACACCTCTGTGGTCCAGCTTATCTAACAGTCAATGTCTTACTAAACAAACTGTCAGTGAGTGTGGTTCAAGTAATTATTTTGATCAACAGCTTGTTTTTGATGGTTTTTGGTAATTATACCAACACAACCAGGTCAGACCCTTTACCATCTCATCGCTCTCAGAGCTACCAAAACTACCACTAATAAAAGGCTATATTCTTAACAAATGGCAAGCAGAATGGGATCAGTGCTCAGAAAATGAACTTTTTGAAATCCAGCCTGAAATAGCAAAAAATTCTAATTTTTAAAAAACTCAAGACATGATGAGATTGTTTACAAAAGATGCTGTATCGGACACACGAGACTCACACATAAACATTTAATCAAAAGAGAAGAACTCCAAAAATGTCAATATTGCAACAGAAACCAAACTGTTAAACATTCTTGTGTGATGCCCTATTTTTATTGTTATCAGACAAAACTTTTTTATCTGGAGAGACTTTAAATTAAATATTTTTAAATGTGAATCCTTCTAAAATTGTACAATGTTTATCAAAAGTAAACCTTAAAAAACGGTTTCAGATTTTTATCTAATATATTATCATTATTATTATTATTAATGTATTTTATCTTGTCTATTATTTATTGCTGTTGATGACTTTTAATTGTTAGGATATTTTTATGATTATAGAAAAGTGATATTTATAAAATGTGGTAAAACTTGCTGATATGGCTATAAACTCAAAATTCTCTCTCTCTCTACCAAGACTACCCAAGTACAAGCAAAAATCACAATGGCATTAGAAAGGCCAGGACATACCAAGCTGACAATCGGCTATCGGGCAGTTCCTGGCTGTCAGTGAGCATCTGTCTGGCTAGATTGTTTGGTGTGTTTCACACATTGCCACTTGTCGGGCACAAGTTGGTGGGAGTTCGTCTGATTCAGCATGTAGAATTATCATCGGCCATCAGCGAAAGAGCAACTGTCATTGTCACATTACTAAAATATTTTTAAACCATATGGATTTTCAGATTATTAGACATATTTAAACAAGTCAATCCCACTGTGGCAAGAAGTAAAAAGGTGAAAAAGGTAAGTAAACGCATCTTTGTTTATGCTTTGTATGTGTGCAGCACTAGTTCCAGTTTCACATTGTGGAATGACAATACAGCCATCTGCAGGTATGGAGAGATAAATCCTCTCATGCATGTGCGGAAAACACGTTCTAGTTTCAGTTGGCTGTCATACATTTGGTGTGTTCACATGCTGCTTATTAGTCCAGTCAGGACCAGGTGCAGCTGATGCGAGTTGACAACAGAGTCAGTTTGTGTTTTGCCTAAGGCCACAGAGCTTTGTGTGAAAAGTAAGAATAAAAAAGCGTTCAAGATAAAACCCTGAGGTACGCACATTTTTAAACAGCTGCTGATAATGTTTGGAGCCTTTCCTCATCACCCCTGCCTGCCTGTCAGGAAAAAAATGGTGTTAAAAGCTAAGACCTTGAGTTTGCTGATGAGCCTAGAGGGTTTGATGAATGCCGAGCTGTAATCAGTGAAGAGCATCCTCATATCCACAAGTCCTGCCTCTAATCCAAGTGGAATGGGGCGGCGTGCAGTAAATGTGCAATACATCATTGGTATATCAGTTGGGCTGTTAGACAAGCTGCAGTGGGTCCAATTAACTGAGGTAGTGAGCAGCAGATGAAGTCCTTGACTAAATATAGCTTAAGTGTGCTAATAAGTCAAGAGTGCTCTGTGACACAAGGCTAATTATTCTGTCCACCTCAAGTGCAGACCTTAGGTCATTTGTTTGTGACAGCTTACCAAATGACCTTTACACGTAGTTACCAGCTTTTTTTCTTTTGATTGGCTTACAGACTGGCTAATAAACAGGACCAAGATGGGGCATTGGCTGAAGCAGATATCATTGAGACCCTGTCATTGGAGAAGCTTGTCAACGAGAATAAATGCCTTTGCCAGATTGTGAGTTAATATTTAATCACAATTTATTATAACCTGAGTCTGGTTTGATAATTAAATCTTCGCTCTTGATAAGGTAAAAAAGGAATCTGGAAAATGTAATTTATTTTCACGCACATTTTTAAAATCATTACGTTTATTGAAAGAAATGTATTTAAATGTCGTTTCATTTACTCTCAGGAGCCCTGTTCAGCTGTCTTGGGTTATGGTAAGAAGGTTGACAAATCCATCAAAAATGGCCTTAACTGGCTCCTGAATAACATTGCCAAGGACTACGAGGCAATTTCAGAACGTGTGCAAAAAGATACAGCTGAACAGAAGGCTCAGGAAGAACAAGACAAGAAAGAAAGAGCAGAGAGAGTTCGGCGGATCAGAGAAGAGAGGTCAGTGAGCTTACTAAACATGCCATTCAGATTGTTGGTGATTTTGCAGATATGTTGGAAGTGTAAAGTTAGTCAGTAAATCATAAAGATTGAATGTAGTTTACCATAATGTCATTTAGTTCTAAATGTTATTAAAAAAAACATTAACTGATGTGGTTTTGTTTACTTTTATATTGAAATATGTATTCCCAGTTTTGTTTAGTTTTTTGAAAACTCCTTAAAATGAATGTTTACCCTTTTGTTTAAATGTATGTTGTACATTTAAGTGTGGACTATTGATTTGTTGTTTTGGAATCATAATGTTTAATATTTCCTGAAAAGGAAACATCCACATCTTATGAGGGATATACCAACACCACCATATTACATTCTGTACCATGTCTTCAGTCTTACAAATCAGACCCATTATACTGTAACTTTTAACAACAGAAATCATAATGAAAGATGGATGGAAATATAGAAAAGGGCTCAGAACAGAACCCTGGGGGACACCCATTTAAAATGTCTGATCAAGATGTTTCGTCATGACTTTTAAAGTGATTTTGAAGAAAATGTTTTGCACTCACAGAGACAGACAGGAACGAGAGGAAGCAGAGCGCGAAGGAAGGACAGTGAAAGAGGAAGAGCTAGATAATGTCAACATGTCAAACCCTTTCCAACCAATAAACAATGTTGTGACTGAGGTTAGCCATCACAGTGTGTCTTTTATACATATGTTGGGTGAAATCATTCAGAAATCAGAATGCAAATACTCACATTATATGAAAATTCCAGAATGAAGACAGACTAAACAAAGAAAAAGAGATGCAGCGACAGAGGGAAAATGGCCAGCAGGGCAGTGTGCAAGAACAGATAGCACTTCAAGATGAGGAGGAAGAAGAGGAAGATGAAGAGAGTGAGAGACAGACCCCGGAAAGCACAGAATCAGGTAGGACCTCTAATTTCTCAAAAGGCATCCATCATATTAAAAAGTAATGTGGAAAAAACTATTTTAGCATTGCTTGTCAAATACAAGCTTTTTAAAAATATTATATGAACCTATTTGCTGCTGAATTTTCTTGGAGTGCATGAAGTGAAGTCAGTCTTTGTCATTTTTGATCAGGAGCAGTGGACCAGACCAAAAAGAAAACTAGAAAATTACGGTTGAAACGCAAACACAGAGTCGACCCTCTTAGAATGGAGGAAGCAGCACCCAAAAGCCCCACCCCACCTCCTCTACCAGGTATGAATGGCTTTTTTACAGCTGATTTCTCAGACACGAACAGTGGAAAAACTGATGGAATTGAAAAAACTGATAGAAATGATCTAACAGTAAAGTACCAATTAAGTGTGTGTGCATTTTGTCAGTGATGTTACTTTTTAATAGAAAGAAAACTATTGCTAAAAAAAAATTAAAAATGGCTTAAGTGACCTGGCAGTTGAAAAAAAGTGTACAAATCAAGCATAGGAGCGTTTTAAAATAAAACCTTAAAAGAATGCTAGTACAGTTTTGTTTGTTTAATAGGTATATCTACTTTTTTTTAATAAAAATCTACTTTTGTAAACTTCATATTGTGCAAAACAAATCCTTATTTGTACTATATTGTTTGGAAAATGAGCTGCACTGGTAAAATGTATAACAAATTGTTAGGTTCAGAAAAAAACATATAATAAGGAATAAGTAAAAAAAAAAGACAACTAAACATTACAAACCATTTTACAAGGTGCTAAAATACTTAAATACTTAAGTTTGACTTTTTCAAATTTAAATACTGAAAAAAAAAATGAAACAAGCCAAATTTTTAAAGATTTTAAAAGAGTGAAATTGTTGAAATATAGTATATGTGAAATTACTTGAACTGACTTTTTGAAAAACAAAAATAGAGTAAACATCTGGAAACATCTGCCATTTAAAAAGGTGTGTACCTCAGGGTTTTGTCTTGAGCCCTTTTCTATTCTTACTTTTCACTCAAAGCTGCGGTGACACATCACCACAGCTTGTTTTCTTGCCTTACAGGAACAGATTTCATGAAAAAACATCATTTGCTGAACATTAATTTTCATAGCCAGATGTGTGAAAAATAACCACTGATTTGTCTTAGTTTTCCCTTTTTTATTTTGCTTCATATTAATGAATCTAACAGCTCATCTTTTGGCCTTTTTCTTTGTTTTAGTTGGATGGGCAACTCCTAAAGTTTCTAGGCTCCCCAAACTTGAGCCTCTTGGAGATACAAGGCATTCTGGTAATTGTTGGTTCATTGCATCTGATTCATGTCCGTCACATCGACCAGCATGCGCATAACTAACATACTTTTTTTCTTCATTCTGCTTCCTAACCATGTAAACATCTCCCATAATTCTGTCTTTAAAGCTTTGTTTTCTCTCCATCCAAACAGCAAGCCTCAGCCACATCCTTCCTGTACAGTCATCTATCATCAGCCTACAGAATTACCACAACCATCCACCTTGATATTGTAGCTAATAAACGCTACTAGCATATTATACTTAACACTTCATGTCCTGTGCTGTGACTAATGTGTGTTATCTGTTTTTTTTTTGTTTTCCTGTTGCTTACAGGAAATATTCTGGGACATTTGATTGCCTCATTATATGTTCTATGTCCTCTTCTCAATGTTAAATCAGGCACTGTGTCAATTTGATCTAGGAATGTAAAGGTGAAGTGTGTAGTTTCTGTGTTCTTAGTGAAAGGGGATAGTTCACCCAAAAACTAAAATTCTCTTCAAGTACTCACTTGTTACAAACCTGTTTGAGTTTCTTCTTTCAGTTGAATACAAAAGGAAAAAAAAAGTACAAATTCTGGGAAAGAGAAAGAGGATGGTAACGACTGACTTCCATAGTATTTAGAAGTGACAGTCACAGTAGCTGGTTTTTTTCTTTCCTAATGAGAAGCAAATCTTTGCAAATATCATAAAAAAAAATAAAAATCCAAATGCGAATTAGGTGCGTTAATCAAATTAGGGCTCATTCACACTGAACGAGTCTAAAAATGTGAGACGCAACGCTTCGGACTGGTTTAAAAAACCAAAGCGTAGCTTAATGCACAAGCATCTGTAAACAGAAACTTGCAACAAAACCCCGCCTCTGAGTTGACACGACATCTAAAAAATGCAGCACTCATTTGCGTGGTGCATCGAAAGAAGCGAACGTAACAGTCACACGCGTCTGTCAAGTGCGTCCTTACATTAAAAAAAGCATTCTGTGTGAATGGCTCTTTAAGGGGGTTGCACACTTGATGTGCAGTGCTGCACCATGCATTTTAGAATTGTAAACATAGATTTCTATCAGGGTATGCACAGCATCACCGTAAGTCAGCGGCTGTACTTGTTCCCAGATATGACTCAGGACAGTGTTCGAATTTCTGCCACGCCACAGAGCACCATTTGCATAGTTTCATTCGAAATAACTTGCAATTGTGCGCGTCCAGTGGCATTACGTCCAACTGTCATATGCGTGGTGCAATTGGTGTGCGACCCCCTTTAGAGTGGCTGATTGTGGTATTGGTAACCTAGTAACAAACAGTAAACAAGGCAAGCATAATGGAAAAAGCTAATTAGTCATGTGAGTGCAGTGTTCGCTATGTTAGAGTTTGTTCGGCAAATGCATTTCCATCTCAGTGAACATAAACATGTTTTTGCGAATTAAGTGATTGTTTTATAGAAGTTTGGCGTTTCTCATTTGATACTTATATTTGTAGACGGTGAAAAATAAAAATGAGTAAAGAGAATTTATTTGGAAAAAACTCATAAGGTACATACTTCACCTTTAAAGAATTAGTTCACCCAAAAATGAAAATTCTGTTATTATTAATTACTTACCCTCATGAGACCTTCGTTCATCTTCGGAACACAAATGAAGATTTTTTAGAAGAAATCCAAGAGCTCTCTGACCCTTTATAGACAGCCAGGGTCACAAGATGTTCAAAAATTACAATAATTTTTATTTTGTCACATTATTCAGTGGTTGAACTGTAAACATGTTGAGTTTCTTAATCTAATGGCAATATGTTGTATTGGCTGTAGTAAATGTGTATACTGACGACCAGATGAGGAAGAGAAAACATTGATGATGAGTTTTTTTTTGCCACACCAAAATTTTCTTGGAGCTTTGTATGATTACATTTGAACCACGGAAGTCCCATGGAATATTTTGACAAATCAATATTTTTCTCATGACTGTTGCTGTCTCTGGAGGATCAGAGAGCTCTCAAATTGAATCTAAAATATTTTTTAAAGAGGATCAAATGTCTCAGGTGATTGGAATGACATGAGGGTGAGTAATTAATAACAGAATTAGAATTTTTGGGGAGGAATAATGCTTTATTGATTTAGCTAAACCTTGTATTCTGCAGAAAATTGTTGATCACTGATTTTTAAAACTGTTGACATTTTTTCCCCATGAATCTCTTTCATTGGCAGATTTCTATGGCAAACCTCTCCCGCCTGTAGCAATTCGGCAGAGGCCGAACAGCGATACTCATGATGTCATTTCCTAACACTACCTCTACTTCCCCAACCCCCCTCACTGGTTTACAGTTCTTAAGGGTCCCTGCCAATCAAAGTATTGTTTTGTTCTTATCTTCAAGCACGGGCAGTGTAGCAAGCTACGCAGACGTAATTGCCCATAAGAGAGGAACTGATACCCAATCTGCATTCCCAGATGGATCACAAGAACTCCAGCAACCAGTGACTGATGGTTAGCAGATGGACATGGACATTCATTCTATGACATGTTCAGATAATGCTCTTCAAATGTAGAACGGTTTAATATTTAGGATTTTGTTGAGCTGTTTGTTTCGTTTTATCCAAATACTTTAAATCAGTATTAACAGACTTTTGCAATTCTGCTTTGAGTATGTTTTTAATGCATTGCAAAAATGCATTGCAGACCTATTTTTTAAGATGACTGAAAATATGTAAATACAGAAGTTTAAATTTGTGTACTTGAAATTGTTCTTATGGTCCACTTGCATACCTTATGTTATTCTGCACATGTAATGTGCAATCGATTGTGACACAGTTTGCCTTTAAATGATCAGAAATGTTTTCTTTTTCTCTCTCTCAGCATATAGTTTCATACACTATGCTGTCTTAACTTTGAGAATGACATTCATACTATCACGTAGCACCAGCAACGCATACAGAGATCTTGATGAAGTGAACTTTTTGCATGTGATGTGAAACATCTTTCTACAAGCTCGCTATTGAGTTTGAAACCGCATTTTATTGGCACATTTGGTACATCATGCTGTATCAGGGAGGAAAAGGTCATTGAACGATAATTTCATGAATTACCGATTTAAAAATATTCCACTGTAGTTGTAACAAGGCTCAACTTGTATTATGTATACCGTTGAACGCTGCTTTCAGATTTATTTTATGCCGTTGCAGTTTTTTTTTAAATTTCAGTTTGTTGGATGTTTTATATTTTACACCACACACTAATATTTAGTTGATGAGAACTCTGATTGTCATCCATTTTGCTCTGCTTTGAGTGCTTGCGCCTTTTGTACTCAGTTTACATTTAATCTAACTGTCAAATAAAAAAAGATATTTTTGCTCCGTCTTGTTCATTGACTCTTATCTCTGTCATTACTACTGTACAAAACAGTAAAATTACTAGTTATTATCACTTATCAGTTATTAACTTTTAGCAGCGCCCTCTGTTGCTGGCTTTAGGCTAATGGAGCTTAAACCAGAACAGAAACATGACATGACTCTTTTTTCCGCAGAATTACTGTTGAAAGAGATCTTTTAAACGTACAATGAAACTACAAGAATGACTTTTCAAGGGGTGATACATTCAAAATCAATAACTGAGGTTTTGCAAATATGGACATCAACAGTATTAAAGTTATTTGCATGTTAGTTTTGAAACAGAGATCACTGTAGGACAACTGAAGTCATCTCACACAACACAACAGTACTTGATATGGCAGAAAAAAAGTGATTAAAAGCAAACGACAGACTGCTTATTAATTCTAAACAGTGCATGTAAAATACTCGCCCTCTACTGGGGAAACTGATACACTGATGCCCCAAAACAAAAAAAAAAGTTTTATTTGACAACTGTTGAGCCATATATATATATTTATTCGATCACACACAGTCCATGATTATGACTTTATTTCATGAAATGTTAAAACATTACTGTTATAAAAATTATATTTCTGTAATTAAATCAGCCTACTGTTATATTTAACATTCTAATACATTTTAAATACATACATATTCAGTACAGTGTTTCGCTGTTATAATAGTAATTCAAAGTACTAATTATTTATAATGAACATGTTTATTTATTTTTTATTCTGTAGCCTAAACATGTTTGCTAACTGTGAACATGATTATTATCGTTATTTTGTTGTTGCATATTTTCATTAAAGGGATTATAGTAGAAAAAATGAAAAGAAAGAAAGAAATTACAAAAAAGTCTCCACAATTTAGCTTCAACCCTAATTAAACACACATGAACAGATTAATTAAGTCCTTCAGGCTTGGTTGAAACCTACAGTGTGTTGGAACTAAATTCTGACATTTTGGGGGCAGCATGGTGGCGCAGTGGAGAAAACACTAA
>CAIGQW010011796.1:0-10426 GCA_903798125.1 Danio choprae | reverse complement strand
CTACCCACTGCGCCACCGCGCTGCCCCATTTTAGATACAGTTTTATAATATAATATAATATAATATAATATAATATAATATAATATAATATAATATAATATAATTTTGTTGTTGTTATTACAGAATAAAGCCTTATAGGCTTACAGTATCTTCAACCTGGATGTACTTTATCCCACTTATTACATGCTTATATTATTTATAATATTCTGTCACAAGACGGCGCCAAACAATCAAAAATAGCGGCGCGACAGACAAGCTTATAAATATAGAAGTGAACGTATTTACTGACTGTCGAGATGATTCGAAGAACCTGTGTCTGAGTCTGTGTTATTAGTTTCGGCGTTTGTTCTAAGGTAATATAATACCTTGGAATGTCATGATTGACCAATCAGAATTAAGTATTTCAGACAGCCATGTAATAATATAATATAATATAATAATTCTAGGCATCACAGTGGCACAGTGGGTAGCATGATTGCCTCACAGCAAGAAGGTCGCTGGTTCGAGCCTCGGCTGGGTCAGTTGGCATTTCTGTGTGGAGTTTGCATGTTCTCCCCGTGTTCACGTGGGTTTCCTCCGGGTGCTCCGGTTTCCCCCACAAGCTCAAATACATGTGGTATAGGTGAATTGGGTAAGCTAAATTGTCTGTAGTGTATGAGTGTGAATGAGTGTGTATGGATGTTTCCTAGTGATGGGCTGCAGCTGGAAGGGCATCCGCTGTGTAAAACATATGCTGGATAAGTTGGCGGTTCATTCCGCTGTGGCGACCCCAGATTAATAAAGGGACTACAGTTGTGGCCAAAAGTTTTGAGAATTACATAAATATTGGAAATTGGATAAGTTGCTCCTTAAGTTTTTATAATAGTAATGTGCATATACTCCAGAATGTTATGAACAGTGATCAGATGATCTGCATAGTCCTTCTTTGCCATGAAAATTAACTTAATCCTGAAAAAAACTTTCCACTGCATTTTATTGCTGTCATTAAAGGACCTGCTGAGATCATTTCAGTAATCGTCTTGTTAACTCAGGTGAGAATGTGGACGAGCACAAGGCTGGAGATCATTATGTCAGGCTGATTGGGTTAGAATGGCAGACGTGACATGTTAAAAGCAGGGTGATGCTTGAAATCATTGTTCTTCCATTGTTAATCATGGTGACCTGCAAAGAAACTCGTGCAGCCATCATTGCCTTGCATAAAAATGGCTTCACAGGCAAGGATATTGTGGCTACTAAGATTGCATCTAAATCGACAATTTATAGGATCATCAGGAACTTCAAGGAAAGAGGTTCAATTCTTGTTAAGAAGGCTTCAGGGCATCCAAGAAAGCCCAGCAAGCACCAGGATGGTCTCCTAAAGAGGATTCAGCTGGGGGATCGGAGTGCCACCGGTGCAGAGCTTGCTCAGGAATGGCAGAAGGCAGGTGTGAGCGCATCTGTACGCACAGTGAGGCAGAGACTTTTGGAAGATGGCCTGGTGTCAAGAAGAGCAGCAAAGAAGCCACTTCTATCCAAAAAAAACATCAGGGACAGATTGATCTTCTGCAAAAAGTATGGCGAATGGACTGCTGAGGACTGGGGCAAAGTCATATTCTCAGATGAAGCCCCTTTCCGATTGTTTGGGGCATCTGGAAAAAGGCTTGTCCGGAGAGGAAAAGGTGAGTGCTACCATCAGTCCTGTGTCATGCCAACAGTAAAGTATCCTGTGACTATTCATCTGTGGGGTTGCTTCTCATCCAAGGGAGTGGGCTCATTCACAATTTTGCCCAAAAACACAGCCATGAATAAAGAAAGGTACCAAAACACCCTCCAACAGCAACTTCTTCCAACAATCTAACAACAGTTTGGTGAAGAACAATGCATTTTCCAGAACGATAGAGCACCATGCCATAAGGCAAAAGTGATATCTAAGTGGCTCGGGGAACAAAACGTTGAAAGTTTGGGTCCATGGCCTGGAAACTCCCCAGAGCTTAATCCCATTGAGAACTTGTGGTCAATCCTCAAGAGGCGGGTGGACAAACAAAAACCCACTAATTCTGACAAACTACAAGAAGTGATTATGAAAGAATGGGTTGCTATCAGTCAGAATTTGGTCCAGAAGTTGATTGAGAGCATGCCCAGTCGAATTGCAGAGATCCTGAAAAAGAAGGGCCAACACTGAAAATACTGACTCTTTGCATAAATGTGATGTAATTGTGGATAAAAGCCTTTGAAACGTATGAAGTGCTTATAATTATATTTCAGTACATCACAGAAACAACTGAAACAAAGATCTAAAAGCAGTTTAGCAGCAAACTTTGTGAAAACTAATATTTGTGTCATTCTCAAAACTTTTGGCCACGACTGTAAGCGGAAAATAAAATGAATGAATGAATTAATAATAATGCTACTTTCGAGTGCACTTCAGCCTTGTGCAGCATTCATAGTGTTTACTATGGCAGGCAGGTTTCACTTCCTCTAGCAGTGTCCGTTTGGATTATACAGAAATGTTTGCAGGGTCATAAAGAGCGGAAAGCTGCCCTCCCTTCATACCCCACTGACACAGAGCCAGAGCTCAGCCAAACCCTCAACAGACCCTGTGCTGCACTGGGCCAGGCCTCCAGCACGGGATGTGGCCACAATCTGCAGCGTCTCCACATGAAACACATTCACAAACGCAGGGAACTCAGCTAAACTTAGCCCCACTGCGGTTGACCGTTACAGCAGGCCAGCTCACCTCATCTGCCTTGTGCTCGGCTCATTATAACAGACCTGATTGGTGCTTTTTCGCTCTTCACAATGGCAAAGGGAAGTGGTGAAGTGTATGTGAGATTCTTTTGAACAACGTCACAAGAGACATGAGAAGGAGTAGCAACACAGATGAGAAAAAATGTTTAACATACAATAAAGGCACAATAGAAGTAGGTCATATGAGCATATTCAAGTGTTTTGTAGTCAAATACTGTAAAAAACTGTGGAAAACAACAAGATTGATGAGAATTTGCACACTGTCATTACGAATGGATGAAGTCTCATTATTTGCAATATACCGTCCCAAATTATGCCCCCCCAAAAACTAGACTTATCATAATAGCAATGATAAAAGATACAATTAGTCTGTGCAATGATTTATTACAGTAGTGCGTGTGACAGTTTTGGGTTTATGAGCCTGCATACAAAGATACTACTTTTGCTTTAAATTAACGTCATATCACAGTTATAGTATTAAACACAGCTACAATGGCTAGGTCAATCAGCATATACCTCATGCTTATAAAATACCCAGGATGGCGTGAAGAACAGAAATAATCCAGATATTGCCACAAGCATTTGTTTTTTGCTCATGTAGTAATAGCTGATGTACTTTTTTGTGTACTATCTTTTTTGTGTGCTGATGTACTATCTACATGTGGAGTTTATGTGCGAGTGCGCCCTCTAGAGTCTAGTATGAATGAAACAAATAAATAGCATTACAATGGGTGCTCACAACACTATTTCAGAGGCTTTGAATTCTACTCCTGGTATCCACTGTCCTACAAAGTCTATTTCCAATCTGCTTCAGCACATCTGCTTGTTTATTTTATATAATCCTGAAAAGCTTGATTATCTGCTTCAGTGTATTTGATTATAGTTGAGCTCTTCTGGATAGTACGCATTTAGAAATAGGATTGAAGACCTCTGCTCTATTTATCTCTACATAAAAATATAGAATGAATTGTTCATTCAATCATTTTCTTTTCAGCTTAGTCCCTTTGTGAACCGCCAACTTATCCAGCATATGTTTCATGCAGCGGATGCCCTTACAGCTGCAACCTATCACTGGGAAACACCCATACACTCTCATTCACACACATACACTACGGACAATTTAGTTTACCCATTTACCTATACTGCATGTCTTTGGACTTGTGGGGGAAACCGGAGCACCCGGAGGAAACCCACGCCAACACAGGGAGAACATGCAAACTCCACACAGAAATGCCAACTGACCCAGCCGAGGCTCGAACCAGCGACCTTCTTGCTGTGAGGCGACATCGATACCCACTGCGCCGTCCATATAAAATGTATAAAAAAATATGAAAGTGAATACTTTTCTCTAAAGATGTATACAGGACTATTGTCTCTCAGATACCAATGAAGTATATCGTCATTAATATCCTTATCACAATAAACACCACCAAATATTGTGATATATTTTTAGGTTCATATCACCCTAACCATCAGCATATAGTTTTTCATATAGTTTATAACACTTTTGTCAAAAAATATTTTTTAGCTGAAACTGTAGTTATTGATGATTCATAATAACAGCTCATTGAGATTCCAAATAAAATAAAAAAACACATAAGGAACTCATAAGACCTCAACGTGTCATCAAGAGCCATGGGTATTCATTTTGTTTTGCCTGAATGTTTGTTTGCTTGTTTGACTCTAAAGGTGTAGATTTAGATTTTATGAATCACCAATAAATTTCACCTAAAACCTTCTTTAATGTTCTGCTGAACAGAAAAATACCTACACTTTGAAAGAAAAGTCAGTAAATCAAACAAATGCTTTATTTTATTTTTACCAAAAAAAATTTTTTTTCAAGAACATAAAAATTCTCAGAATTCATTCATTCATTTTCATTTCGGCTTAGTCCCTTTATTAATTTGGGGTCGCCACAGCGGAATGAACCACCAACTTATCCAGCATATGTTTTACGCAGCGGATGCCCTTCCAGCTGCAACCCATCTCTGGGAAACATCCATACATCCATACATCCATACACACCCATTCACCCATTCACACCCATTCACACTCATACACTACGGACAATTTAGTCTACCCAATTCACCTGTACCGCATGTCTTTGGACTTGTGGGGGAAACCGGAGCACCCGGAGGAAACCCACGCCAACACAGGGAGAACATGCAAACTCCACACAGAAATGCCAACTGACCCAGCCGAGGCTCGAACCAGCGACCTTCTTCTTGTGAGGCGAACGTGCTACCCACTGCGCCACTGTGAGGCCCAAATTCTCAGAATGTATTTTTAAACTTTTATCGGGTGAAGAACCATATATGGTAACTTGATTGACTTTTATTACAGTATAATTTTTCATAAAAGTTCAAAAGTCTAATAGTAACCCCCAGTAACACCTTGGTTTTTTCCTAATGAGTATTTCAATGAGTGTCCTATAAAGGGTTAATAATATTCATTCATTCATTTTCATTTCGGCTTAGTCCCTTTATTAATCTGGGGTCGCCACAGCGGAATGAACCGCCAACTTATCCAGCATATGTTTTACGCAGCGCATGCCCTTCCAGCTGCAACCCATCACTGGGAAACATGGGTTAATAAAATACATATTTATTTCTGGTACCTATTTCTTCAAAGTATTCTTTAATGCGATATAAAAGCAATGCATTACACTATGCTACACGATAAATATACTACCATTTAAAAGACATTTTTGTAACAATTTAGTTTAAGTACCAATTTTCACTAGGCTTATTACCTGTCTATTATTACTACATTAGCTGTTTATTAGTACTTATAAAGTACATATTCTGCATGATCTTATTCGACATCCCTAATCTTACTCAATACTTAAAGCTACTGTAACTTCCTACCTTCATAACTATTGATAAGCAGCAAATTTGGAGTTTATTGAGGCAAATGTCACGGTTAATGGTTGGTTAATGACGAGAATTGTACCTTAAAATAAAGAGTGACCAAATCTTTACAAACCATGATAAGTATACTTTCCATGATTTTTAGGGCAATTAAATGCATCTTTGCTGAGTGAAAGTATTTATTGAATGGTTGCGTACTTTGTGTGCAATATACGTATTACAAAAATAATAAAATAAAACAAAACCAGACACAGCTACTTTTAAACATGTCAGTGAACATGCCTGCCAAACTAACTATAACCTCTTGAGTTGTACAGTCGTATCTTAAAATTACAAGTGACAACGTAAAAAAGAGTGAAAATATAAACAAGGCATCAGACATTCCACAATAACATAGAAAATGACATAAACCCAAGAAAGTAAACAAACAGACACAATGATGATTGGTTGCAGAAATCCGCCACATCTTTCGGGTAACTAGAAAACACCAAAAGATGCTACAATATCTCCATCTATGATGCCAACAATAACACATGGCACAGCTATCTTGCTTTGGCTCACTCCCTTCATGTGCCATTCCTGTGGGTAAAGTGGGCACATGTGTACTTTTACAGAAAAATACACAGCTTAAAGCTCTCTTGAGGTGAGCGTGCCAATAAACAGTTCATCCCAAGAATGTCCTAATAATACAACAACACTCAAAGTCATGATATATTGTGAATAAATCCATAATTAAATGGCTGTTAGATGTTATCAATTTGCATCTGTAGATTTTAATTACAATACATATACAGTTAAAGACTAAATTATCAGCCCTCAAGTGAATTTGTTATTATTTTTCAAATAATTCCCATGTGCTGATTAACTTTTTTTTCAACACATCTGTAAACATATTAGTTTTCCTTTTAATTTAATTCTTTTGTCTTTGCCATGTTGACATTTTTCCAGCTTAAAGTGCAATTTAAAGGCTTAACTAGGTTAATTAGGTTCATTAGGGTAAGTTATGTTAATTAGGCAAGACATTGGACAACAGTAGTTTGTTCTAGTAGTTTGTATCAGTCCAAAACATTCTTAAGAATTAATAATATTAAAATCGACATTAAACATTTATTATTATCATTTGTTTTATTGTAGACAAACTTAAAGAAACCAGACTTTCACCAGAAGAAAAATATAGTGGAAAATAATACTTTGAAAAAGTTTGTTGCACTAAATTTTCTTAAAGAAGGCCTAATCATTTTGTCTTCAGCTATACTTTACTTCAGCAGTCTTTGTATACACCAAATTGTAGTTTTATTCATGTCTATATTCTTTAGGTTTTTACAGAAGGATTTATTTAGACATAATTTGTCTGATTATGTATACAGTGTATGTTTTTCTGGCTGTTCTCAGTATTTTCTGAATAATTGAGTGATGAAACAAACATCCTCTCTGTAAAAACGTTTGACTCTAAAATGTCAATAATGCAACTGGGTTTCATCCAATGTCCAGATTTTTGTGCTAGAAATGTGTACATGTGAGGATACTTAATGAAATATTTCCATAATATCCCATGTTCCATATTTATGTAACCAATCAACATTACTAAAAATATCTGTTTCAGTTTTCTATTTTTTTTACTGTTATGAATTGCATTATGGAATCTTTATCTCTGCTCTGTTGATTTATCTCTGCAGTTTAACAATGTGTCTTTTAAGGACATTTTAGTAGTACTTACAAGTACTATATATTGTATAAGAAATATCATAATATATTAAGAAATAAGTCTGTAAAACAACAGATTTATATACAAGGTTTATAAACTGTACCACAACTGACAACACCACCATTATATCAATTCAAACTATTAAAAATAAAAAAGTCACTTTTCAAACTTCTCAAAATCAAAAGCTGTTGGAGGAAAGACCAACATCCCATATTGCTATTCACAAGCGTAAATAAACAAACAAACAAAAAAGGATCACAAAATATGTAAGATTTCTAATTTACAGATTTTTACTATGTGAATTGGGCAAGTTTGGTGGTAGTTTTGGTGGTCTTGCTGACATTATTCATCAAAATGTACAGCAAACCTTCGGTTAGAACAGTAGGACAACACTAGCAGGTTATACAAAAAATGGGTCAAACCAAATTAATAATTGGTGATGAGCAGTGATGCACAATAAGTAAGCAACGCTTATCATTACTGCACACTTTAGCAAACTATCCATGTTGTTATTCAGGACAAACATGTTCAGAAAATATCAGCAATAAACACTTTTGTTCGGTTGTTATAATCACAAACCTGTCAGTGAATAAACAGCATAGAGTAAACTGTAAATCTCCGTTTTCTCATTCACCAATTTTTCGCAATGAGAAAAAAAACTAAAACCTCAATATACTTGTAACATGAAGACATCTGGCCAACACGCGGAGCCCACTTAAGCATGCTGGAGAAAAAAGAGGGAAAAGAAAATGAACAGGCTTCACAAACAAAGGCCAATTAAAGCGGGTTCCCTCCCTAATCTAATTTGCGGCCGCACAATGACAGAGCAAACATGCCGATGTTAAATTGAAGGGGTGTTTTGCTTTCTGTCTGATTCTGGCTATCAGAAGCAGCAAGCGCCGTATAACATGAAAAAGTCATGTGCGGAGTTTCAAACATCACTGCCAGATGCCTTTCTGATTTCCTCAGGGATTCCCCTTCTGAGGGCTGAAAACACAGCTCTAGGACGGGATGAGATACAGACGTGTGGAGGCTTTTTTTTTTTTACACTCAGAATAATACAGACACAAAAAGGTGACTGCAACTTTCTCACAGTGCTGACTGTCATTATTGAATTGTTCTTCTCAGATTTGTGAGTAATAAACATTCAAAATAATGGTAATTGTATAAAAGTGTATAAAGGTAAATGTATAAAACAGAAAAGAAATCTGAATTGTCAGTGGTTTAGACACAAGAGTTATTAGGTAACATTTACAATATTTGCAATATAATGTTAGTACTAGAAAAAGTCAGTGCTGTACTTGCTGTCCTCTCGAACAACACAATTGTTTCTGAGATACGGAGCAGAAATTCGATTAATCATTGAGAATATAATCCCGATCCACTCTGTGAAGGTGCACATTTCTCATGCAAACACACATAAAACCAAATCACACTTGAGAGAGTCAAACTGGTGGCATTAACATTTTGCTTGTTGCATTCAGTTTTTATCTCTTATGGGACTCAAAACAGCGACCTTCTTGCTCTGAGGCGACAGTGCTAACCACTGATCCACTGTGTTGCCCAATCACATTTATTGGTTTACTTAAAATTGAATTATTTATATCCATTATTTATATCATTCCAAATACTTGAGAAATTGTATGACTTCTTTGAAACCTTGAAAGGAATATTATTTATAACTATCCTGTTGGCCATGTGACAAAACTTTAAAAGACATCTTGGGTAAGACTTTGTCTTTCTTACCGTTGAGAGAGCCTCCTTAAAGAAAATAGCCACAACACCAGTCATACTATAACATACAACAAAAACATAACAAACACCTAAAAGAAATCCATTTTTTTACATTTTTCCAATACAGACATCGAGAATCCATAATATTGTAAAGAACAGAAACAGATTCAAGCTTCTATTGACAGTGTCAAAACCTACACTTGCTACAAATTTGAAAAAGCAAGTGCTTCAGGTTCAAGATGTTTGGCTTTTGCCTTCTTTTTCACAGCCTGTTTGAATGAGAAATGTGTACCATCCGTGAGATAATCGAGATGATATTTTCAGTGATTAATCGAAATTCTGCTCTGTACTCCAGACAAAGCAACTGTATTATGCCAGAAAGGACAGTAAGTACTTCTTTATTTGGACTATCTGTGATACTGCTCTGACAATTTTACAATTACTAAATTAATGTACAATTCAATTATTATTAATAAACATTTTTATATTGTAAATGTTACCCGCTAATACTTGTGTTAAAACAAATTGAGAATTCGTTTCTCAGTTTTATACATCTCACAATTCTGAGTTTGTCACAATTTAGACTTTTCTTATTTTCTCATGCAAGTTAAGAACTGTTGAAAGAGTTTAGAGCGGAACTGTAAAATGTGGACTTTTAGAGAATGGCATATCTCAAATTGATATCTCAACTGCAACAAACTTTAATATTTAAAAAAGGGACAGTAAAGAAATTAATAATGTTACAAAATGTACATTTTTCAAACAAATGGTGAAAAACAACACATTGAAACACAAATTCAGATTTCCAACTTGATCTTTTAAAAAAATGTTTTATATTATCTTCTCAGAATTGCACATTATGAAATTTAGTACTTTATAATTTGCCGTTGCAAGAAATAAAATCAAATGGGCTATATATACACTCAAAAAAGGTTTTTGGGGACATTTTTTCCTCTCAGACTTTAGAGTTCATATTTAGCAATTCTGAACTTGTATCATAAAGCTTATACCTTCTGATTTTCACAATTTGGACTTTTCCTCAGAATGGTAAGGGAAAAAAATAGTAGGGAAAAGAAGCTGACAATAACACAATCAGTCACTCACAAAAACACATCTGAACTTCTTTTCAGAAGTCTCTAATCAACCATGTGTAGATTGCATTTTAATGACAAGAAAATAGGCACACCAAAGCCACGTCTAGATCTTCTCCTTTAATTCTATTTTAGATACCGTCAGCAACAGCAACAATCAAATAAACAAGTTCAGCATTGCTCCTGCAACTTTGACTTCATATTTTGTATTTTGTTTATCTGACCATTTCCTCAGAAATGTGAAACTGAAATGCAAGACAAATAGTAACAATTCTGTATCGGCCTGTGGCAGAAACATT
>CAIGQW010011716.1:0-10640 GCA_903798125.1 Danio choprae | reverse complement strand
TAACCCTTTAATACTAAATGTTACACAAGACTACGTGAGCAATTCCATCGTTATGGATGTGACATTTGCAGTAAAAACCTAAAACCTAAATTCACAGAGAAAGCATATGTTAACATAATATTGAAGCATCTGTTTATATTTTCCAAAACAGCTAACCACAGAGTAATGAGATCAGAAAAATGTCAATCTGTACACATTTTCTAGATTTTAAATGAGGGAAATAAGCATGCGTTATGGATGTGACCAAAAAAACAGTATACAAGTTTGCAGTATACAACATACTTTGTAGAAATTCTGTGAATTAAACTGCCCAACCCAAAAGAAACAATGCTAATCTAAAGGATAAGAGTTGGCTCTCTATAGAACAAACATGATTGATTTTATTTGACATTTTTGCATTTATGAGGAAAAAGCTTGGTTATGGATGTGACACCTCTCCATTATAGACGTAAATTGGCACTTGTGTGACTGGTAAATCCAATAAAATTGTTTGAAAACACTGACAGGGACATTTTTGAGTATTTTTACAGTACTGTAAAATACAAGCCTACACAAAAAAACATAGAAAGGGTTTCGCTATTTTGGTGAAAACTTTCTTTTTCCATAACAAGCTTGACATTTGCATGGAATTGCTCACTTGTCAAATGCATGGTACACTATACACAGTACAGTTCAGCTTTATATGTTTGTAATTTTCTATATTACTAAAAAAACTAAACAAAACCAAAGAAAAAAACTACATACTTTTCAGATGTACTTTTTTGTAGTAGCTCACAATTTAGTTTCAGCACAAATGAGATCTCCACTTACAGCTCAGCAGACCTGAACGGCGTGAGCGAGAAGGGCACTCTCCTTCTCCTTAGATTAATTACTCCAGATCTCCAGAGAAATGTTAAAGTGATGAGAGACAGACGCTGATGCTAAGGGACAAATTGGGCCTCGTAAAGCACTTATACTCCGAACACCTGAAGTGGATAATAATTCTTTGTGACCTTTTACTGATTAAAGGGATAGTTCGCCCCGGAAATTAAAATTTCTGTCACGATTTCCTCAGCCTCAAGTTGCTCAAAACCTACGAGACTTCTATCTTCAGCTGAATACAGAAGAAGATATTTTGAAGAATGTTGGTAACCGGACAGCTTTTTTTCCTACTATAGAAGTGAAAGGTAATGTCAATTGTTTAGTTTCCAGCATTCTTCAAAATAACTTCAAGGTCAGAAAAAGAAAGACAATCATAGAGGTTTAGAGCAACTTAGGTGTGAGAAAATAATCAGTAAGATTCATTATTATTTTATCAATACCTTTCAGTGCTTTATTGTTCATGTTTTTATACTAAGCTCAGAGAATAGCAGCATATGCTTGTGACGTTAATGAACTAAAAACATGCAAATTCTGAAACCCAGGCTAAAATCTGTTTGTGTTATGATTTTTCCACCTCTTTTAAAAGTTCAGAATAGGCTTGTTTGAACAGAGAGCATTTTTTCATAAGCAATAACTATATATATGATATAACGATATATCATAACAATACATGAAACATTATATTAAAGATTTTGTGAAATAATGAAATAATTCAACATTTTATTGCATTTATTCTAAAACTGAGTAGAAATCTTTTAAAAAAACTGCTAAATTGTTAAACATTATTCCAAATAATTAATTAAAATCTGATTAACTTTGTCTAACACTGATAATAAGAAAGGTTAAACATCAAATTAGCATACCTCAATGACATCTGATGGATCATTTTGACACTGAATACTAGAGTAATGATTTTCTAACATTTTTTAATATATTTGAATAAAAAAGTTATTTTAATCAGAAACTATATTTCTTAATATTACTGTTTTTCAAATCTTTATCCAATCAAATCTTACTAACTCCATGGGCTCTGTTTTAATGATCTAAGCGCAAAGTCTAAAGCACATGGCACAAAAGCAGTAAGGGCGTGTCTGAATCCACTTTAGCTATTTTAAGGACGGAAAAATACAGTTTGCGCCCCAGCGCATGGTCTAACAGGGTTGTGCTTATTCTCTTAATGAGTTCTGGGTGTGTTTTAAGCATAACGAGCACTAAACCAATCAGAGTCTTGTCTCCCATTCCCTTTAAGAGTGAGGTGCGTCACGCCATGGCAAATTACATGGCGGACTTTGTAAGTGGAAAAACTGAACACTTCACTAGCGATAAAACAGTTAAACAGACAATCTGCAGAGCGAGGATAAAGAACGAGTCTCCTCCATTCAGCCTCTTTACTTTTACTCTTTACTTTACTCTGGTGGAGTAAGGAAACGGTGGAAACTCACTCCACTGAAGACATCCATTAGCCGACATATTTAATTTCTTTTGTTAAGCGCAAAGATTTGTTTCAAAACTATTTCTAAATTAAGTTTTAATTTCCAGCAAATTAATAAACGAACAATAATAACGAAGTGTGCTCAATAAACTGAGTTATGTCCAAACACACGTCCTGTTCTTATGCCCCATATGGTGATGCAGACGTCTCCAAAACCCCACAGGTGGACAAATCTAAACTTGTTTTTATTAAAACTAATATAAATATGCATATAATAAATAATACTGATAACAATAATAACATTATACAAATGCAGACGGTCATAAATAAACTGGTTTTTATATTTATGTAGAAAATAATCATTTTTGTAACATTTTAATACTTAAATTTTTCTCATATGTAAAGACATGTGTGTATTGCTATGCATCATGTGTGTATTAAGCAATGTGTAAGTGTTTGGACCCGCAGAGGCGCATAACTAGGAGGTGTGTTAATTTTGAGGAACTGAAATAGACAGCGCCATTGACCAACTAAAAGCTGCTCTAATGTCCAGCGCAGAGCGCGGTGTATGATAGGGCCCTAGAACTGAAATCCACATCCATTAGCAGTGATACTTTCATTTTCTTTTCGGCTTAGTCCCTTTATTAATCTGGGGTCGCCACAGCGGAATGAACCGCCAACTTATCCAGCATATCTTTTACGCAGCGGATGCCCTTCCATCTGCAACCCATCACTGGGAAACATCCATACACACTCATTCACACACATACACTACGGACAATTTAGCTTACCCAATTCACCTGTACTGCATGTCTTTGGAATTGTGGGGGAAACCAGAGCACCTGGAGGAAACCCACGCGAACTGGAAAACATGCAAACTGGAAAACATGCAAACTGACCCAGCCGAGGCTCGAACCAGCGACCTTCTTGCTGTGAGGCGATTGTGCTACCCACTGCGCCACCGTGCTGCCCAGCAGTGATACTGATTATTTAAATTATTTATAATCAAAAACAGTCATGTCAATTTGCACAACATGCACAACAGCAAAAAAGAAAAAAAAGTTTAATGAAATGTGCAGAGTAAAAATGCTCTTGAAAATTTAAATGACTGCTTTAGTGCAAGAAACCTTGACTAATGTTATAACAGGACACTTGGGGAAAAAGTAAAGCTGCAAAGTGTAGAAATGGGTCCTTTTTCCCCCACATGAGCAGACAAGATCCAGCATGCCTGAGCGGCCATTAACATGAAACTGGATGCTTTCGAAAGAAGAACTTCTCACTGCCCTGCGATCAGGTCCAGAAAGTTTCATTGGAATTACAACTCTCAATCTAATCCTCACACACTGCCTCTGGGTTGTGAAGGGAGAGCAAATTTACCACAAGCCAATATTTAACTAGTTTTATAAATGGAAATTTTTTTTCCCCCAATCTGGCACCCTGCATGCGCTGAGTAGCAGCAAATACGGATGAAAGCAGGAAATTATGGATTCCCTATTATCAGTGGAAACATATTTTATGCAGCACTGACATTTCCTGATGACAAGGTAACCAATTTTCTAGGAGTGAAATTTGCTTTGAAGCCAAGAGTCCAAAGACCAGACCAAATACAAAAAAAGAAGAAACTCGTTCTGTATTTGAATCAAATATCAGACACTGGTTTCCTCAGCTAGGGAGAAAAACTTTCGTTTCCTTCCCTCTTCATTCCTTCCATGGACATTAAAAGTGATGTTCAATAAGGCGAGCATCAATATTAATATATCTAATGTTAAAGAGAGAGAGGTCTGAAATGAGCTTGACACTATTAAATATTAAACTACACACATACTAGCATGCTAAAAATCAATTCAGGCACCAATTCAGCAACTTGCGTGTTTTACATTAATATCTGTTATTTAAAAGGCACAGTATGTAATGTTCTCCACTAGAGGGCGTGTATTCACAACAACCAAAGGCTTATTGGCGAGCGTGGAATCATGGGAGTTGTGGTCTTCATCATCCTGCAGGACTGCTGCAGAAATCATGTTGATGGATGAGCTAAAGTGTTCAACACTTATTATCACGGTAGTATGAAGTAGTGTAGTGTGAATGGGTACGTCCATAATTTTTGCTCATTGAAAAATAAATTCGACCTCAGGTTGTGTCAACCGTATTGACACACTACCTCCAAAACTTTCGGCAGTCATAAAAACATTTTTTTTTAATCAAGTTCGACTTTTTGTTCAACATCCGGTGTTTTGACAGTTCAGATCCACCATACAAGCAAAAGGCAAAATATTAATTGACTCTGAAATATTTTGCATTTTTTTAATGGATTAATTCATATGCACTGGACTGCAAGGTTTGTGCACATGATGAATTTTTCGGATATGAATAGGAAAAAAACATACGAAAATTTCGGACTTCAGTGTGCAAAGACCTTAAGACTGAAAGCTGTGGAAGTGAAATGAAAGAAACACTGAAGTAATTGCGGATGAGAAAAAAGTGTGATGCGGCACAAAAGCAGCGGAGCTTTTATTATGCCACAGTCCAATACTTCCTGTTCTTCAGCTCGTGATCATGTGGAGAAGAAGCAGTGCTGTTTGATCAGACTAAACACATTTTAGGCTTCTCTTCTAATGCTGCTCTGTGCAGTCTAATAAAACACACAACATATTAAATAAAGATGCATCAAAATAAAAATAATTTATTATTTTATTTTAAAATATCATTTCGTAAGAATTCAAAAACTTAGATTATACTGACTTAACCCTTTAACTGCCCCACCGAGAAAGAAAAATGTTTGGATTGCATTTTTTTAACTATTAATGTCGCTAGTTAACACACTGCATTGTTTTCAACACATCCCATAATTTCTAAAACATCAGCCTCTACCAAATGGTTCATATGTCCGTTTATGGTAAAAGTACCGGACTTACTACATATACTTTGACAAATCTGAAAATATGAAGTGTAAGACAAATATATTTAAAAAAATATTCAGAATAAAACATTTTTGAATACTAAATCATCTTTATTGTTTTTGAAGTCTGCCATAAAATATTTCAGATTTTCATTTAACATGCTTTCTTGTTTTATACAATTAAACTAAAATCAAGTGTAGTAGTGCAACAGGACGTTTGTTTGATTTTTTTTGTAAACCAACAATGCTGTGTGTGTAAGCCATTATTTAAAGCAGTAAAACTATGGTCAACCATTTGGTAGAGTGGCAGTCAAAGGGTAAAAAAAAAACCCAAACACAGAAGTCAATAAAATAACCACATTTCATTAACAGTGTACGAGTCAATATCATTTTACCAGCGTTGCCATGACAGCAGAAATAATACCTACATAGAAATGTCTTGTCAATGCGATATTTGAGCGGATTTGTTTTTCAGGTGAGCGCTTCATGAATAGATAAGTCTGGGGTCATGAATGAAATATCAGATAATACAGAGCAGAATACAGAGCTATTTTAAAGTTTTGATCGACGCAACAACAAACTGGCCTTTGCATGGCACAGTGAAATGAATGGGTTTCATAGCGCAGCGTTTTCCGTGTCCGGTGTGAAAGTTGTGCAATGACTACAATTGTAAGGAGAGTGAAACCAGCGCGCTGAACATAGTGGAGATTGTGGTGCTGCATAACCTTTTTCAGCTCATATTTTTAGTAGTTTTTCCTCTTTCAGCCAAAAATGGAATTTCTGTCGATACTTTTTGCAGCCGAAAATTTGGTACATCCCAAATATTAAAGCGCCTTTGGTATTTGCTTGTTTTCTATGAAAACAAATCTGAAATGGAGGGTGCGTGACGTCATTAGCATGAACACAAAACCACACGCTCCATTTCACTAAATGGCTTATTTCTCTGGATTTGAAGATTCTTTCAACCTTTTGAGATGATGCATGTACATAATTTAGCAAAATATATAACACTGTTCTGGTAGTTTTTGAATATTTAATAATAATAAAAAAAATCGTACATACTGTGCCTTAAAAAACAAAACAATCCATGTATTTCCTTTTACATGAACCTGCAATGGCTTTATAAAATCTGATGCTTCATTCAGTGTTGTTGTTCTTGACATGCAAGCATCATTTGGCATCACACTGTTATACTCCGATTTATCTTCATTTTACACCATAATGAAGGCAAATGAAAGTCCAGATTGTATAAAATAACTCAGCTCAGCACAGAAACATTTACGCGCACGCAAGTTAACTACGACAAGCTTTTAGCTGGATCGATGTTCTACATAAAGCGGTTTAAACATCAGGCAGATGTTGAGCTGCACTTTGGGACATCTTCTCCGTGTAGGAAAGATTTGGCAGTACTTTCTCCCAAATGATCTCCAGAACTCCATCAATGAGTCACTCTCCTGCTAATGCACTGCTGAAGCCATTCAGACCACTGAGGTAATACAGCCCGTCTTATTGAATTATCTCAGATGCATTCTGCGGTATGAAGTGTCAATATGACGTAAAGAGAAAGAAGTAAATAATGCCAAATGAAAAATATCTAAAGATATCGAACACTGTGAAGCTTCAAAGGGACTTTTAGTTTCGATCCACAGAGGTGAAATGTAGGCCAATAAGTTCCTTTATTGTTGAAAACTTCTCTTTTATGGTCAATAGGCCTGCTTCCCAGGTCATCAATAAAAAGCGAAGCTGCACTGCTAACACACTATATTGGCAAGGAGGAAAAAATAAACTAGTTGTTTACTTAGTATGGAAGATTTTTGACCTAGAAATACCTGGTTCACACATCTCATCTGTTCCTTTACATGGAAGACAATCCCATCAAATATTTCAGGGAAATAAAACAGAGACAGCTGTGTTCAATTAACTTATGCATGATCTATCAGAACCCTCCGCAATGAATCCAACACGAGCAAAATATCCTAGACGGGGATAAGCAAGGTTTTTGTCTCAGAAGCCACACGATTGGGCTTTAAATAGCACAGAGGAGATAAAGTATAATTCCCTTTGAGATCTTCTTGCATCGACTGGTTCCACAAGAATACTTTCTCATCTTTAAATCTAGTTCTGCTTAGGCTGGATGCCTCCAACCATTCGTCTTGCCAGATGACCATGCATGGATAGTTTTCTTTGTCTAGCAAGCACTAACAGGTCCCACCGCGAGACCTCCTACAGTGGCCTTGAGGTGAATTTGCATCCTGTTTGCCCTGTCAGTGCAAGAATTTCAAGCCTAATTTCTATCCGTTTCACTATGATTTGGTGCACACGCTCAATATCTTCCCTCGGGCCCACCTGTACTTCAACCTGATGAAATAACATTATGAAAACGAGACACTGCCATTGTACCAATTCAAGTTTTCAGTTTCTAAAAATAACGTTACAGCTTATTCCACAGTTGCAATCTCTGAACATTACACAAACCAACAGTACTCAAACCTGGTCCTTGTGTACCAATGACTTATACATTTTCTATGGGTGCATCTCAGGGTGTACTCACACTAGGCTATCTGAACAGTGCACAGGCATGTTTGACCCCCATTTCCCAGTTCGTTCGACAAGTGTGAGTGGTCTAAATCGGGCCCAGGCACAGTTAAGTTGGCTGGCCCTGGCCCGATTGGAAGAGGTGTGCCAGAGCGCGGTTCGGTTGGGCTTTCGCGCGTTACGCTTGTAGTGTGAGTGCAAAGTGTGCCAGAGCCTGAAACTGAAGATGCGACATCACTTTTAAGCGATTGTTTCATATGGATTCATTAATGATTCTTACTTTTCAATGAACGCGAACTGTCATAGTTTATTAAAGATGCAAACAACCTGCTGCACGTCAGCTGCACTTTCAGCAAACCTCCTAATACCTGCAGCACGATGATTTTCATGAACATTTATGAGCATCAAAAGTGGTGTATCTGTTCAGCAAAATAATTGACTGTATGTTAGGGCTGTGCAATTAATCGAAATTCAGTTTCGATTTCGGCTTCTGATGATTATGAAAAAACATTAATCGAGATAAAACGATTACTGCATCATATATTGCCCCCTTTCCAGTTGTGCACATTTGTTGCTCTGCAAAGCTCAGTTTCACATGAAAGTTACTAAAAGCATGTACTGTAATGTAGCTTTTGCAGCACGGGATGTGCATCATTCATTGATGTACATTCGAATTATTCATGTTTTTAAAAGCGCGAAAGAGATTGCATGCTGTTGTGTGAGACGAGACGAGCAGAGCACACACATGTAAAGTCATCTTAAAGTGAGCGCTTTAATGGTCAAATACATGCAAATTTGTTTCAAAACGCGGTGTTTAGTATTCATATTAACCCTCATTTATGTAATAAACAAACGAGTTGAGAATCAAGACATGTGAAAGTGAAACCATAAATCAGAACCGTACTGCTCTTAAAGTGACAGCGCACAATACTCCTGCTGCCGACTGTTTTTATCATTATTAATCAAACAACAAAAGGACAAAATCACTCACTGCTATTGACTGAAGGACTTTTGTAGCTATAATTAAAGTTTGTTTTCTTACAGTGAAGATGCTTAAAGCAGTTTGTTTAATATTTTTATTCTATTGTATTTATTTCCCTTTCCTTATTTACAGGGAGGAAAATAACTGTATATATATACACAGTTAAAGTCAGAATTATTAGCTGTCCTTTATAGTTTCCCCCCTAATTTCTGTTTAACCCATTTCTAAACATAATAGATTTAATAAGACCTCTCCAATAACTGATTTCTTTTATCTTTGTTATGATGACAGTACATCATATTTTACTACAATACATTTTTAAGATACAAGCATTCAGCTTAAAGTGCAATTTAAAGGCTTAATTAGGCAAGTCATTGTATAACAGTAGTTTCTTCTGCAGACAATCAAAAAAATATATTGCTTAAGGGGGCTGATAATATAGACCTTAAAAAAGTTTTTTTTAAATATTTAAATAGGCTTTAATTCTAGCCAAAATACAACAAATCAGACTTTCTCCAGAAGAAAAAATATTATAGGAAATACTGCAAAAATTCCTGAATTATTTGGGAAATATTTATTTTAAAAAAAGATTCACAGGAGGGCGAATAATTTTGACTTCAACTGTATATTGTTTTGAATAATCGTGATTACAATTATGACCAAAATAATCGTGATTATGATTTTTCCCATAATCGAGCAGCCCTACTGTATGTCACTGCATATCAAACGACTTAAAATAATACAAAACAATATAACTAAAGCAATCTCCATTATACGGAGTGAGAGCACTTCTGTTCTGTTAAAACAAAGTCGCATCATCGATGGCGTAAGCATGCTCAGGCTTGGAAGGCAAAAAATGCAATGTGAGTGTGGGCCGAGAGGGAGAGCGGACAATCGTGCCTGGGGACGGTTCAAGACAACCGTGCCTAGTGTGAGTACACCCTCAATAAACACCCTAGCTCACAAGGTCGTTCATCAGTAAGTCGTGTACATGAATAAGTACACTGGTAAGGATAGTGATGAGCTTGGTTTACTACATATTGGGACACACTGACTACTCTTTCATGGACACCAAATTCAAAGTCTTTCAATTACTTTTTTATAAGTTTGGGATGCCAAGAAGGCTTGATGAATGTTGCGGTAGAGATGCAACAGTTATAGATTTTGGTTGTGCGATTATAGTGTGAGGAATAATTAGGGGTTCACGGTTTTCACAATTATTATGCAATCATTCATTGCAAAACACTACTAGTTAAGAAAATCAAATGAATAGTCCATATATTTTAAACTGTTACTTATTGCTACTCAGCAACCAAATAATGCAACACAAAATAATAATAAAAAACAAACAATAATCTTAACAATTTGGACTTAAAAATAAGTGAAGAATAAATGACAAAACAATGAATGAATAAATAAATAAAACTAAGAATAAATAAAAAAATAGTATTGTCTAATATAAATGTATTGCAAGTATTTAATCATGTAAACGTAAGTATTTCCCTTTTAAAGAGAACAAATAAAGTCAAAGGGTGCTGAACCTCTTTCTGAAAGGCACTTTTGATCAACTATATTACAGAAATGTTTTTAACTATATTATAAAAAATGACATTTTCATTTTGCCTTTTTTTTTTTTCCTTTTTCGACAAAAGTAGAAACGTGTATATTCCATACAAAGTATGAAGCTGAGCGGTCAGTTCTTGTCACGTGACTCGCGGTGTGCCCGCTGCATTCTGAAAAGTTTAGATGCTTTCAACTAGGTGCGCCTGGAAAGCATGAGCGCTTCTCTCTCAATATGACGCTATATGTGAACGGCCCTTAGTTAATAGCCTCAGCCTTAATCCAGTGTGCGTGCGTATTAGCCTCGGTGTACTTTAAAGTAGTGCACAGTTGGCATAACTTTGTTTAGTTGCAGCAGTTTTGTTCCGTGC
>CAIGQW010011707.1:0-10276 GCA_903798125.1 Danio choprae | reverse complement strand
GGGGTGGAAGGGGGGATTCTTTCAAAATGAAGATAAGGCAGTAGGGTAAAATCGATCTATTTATTGTAAGCTTGGATCGATCTGATTGGATTATTACTGATGAGAAACCAGCCGTGCTCAATCATATTACGTGCTCCCCTCGAAATTAGTTTATGAAACTTCACGAAGGTCGCTGGTTCGAGTCCCAGCTCGGTCAGTTGGCATTTCTGTGTTTGCATGTTCTCTCCGTGTTGGTGTGGGTTTCCTCCGGATGCTCCGGTTTCCCCCACAGTCCAAACACATGCGTTATAGGTGAATTGAATAAACTAAATTGGCCGTAGTGTATGTTTGTGTGTGTGTGTGAATGAGTGTGTAAGGGTGTTTCCCAGTACTGGTTTGCAGCTGGAAGGGTATCCGCTGTATAAAACATATTCTGGAATAGTTGGCGGTTCATTCCACTGTGGTGACCCCTGATGAATAAAGGGACTAAGCTGAAGGAAAATGAATGAATGAATGAACATAACATTCAAATGTGGTTTCTGAAATATTGATAAAATGTGCATTTTTTTTGTCATAGTTCTTCTACAAGATTTAAATTAAGAATTTCTCTTTTGTTCTGCTTTTGTCATCAGTACAATACAATTGTTGAAATAACACCATAAACAAATTTAATTTCTAATTTAATTCAAGCACTTACAATGACCTATGTTTGTTTTTAAGTCCTTTTCAAGCCTTGAATCCATATGTCTGAAATTAAAGTACTTTCAAATGTGGGAACCCTGAATATATTTAAAATATTTAAATTATATGTGTTTATGTAAATAATAAATATACAATATATAAATAAATCCAGCCTTGATGAACACAAATCATTCCTTTCTAACTCTACACAACTGAATGAACACATTGCTTATTTAGCATAATCATGATGTTATTAATTGCCGTTTACTCCCTCCCCACACACTTATTCTGTCCCTGCGGCTCTTAATAAATGATTAACGGACTAGTTTTAACAGCTCTTGAACCTGTTTGTGTGCCAGCAGCAGCCGGTGGTGGTGCAGCATGGGAAGGTTTACAGGCCGAATCTGCTGGTTTCTTCTTCACCACCAGAGACCCCAGAGCTCCCTTCACTCCCAGACCTCCCACACTCCTGTCCCAGCTCTGTTTCTTCACCAGAACAGACGACGAGCCCTGTGGACATCAGGAGGATGAACAGAGCAAAGATAATGAGAAACAGAGGACCGTAAACACTACAACAACATTAGATCGACACACACTTCTCCAATTTCCAGATAATTACACCACATTTTACAGCTCTAACAAACAGACAAATTGAGGCACATTTTGGGAGAGAAGTCCAGTCTGATATCAACAACAGCAAAGTATGTATTAGCCTGTCATAAATATGAGTCAGCCAGCGAACAAAACTAGTCAGAAATACTATTGCAAACCGTCTGAATGAATGTACAGTTGTGCATTGTATTTTCTTTATTTTAATAATAATATATATGTATTTTTTCTCTTTCATTATCCTCATATTAGTCGTTTTATCTTTCTTATTTGTATATGTATTTATCAGAATTCTAATTGTGTGTGTTTTTCATATTTTCTGTATGTATTATATAAATCCTTTATGATTTTATGCATTTATTTCGCAGTAATGTGTGGTAGACTGTGCAGTATTTTAGATTATTCACTACATGACTATTTGGCAAGTTAATAATTACAAGAATGGATATGAAAACATTGATTTTGAGCTAAAATTCTTTTGCAAAGAGAAAGAGAGTTTGGCGAGAAATGAGAAACAAGCTAAACTATCAGTCCAAAAAATGGAAAATGCATTTTTAGAGAGCAAATTTAAACACAAGCGCAGCTGATCCAAAGTGCTTTACAACGAAAAAACAAACCAATTAGAATAAAAAATAGAAACAAAAATGTAAATATCTAAATAATAAAATGTAGGACTAAAAATACCAGGCAAGCATTAATCTTAGATTTAGAAAAAAAATGTTTGTGAATCAGCTTAAAATTTGGTTAATAAATGCAGTATGAATATTCAGAAATAATTTTGCAATTTAAAATGACAGCTTTCTATGTGAAAATATTTAAAATATAAATAAAATTTAAAATCATATCATTCCTGTAGATTTAAAGCTGAAATTTAAGCATTATTACTTCAGTTGTCAGTCACATTTAACAATAATAATAATAATAATAAGAAATAGATTTTTTATATTGAGAATAATAATAAATCTTAAAAACGTGTAAAAAAAAAAATGTAAAAATAAAATACACATCTTTCAAAACGCATTCAAAATATCTTAAATACACATTAATGGTAGAGTATGTAGGAAATTGTTTTCCTAAGACCAAAAACACAAACTGGCCAATCACGGTCAAGTACTAAACAGAGGTACGTATTAAAAACATATTGTTTTAAGTTTGCTTAAAGTTTACCTATTATGCCACTTTCTACATAATGTAAAATAAGTCTCTGATGTCCCTAGAGTGTGTATGTGAAGTTTCATCTCACAATAGCCCACAAGTAATGTTTTATAGCTCTTTGAAACTGACCCTTTAGGCTATAATCCAAATTATGATGTTGTGGTGACTGTCGCTTTAAATTCAAATGAGATTTTCAAAAGAGGGCGGAGCTACAAACATCTATACGTCATTATAGCGGCAGATTCAAAACAGGACTAACGTTATGTCTGTGAAAAACTGAAAACGTCAAAAGAAGCGTCTCAAAAGATGGAGACTCCAGGCTTCATTTGTGCATCCTAAAACTGCACATTTATAATCCTCTTAGTCGCTGACATTACCTTCAGCTGGTACGGTGTGAAAACTCTAATGGCAGACGACTGCTTCTCACTCAGGGCTGTTTATGCTAATAAGCGAAAGGTTGTCACTAATGAGTGGGGCTTTCCCCCTCTGATGACACGTACAAAGGGAGAATGTCAATCAAAGTGTTTTTGCAGTTTGATTATAAAAAATAGAATTAATACATTTTTACCATTAGAGGCTGTGTTTAAACCCCTTATAAAAGAGATTTTTACATAATAGGTCCTCTTTAATGTTTAAAATGAATGTTTTCAAAGGCTGAAAATGTAAATAAAGCAGATTTAAACCTGCACCTGTGATGCAGTGCTGGTGTCTGTGGTGAGGATGTCTGTGGGCTTATCAGCTATATGCTTCTTGCTTCGCTCCTTTGCGTTTTCTATCTCTTCTTCAGAGTCTGAGTCCCTCAGTCTCTTGACCAGAGCTCTCTCCAACATCTCTCTGAGAGCAAAAAAGACATAAGAGAAGATTAAACCACAGTACACTTGTACTATACATCACAATGTGCTTCAGGAAAAAAATCCGGTGGCCTAGAGAGCTTAACGCATTGCAATTTAAGAAAACACACGCAATTACAAAAAACAGCAGCAAAATAAGCAAAGATCTTCATCAGTTTGAGCGCAAATGTGTTGCAAATCATCACAATGCAAACACATTAAGAAAACACCTGCATTTTCTCACAACACATGCAAATAGCACGGAACACAATGGAAAGGTTTCAACAGGACCCAAAAACATGACCGACCTGGCCTGGGATTTGTTTATTGCGCCGTGACTATTATTCAGTGAAGTAGTAAGTGATCTTTGAAAGGTGAGTTTGTTGTTTTTCTTAACATCCTGACTACACCTTTTCTTTGTCTTTTGTAGATTATTAGCCTAAATAACTGTAACCTAAATAGCCGGGTCCATCATGTTTTTGGGTCCCCTTGAAACATTTTCATTGTGTCACAACCACAACATTCAAACATCAATGTTTTAGGTTAGATCTATGCATAAAAAAAATTTTTGCATTAAAATTAAATTGCAGATTGTACACAATTTGGCCAAAATCCTGCGATTACATATCAATAATATTACTATTATTAGGGCTGCACAATATATCATTTGAGCATTGATATTGCAATGTGTGTGTCCGCAATAGTCACATCGCAACATATGCAATGTTGAGTTGGGATTATAGATGACCAGAAACCACAGGTCAAAACACAGAAGATTTGTGGAGTCACTGCAGAATTGAACCATAATAGAGTGAAAGTTTATCATCTAGATGTGTTTTAATGCCTGCGACTGTGTGAGTATTTGAAGAGAGTTTAAAGCATTTTAGTAGTGCATAAAGAATTCATTTTATCTAGTTATTTATATGATGAAGGCTATACAGTGTTATTTTACATTTGATTATTTAATTTCTGTACCTAAATACTGCTGCTCTCTCCAGAAAACCATAACCTAAATACCGCTGCTCTCTCCAGAAAACCATAACCTAAATACCGCTGCTCTCTCCAGAAAACCATAACCTAAATACTGCTGCTCTCTCCAGAAAACCATAAAGCGCTGTTTAATTTCACTTTAATATTTGCTCCATTGTGTTTATTTATGACTGCAGTTTGTTTATTATACATGTATATAATAAATTACATAAAAATATATTTATATTTTACTCCCCTACAAAATCATCCCAAGCAATGACAAATAGAGCTATTTAAGTCCTGTGGTAAAATTATATTGCAATATATATCATAGAGAACAAAAATATTGCAATGTAAAATTTTTCCCAATATTGTGCAGCCCTATTTTTTTTTAGGGCAAATTACTTGAATGATGATTTACTATTATATCTTCTTCTTAATATTTACATTGTAAAATTACAACATTAATTGAAATTCTTGTTTAAAAAAAAAAAAGGAGCACATTTAATGTTCTGCCTTTGCAATATGATATTCCCATCCTAGTCATTATTTTCTTTAAATGTTGTAAACCTTTACTTTTTTTTTTTTTTGCTTTACATAAGATTGACCAATAGTTTTGCATATTAACTTTTAAAAGCTTAAATATTCCACAATTCAACATATATGAGGGAAAATGAGAAACAAATCTCTTAATTCATACTTGGTCTCTCGCTCGTCTTCCTCCTGCTCTCTCTGCTTCTGTCTCTGCTCCAGCTCTTTATATTGACCCAGCATACCCTCAAAGTCCACCTGCGCCTGCCTCTGGTTCAGCTCCTTCAGCTCCTGTAGGTTCTCCAGCACCTCCATCTCCAACTTTGAGTCCCGCGTGCGGTTCTCCAAGACCTGTGACAGCATTCAGAGAAAACAAATGTTTAGCTTAGGGCTGCACAACATATATATAGTTTCAGGAACAATATAGCAATGTTTAAATCCGCAATAGTCACATCGCAGGATCTGCAATGTCACTTCAGTTTAAGTTCAGGTTTAGTTTATTTATCCCTTAGGAAATTTTCAGTGGGCTTATAGTTGACCCGGAACCACACTGTTCAAGTTCCAAGTTCGAATTATTTATTTAGCACATTTCCAAAACGCCACAAGTCCGCACAAAGTGCTTTACAGAGAAGATACAGACAAGCGGTACAGGCATAATAAACAAAACAGCAATAATGTAATGTAAAAGAGAGCATAGAAAATGTAAAATAGATTATACAGAAACAGTTTTGTTTCAAAGCCTAAAAATAAAAAAGTAAACAAAAAAAAAGATTGTGTCATTGTGAAGTTTAACCTTAATTGACTGAAAGTTTTTTCATTTGCTTGCTTGCTTACTTTGTTTTTAAGGCCTATGACTGTAAGATTTGAAATGATAACAAATGTTCAAATGATAACATATGTAGTTTTAACAAAGCTATTTTTATACATTGAAGACTTTGTAATGTTATTTATTTCGATTTTATTATTCAATTTCTGTATCTGAATACAGTTAAGACTCTCCTGAAAACAGTGTTGCATTTATGCAGATTAACTGTTCTACGAAATCATCTCAATCAATATTAAAAGAAAAATCCAAACTGAGCCATTCAGGTCATCTGGTGAAATAATATTCATACCGCAATATATATGTATATATTAATATTAATAAAACATTACAATGTCTTTTTTTTTTTCAATACCGGGCAGATGTGACATAATTATGAATAGAATTGAACAATATTTTGCTGAGTGTGTTTTTCTCCTGATATTTGACTGGTTTAGGCCTGTCATGGGTTAATAAATGTGACATTACAATATGGCGTTGATTCCCCATCTTAGCAATTCATTGAATAATAACGATTCATTCAGAATGGCTGATTCATTTAGGCAATGCTGCGAAAAGCTTAAAAAAAAAAAAGTTTGCAATATCAATAATACCATCACCCATAGATGCAACCTCCATGAACAAACCACATAGTTTATACACAGTTTTACTACTAAAACTCATTTCAATAGGTTACATATTAAACATAATACACTTACATGAATTAAGGTTTCTACAGGTTCCACAAAGTCAAATTTAAGACTTTTTAAGACCATTATGAATGAAATTTCAGACTTATACAGAGCTAAACGCTGAAGATTTGTACTTGCCCTGTTAAATTAGTTACTTCTCAGCCACATATTTTAAATGTGTCAAAACAAGCAAGTTGCATACATACAGAAGAATCTTACCTCTGTGGTTATTAGAGTTTGTTTATGGACGTGACACTCAAAATGTTGTTTGAATTACAATGAGAGTGAAGGAGAGACGGACTGTGCTATTGTATTTGAAATTGACCCAATATTATCATTTACAATATATTCAAGTACAAATTTCCATGAAGTTTGCAAAACTTTGTGGGATTGTTTGTTTTTCTGAAACTTGTCCAATCATGAAAAATGCCATTTCAAAATTCAATGACTTTTCCAGGTTTCCATGACTGTACAAAAAAACAAAACCCTGAAACCAGTGTCTATGCTTTAGAACAATTGCCCTCAGAACAATTTGTATACATTTTAAAACATTTTATTGGCACACAGAGTTGACTGAGAGAAAAAAAAAAGATAAAAGACATACAATTTCATAATACACTTCATACAAATATATTTTAACATTTGTTTTCAAATTTTTTTGAAAAAGTTGTTGTATGCATGTTTTTGCCCCATTGACTTACATTATAAGTCATTATATATGACATTTTTTGATTGCAAAGCCGTGACAGCAAATAATCTTACATTCTTGATTGTTGGCGGTTTTCCACAGTAAAAATACAAAAATTGACCTCTTCCCAACAGGTTAAACAAGCAACAATCAAGAATGCATGATTATATGGTGTCACGGCTTTGCAATCAAAAAATGCAATTATAATGGAAGTCAATAGGGGAAAAACAGCCGCAAACATAGCCAAAGGGTATTCAATTTGCCCAGAGTGTATTGTTGCATTTTTTTAAATTGTCAAAAAAATTTCCCAATATATGCATCAAAATAAGATTTGGCACCAAAAATCTGAAACAGAGAAAGTTGTGGCCAAATTAAGACTCAACATCACCTCAGAGTGGATGAAAACACAAGCACACAAGTATCTAAAGTGTTACCAAAAACTACTTTGTCACAATAAGATGTTTTTAAAGGTCAGGAAACACACCAATTACTCACAAACAGCACATCACAAACCAGTAAACTTATTTAGTCTAAAATCTGGCTGACCTTCATGGGGTTATTGAGTTCCTCATCCTCTCGCTCCTGCTGGATCTTCTTCTCCTCCTCCTCGATCAGTTTCTCAGCCTGAAAGTTGCGAGTCGCCCCGTGCTCCATGGAGTAATCTGTGTTTTCTGGATCTGTCTGTGAAACGCATCAATCAGATGAAGTGAACCAAACAAGAATAATGTAAGGTTTTACAGAGATGCAGCCTGATGTGCATTACTCAGTTTTGTACCTTAAATGTGATCTCAGCCAAACATCTGGTGCATTTAATGTAGAATCTGAAGATGGGAAGCCCAAGGTAAAGCTCATTCTGAACGGTCTCCTTACGAGCGTTGAACTTCTTGCCTTTGTAAATGTACTCGCCACACGTTTTACACCTGCAAATCACCAAGAATTATCTACAATTTCCAATAATAAACCGTATTTAATTTTCCCCCTTACTTCTAAATACTTTTCAAACCCATCACTTAAGTTAGGACTTTACCAGATTGTTTTTTACGTGATATATGGGTGACAAATGGTGAAAATGGGTTTTCAAGCATCAAAACAATTGTTGAATAGAAGTGTAATACTATGTACATATAAATTGTAAACCACTTTACTTTTTTTTCTGCAAAATGATTAAAAAATATTCAATTGTTCACCTTTAGATGCAACCTCCATGAACAAACCAGTGTCTACGCTTAGTTTAGAACAATTTTATACATTTTATTGTCACATTTGAAAAAATAAAGAGTTGCAGTTGTGTCTCTTATAATACAAGCTTTACAAAAAAAGAAAGCCATACAATTTCATAATACATATTATACAAATATATACATGCGCACACAGATATCAATATACTACTACACACACTAATAATTTTACTAGGACTTGTTAAGCTGCTTTGACACAATCTACATTGTAAAAAGCGCTATATAAATAAACTTGAATTGAATTGAATTAATAAATAGCGCTAATGTTGTTTTCAAGTCATACTTGCATGTGATTTCAGACCGAATATCCAAAGTACCATGGTAAACAATATAGGGAGCATGTCACAAGTTGTCACTGAACGAATGTGCGAATATAAAACCAACTTTACCTCGATATACATGTATATAAATCTTCTTACCTCATATTAAACGGTGCCATCAATCTGACCACATACTGACGGTCTTTGGGTAGTTTAAGTTTGGGGATTTTAGACGGATCAAAATCCGGAGGATAGTATTTCTGATGAAAAACAGAGATATAACGTTAAGTTAAGGTTAGCATAAGATGCCAAGTTTACTACAGTAGTGCACATTGTAAACACACTTATTTGAGGGTTCCTTCAAGATCATTTAACAGTTATGCATTTCAAGTGCACCAGAAACATGACTTCGTATTTAAACTCATCAGACTTTGAATAAATATACGTAAACATTGCGATGCTACTTCATTAGCTTGCTGCTAGCAGCAGTACTTCTCAAATCCACCGTGAGTCTCAGCACAACAACAGTAGTCAATTAAAGATGGATATACTTACATTCAAAACTTTTCTTTCCGACATGGTTCTCTTTGAGTAAAAATTAAACTAAGAAGACAAACTAACGCTCAACTGCGTGTTAGCACACTGATCTGGAGGTTTCTTTCTCGACTCTGCCGCCGTGTGTATCGGTCACTCTCGTGCTGCAGTGCGGCCACCACCGGCAGAGCGCTAGCATTACAGGAGCCCAATGGCGGATCGCAACCAACTTGTTTAGGTGCATACCGCCACCTACAGTACCGGGATATGCAATTTCAAGGCTTCATGTACATTACAGGTTACAAAAAAAAAATCGTACCATTTTTCCGATTACCTATGCTCCAGTCCTGTATCTCTGAGCAAAGTCAAGATGGCTTTGCTAATTTCCCACATGTTTTCATCTGCCTCCAATAATCCTTTCAAACTCAAGATTCTCAAGATACAATATTCTCCTTTCTGTTTTATTTTTGTTACACTTAATAATAATGCACTCTACATTTTCTGGAACATTACACTCATCACACTTATCTGATATAGCTACTTTTTCGCATTAAAACGAGGGTGGATGTTAAACCACTATGTCCAAGTCTTAATCCAGATATAATCAAACAGAGAAGTACTAAAGAATAACATATTTAAAGGCACAGTTTATCCAAAAATGAAACTTTACTCAGTATCTACTCACCCTCAGGTGGTTCTAAACTTTTATGAGTTTCTTCTGTTGAACACAAAAGAAGATATTTTAGTAAAAGAAAAAAAAACTATATTGTGACCACAAAAGACGGTTTCTGAAATAAGCTGAAAATCTGTAACCATTGACTTCCATAGTAGGAATAACAAGTACTATGGAAGTCAATGGTTACAGGTTTTCGGGTTATTTCAAAATTCTTGTTTTGTTGACGAAAGAAACCCATAAATGTTTGAAACAACCCTTTTCAAAAAATCCTATTGGAATCAGTTTATCCTTTAGGATTCTATAGGATCTTAATGGATTCTTAAAATTCTAACAGACATTCAGATTTTTTTAAATGGAATTTGACTTTGTCCTATAGGATTTTAAAATCCCTTTGGGCATTATAACTTAATTTATTGGAATTTAAAGTTTGTCTTAAAGGATCTGATTTAGATTTTTAGAATTATTAGTTATTGTGAATTAGAAATAACACAATAATTATTAGAATTATTGTGTTTTTAATTTTTTACATTTTTTATAATTTCACTTTGTTCTATAGGAAATGTTTGATTCTGTCGATTAATTATTTTTAAAAGTACTTTTAAAGTAGTGTGTGTCTCTCTCTGTGTGTGTGT
>CAIGQW010011701.1:0-11600 GCA_903798125.1 Danio choprae | reverse complement strand
TTTTTATTGTTTTATTGTTTATTATTTTTAAATAAGACTTTCTCCAGAAGAAAAACCTAATAGGAAGTGGCATAAAATTAATTTGTCGACTTAAAGCATTACATATGTATTGTTTCGTTTATTAATGACACAATAAATAACAAAAATCATGAAATGTTGAAGACAAAAATTACTTTTTTTTTCCCCCACAAATATTTCCTAAATGCTGTTTAATTCTCTGTTTTCTTTCCCAACACATTTTTATTTGTAACTATTATTATTGTCGTCATTGTTGTTGTTGTTGTTGTTGTTGTCGTTGTTCCAGCCAAAATAAAAGAAATAGGAAGAACCATATATAATAAGAAATGCCATGAAAAATGTCTTTGCTCCATTAAACATCACTTGGAAAATATGAAAAATAATTAATAAGACAGGAGGGCTAATAACTGTCTTCAACTAGATTCTTGCAATTGGACCGCATTATTTTCCATATATGCCAGTTATAAATCATGCTCAGGTGAACTTTAAGATGCATGTAAAAATATGTTGTATAATCTGCAAGCTCATCAGCCATAAAACACATAGCCTGAAATCATGATAACCGTCTGTCACACTTGAGTGGAGTTATAACTGCTTCAAGTATCAGCTAGCAGTGGAGTTAAGCAACAGGCTTTCGTGCAAACTGTGAAATGTTGTTTCTGTCTTGGCTTGATGCTGTGACACCCTATAGTCAAGCTGTCAAAACACTCTGCATTTAAATAGACTTTTACATTTGATCTGATAATAGCTTCTGATGTTTGGTGGTGGTTTCCAGACCAGACCAAAGGCCAATTTAGGAGGGAAACAATCATGGTCACCATATTGATAATGCTGGCCACTTGGAAGGACCCTTATGAAGCATTTTTAACTGATGGACACTTCAGGGACCCATGATCCTTTGTGCAGGGAAGTGTGTGTGTGTGTGTGTGTGTGTGTGTGTGTGTGTCAGAATGACAACTGATGGCTCGGAGTTTGATTTGACCTATAAATGTATATATGTACAGTACAACTACTGTAATATTTATAAAGTTATAAATAAAATAATTACAAAATCCATTCAAATTGTAAGTGCGTACAAATATGCATGAATAAGTAAATAAACATTAACAAAGCACAAAAACAGACACAACAACAACAAAAAACACATGCAACTAATAAAAAACGCATAACAAGGACCCCCGTGCCTCTCCGCCCCCCATAAAAAAACACCCCCAAAAAAGTTATAAATAAAAAGATTTAATAAATGATTTCCGTAAACGGGTAAATTCTAAATGCATACAAACGAAAATGGGTAAAAACCACGGTGAAACAACTTTACTATGGGTCCAGAGTAATAAAAACAACAAACAACGCCCCCTCCCAAAAACACGATATAAATAAGTTATAAATTCATACAAACATGCATGTTTAAATAAGTAAAACACACCAAAACAAACCCCCACAAATGAATAAAATAATTGTGCTTTAAAAAGATCTATTTTATTTTATTCATTTATTATTTTGGTGTTAACCAGCAGACAATTTTATTTATTTATTTATTTTTTGGCGTCACAGAATGACAACTGATGCCTCAGAGTTTGACTTTACCCATAAATGTCCACTCACCGGCCACTTTATTAGGTACACCTTACTAGTACCAGGTTGGACCCCCTTTTGCCTTCAGAACTGCCTTAATCCTTCGTGGCATAGATTCAACAAGGTGCTGGAAATATTCCTCAGAGATTTTGGTCCATATTGACATGATAACATTACCTATCAGCTGGAACCAGTCTGGCCATTCTCCTCTGACCTCTGGCATCAGCAAAGCATTTGCGCCCACAGAACTGCCGCTCACTGGATATTTTCTCTTTTTCTGGCCATTCTCTGTAAACCCTAGAGATGGTTGTGCGTGAAAATCCCAGTAGATCAGCAGTTTCTGAAATACTCAGACCAGCCCGTCTGGCACCAACAACCATGCCACGTTCAAAGTCCCTTAAATCACCTTTCTTCCCCATTCTGATGCTCGGTTTGAACTGCACCAGATCGTCTTGACCATGTCTACATGCCTAAATGCATTGAGTTGCTGCCATGTGATTGGCTGATTATAAATTTGCATTATCGAGCAGTTGGACAGGTGTACCTAATAAAGTGGCCGGTGAGTGTAGATCTAGAGTGTTTTTCTAGACAACTATTGACATTTATAGTTAAATAAATAAATGAAAGCTTTTAAATTTAAGCTTTTAAAACTTTAAATAAATTAAAGTTATAAATTCATACAAACATGCATGTGTAAATAAGTAAAAAAAACTGTATTTATTGTTCAGAGTGTGTTTATTAGATGTTAACCAGCAGATGAAGATATGAAGGCACACCTCATTGATCTTCTTGTTAAGTCGACTCAGAAGTGCATTCCAAAAAGTGTCTTTTTTGACCCCCTAAACCCTTCATGCCTTCAAAGCTGTCACTCCTGAGGGTAATTCCTTAGAATGAATTAGGTCACAGGGATGAGCTCTTCTGAATGGAACGCAACATTTAGGTCTCAAGTACAGCAGTCACAAACAATTATGGTTGAACAATGATGATGGTGATGTTAAAGTATATATACTGTGATATAAGTGATCCTACAATCTAAAATCACATTGAAAACTTTGGAATTGTAAGATTTGAGATACCACAGATACTTTGATGTCTTTGGCAATACAAGCATGGGCTGGAAACACAGAGACAATTGGCTCCACACTCCACCAGGACCCTTTGTTCACTTACCCTCCTCTTCATCCAACTCGCCCCCCGTGGGGACCCGGGGTAGAATAGGTCCCTAGCACCCCCTTGCTGATCGTAAGAGGCGACAAATGGGGCAACTTGTTGGCCGTGAGTTGCGACTCGTGTCAGTGGAGGAAGAGATCCTGGTGCTTGAGGATTTTGGTTTGCTGCGGCTACCACTTATCCAACACATCACTTTGGCTCCTACTTCATTTAGACGAGAGGTTGGAAAGGCCCGTTCCAATCATTCGGCTTGTCAGGACATGCACTGGAACTATTTTGGGATTACAATCAACCAAAAAAATGTAAAAATGTTCACTCCTTCCAGAAGGCGCTGGCGTAGGGTCAATTGAGTAGTATAGACCTTGTGTTTATATGCTCAAGTATACCATTTCTGTATCCTTGATGTACATCCAGTGGATGACCGTGGCTCTGTACATCCCCTTGTAGGACTCCGAGGTGGGTGAGGAGCAGAGATGATGAACAAATATCTTATTAAAAATGGCAAAAAATCAAAACACAAAAAAACGGATACTGGATCAAGATTTAGAGGCTGAACTAAGAACTGATTTTATTTTCTCATCTGAAAATGAAAATTGGCAAAGATTTATTTTATTGGAATCACTGACTGATGACATGCCCCTTACCAAACTGTCCCCATTTGCAATCCAAAAAGGAATTACAGGAATTGCAGGAGCAGTAAAAGATATCAAAAAGCTGCGATCTGGACAAATTTTGGTGGAATGTGCTAGGAAAGCAAACTCAGAAAACTTACTACGAGCAACAAGTTTGGCTGGAGTTACTATGAAAGCATTCTCTCATCCTTCTTTGAACAACAGCAAAGGTGTAATTCGCACCAGAGAACTGCAAGATATGGACGAAACTGAAATTGCTTCAGAATTGAAACAACTAGGTGTGATCGACGTTAAAAGAATGATCATCAAGAAGGATGGACAGATGATTAAAACAGGAACATACATTCTGACTTTTAACAGACCACAACCACCAGAGAAAATCAAACTTGGATATCTAAGTGTTACTGTGGACATATTCATACCAAATCCACTGAGATGTTTTAAATGTCAGAAATTTGGACATGGATCTGCGGGATGCAAGAATAAAACTGTTTGTCAGAATTGTGGTGAGGATGATCATGAAATGAACTGCACAAAACCTTCTAAATGTAAAAACTGCCTTGGAGATCATGCAGCTTCATCAAAAAATTGCCCAATCTGGCTTAAGGAGAAAGAAATACAGAAAATTAAACATACAAGGAAGGTGAGCTATATCGAAGCCCGTAAAATAGTGGAAGGACTCCCTGGCTTTTGCCTGAGTAAGCCCTATTCTGCCGTTGTCACACCAAAGACACAAACAACTAGTTGCCAGACAGATCTAACTTGGTTATCCAAAGACAAACCTCAAACCATAAGCAACACAAAAAATTCAACTTCCCAAAAAACAAAGAATGTGTACATTCAAACCGGTCCGATTCAAGACTCATATCTGGAACAGAGAGAATCAAAAGTGAAAAAGAAAACTCTAAGCACAGCAACTAAACAATCAAGTCAAGATAAATGTCGATCTCAAAAAAATGACAATCCTAAAGATGTTGAAATGACTGAGACTGTGCCTAGTCGTAGTCGCAGTCTCTCACCTAAATGTAAAAACAAAGGACCTGCACCTGTATTTCCCACTTGAAGATAAACAATCATATAATACAGTGGAATTGTCGGGGACTAAAAACTAACTTTGCAGAATTACAGCACTTAACTGCTGTTTTTAACCCACTTGCTTATTGTATTCAGGAGACCCACTTATCTCCAAATGATGCCTTGACTTTTAAAGGTTTTAAAATATTTAGTATATGTGGACCAAATTTACAACGACCTTCTGGGGGATCAGCTATCTTGGTGAAAAATGATATAATCCACAGTCAAATTGCATTAGATACCCAGTTACAAGCAATAGCACTTCAACTTACTCTTCATAGAGCTATCACATTATGCTCTATCTATATTCCCCCTCATGAAGCTGTCATACCTCAAGAACTGGATAAACTGGTCTCACAATTACCAACTCCATATATACTTATGGGTGATTTTAACAGTCATAATCCTTTATGGGGTGAAGACCGATGTGATGTCAGGGGAAGAAGAATGGAGGTTTTTATAGAAAATAATGATTTATGTCTATTGAATGATGGAACAAAAACATATCTTCATCCAGGCCATGGTACTTATACCGCAATTGATTTGACAATATGCAGTGCTGATATTCTACTTGATTGTTCATGGAGGGTCTGGGATGACCTGTGTGGGAGTGACCACTTTCCAATTATCCTCACATTTCCACAAATGGATGTACAACTTAGACCTTCAAGGTGGCAACTTAAGAAAGCAGACTGGCTCACCTTTCAGACTATGTGTTGTGAAAAATTTATTTCAACAACCCAAGATAATCAGATCTCTATCGAATCCTTCACTCAGCAGTTAATTGCTATAGCAGATGAAACCATTCCAAAGACATCAACAAAACCACAACGAAAGACCAATCCATGGTTTAATGAACAATGTAAAAAAGTTATTGAAGCACGGAAAAAGGCTGAACGTGTTTTTAATAAACATCCATCAACTACAAATTTTATTCGTTTCAAAATGTGCAGAGCCCAAGCTCGCAAAATCATTAACGAAGCAAAGAAACAAAGTTGGAAACAATTTGTATCAGGGTTAACTTCCTATACTCCCATGAAGAAGATATGGAACATGATTCGTAAAATGAAGGGAATGGAAAATGGATCTCATATACAACATATTAAAAAACAAGGAATACTTCACACAAAGGAAATGGATATAGCAAATATACTAGCTGAATCCTTTGAAAAGAACTCATCAATAGAGAACTGCCTCCCTGAATTTAAACTAATACGAGCACAGCAGGAATGTAAAGAACTGAATTTTTGTTCTGATAACAAGGAAGTATACAACCAACCTTTTAAGATGGAAGAATTAATGAATTCTGTAAAATGTTCACATGATACAGCTATAGGTCCAGATAAAATTCATTATCAGTTCTTAAAGCACTTGCCTTATAGTTTACTATGCCTTCTATTGGAAAATTTCAACTTTGTCTGGTCTTCTGGTCAAATACCAACTTCCTGGAAAGAAGCAACAGTAATACCTATACCTAAACCAGGAAAAGACCACTCTGACCCAAATAACTATAGACCAATTGCTTTAACCAGTTGCTTATGTAAAACTATGGAGAGAATGATTAATAACCGTCTTGTCTGGATACTGGAATCAAACAAACAGTTAACTGATTACCAGTGTGGATTTAGAAGTGGAAAGAGCACGTTGGATCAGTTAATTCGGTTGGAAACCTATATCAGAGACGGGTTCATCAGGAAAGAACATGTAGTTGCTGTATTTTTTGATTTGGAAAAAGCGTATGATACAACATGGAGATATGGAATTTTGAAAGATCTTCATCAAATGGGCTTCAGAGGAAGGCTTCCCATCTTCATCTCAAACTTTCTCACTAGAAGAAACTTCAGAGTCAAAGTGGGAAATTCTCTATCAAATACACAAAAACAAGAACTCGGAGTTCCTCAAGGAAGCATACTCTCTGTCACACTCTTCAGCATCAAGATAAATAGCATTGTGCAAATCATTGGACCAAACATGTTCTGCAGCCTTTATGTGGATGATCTTTGTATCTGTTACAGAGGGAAGAATATGAGCACAATTGAAAGGCAACTACAGCTTTGCATTCACAAAATTTACCAATGGTCTGTTGAAAATGGTTTTAAGTTCTCTAGAACAAAAACTGTTTGTACACATTTCTGCATCCAGCGATCTCTTCATCATGATCCAGAACTTTTTATCAATGGAGATTTGATCAAAGTTGTTAAAGAAATCAAGTTTTTAGGTCTTCTTCTTGACAGCAAAATGACTTTTATCCCTCATTTGAAGATGTTAAAAAACAAGTGCCTTAAAGCTATGAACATAATCAAAGTTTTGGCAAAAACTAAATGGGGAGCAGATTTTACTGTTCTTTTGCGACTTTATAGAGTTCTCATTCGATCCCGTTTGGATTATGGGAGTATAATTTATGATTCTGCCAGGAACTCGTATAAACAGATCCTTAATACAGTACACCATCAAGGATTACGGCTTGCTTTAGGAGCATTCAGAACATCACCCGTACAGAGTTTGTACATTGAAGCCAATGAACCTTCACTCCAAAACAGACGATTGAAACTTTCATTACAGTATGCTGTTAAATTAAAAGCAAATAAGAACAACCCAGCTTATTCTGCAGTTTTTAACCCACAATTTGTGCAGTTGTATGAGAGTAAACCAAAAACTATAAGACCATTTGGTGTGCGTATTAATCCACATTTACAAAATTTAAACCTAAACCTGGACATTTTAAGTCAAACATACTTCAGCTCCCTGCCTTATTGGAAATTAAAGAAGCCCATAATCAATATGGATTTAGGACATCGGAAGAAAGGTGTAACTCATCCTAATGTATATAGACAACAATATCTGGATATTAGAAACCAATATTCTCTACACTCACCAATATTTACAGATGGATCAAAGGTGGAAAATGGCGTAGCAGCAGCAATGGTGACTGGACAACAACGATATGGAATCAGACTACCTAAAGAATGTTCAATATTCACAGCTGAAGCCCGTGCTTTACTTTTAGCACTGGAATATATAGAGAATGTCCAACAAAAGAAATCCATCATTTTTACAGACTCCAAATCGTGCCTCCAAGTGATGGAATCTTCAAATAATGATCATCCTTTGATAGAGAGTATTTTAACCAAAGTTCACCATCTACAAAACCAGTTGTATCATATTATATTCTGCTGGGTCCCAGGACATGTTGGGCTTTCAGGAAATGAGCGAGCTGATGCTGCTGCTAAGGACGCTTTGAAGCAAGCGGTGAACGAATGCCAAATTCCTCCTTCAGAGATGAGACCTTTTATCAACGTTTACATTTTGAATAAGTGGCAAGAGGAGTGGGATGCATTGGAAAATAATAAACTATATGAAATCCAACCTGAAATCTCAAACAGAATTTTAAGATATTTTAAGACCAGATTTGATCAAGTGATTTTTAGCAGATGTCGTATTGGACATACAAGGCTAACCCATGCTTTTTTGCTAAAAGATGAAGACCCGCCTCAATGTTTGTATTGCACAATTCCTCTTACGGTAAAACACATTTTACTGGACTGTCCTGCTTTTAATGATTCCAGAAGGCTTTTTTATGAAATGAACTCTCTTAAGGACATTTTTAACAAAGTGACACCAGGAAAAATATTAGAATTTTTATCATATATTAACGCTAAAAATCTTATGTAATTTATGTATTCATTTGTAAGTTGTTTTTAATTGTATATTTATTATTGAAATGTTCTTGCCATGAAAATAGCCTTGGTTGCTGACATGGCATTAAATTAAAACAAACATCAACATCATCCAACTCGCACAGAATGGTCATCTCAAAATATAAACGTTCTATATCAATCCAAGTGACTTTATCTATCATGTTTGATGTCATTTGAAACGTCTCAGTGCGACTGACTCAATGGTCTCATTCCCTCACAAATAGACATAATCAAAATAATAGATTTATATCTCCAGGTATCTTTTGACTCTCTGATGGGGGTGTGGTCTACCTAGGGGGCTTCTCGCTGTGGGGAGTGGCTCTTCAGATCTAACATGCCACTAGATGCAAATGCCTATTGTTGTTCCACACACACCCCTCCTTGAGGGAGATTCTGTCTTGGTCTGACTATTTAAGGCAAAGAGTCAAAAAGCTCAGGGCGATTCTGTATCCAGATTAGCCCATAGTGTGGAGCTCTCATGCTCCATACCATGTATATTTCGAAGTCGGGTATGCATCGTTTGATCTTAGATTTATCTTTGAGAATTTTATGTTTTGTATTGATCATTGGCGGCGCAGTGGGTAGCACCGTGGCCTCACAGCAAGAAGGTTGCTGGTTCGAGCCACAGCTGGGTCAGTTGGCATTTCTGTGTGGAGTTTGCATGTTCTCCCCGTGTTGGCGTGGGTTTCCTCCGGGTGCTCCGGTTTCCCCCACAGTCCAAACACATGCGCTATAGGGGAATTGAGTAAGCTAAATTGTCCGTAGCGTATGTGTATGGGTGTTTCCCAGTGATGGGTTGCAGCTTGAAGGGCATCCGCTGTGTAAAACATATGCTGGATAAGTTGGCGGTAATAAATTATCTTTCAGATTGTTCTAATTTATCTTGTATTAATAACTCTAGTAGATTACATTAAGTCCATAACACCACAAGCCCCTATACAGGTTAGTAAAGGACTAAAACATGATAGACGAAGCAGCGTGGCACGCTATATGATATTCTTAGAGCTCCGACTAACACATTGGCATTAATTCAAGTATACTTAGACTGTAAAAGGCTAATAATGGGGTTTTTCTATTTAGAACAACAAAGTATTGTTGAGACCAATCTAAATGTGGGTGGGCTTTTATCTCTATAATACTATTAAAATCATTCATTCATTTTATTTTCGGCTTAGTCCCTTTATTAATCTGGGGTCGCCACAACAGAATGAACCGCCAACTTATCCAGCATATGTTTTACGCAGCGGATGCCCTTCCAGCTGCAACCCATCACTGGGAAACACCCATACACACTCATTCACACACATACACTACTATCAATTTAGCTTACCCAATTCACCTACATGCAAACTCCACACAGAAAATGCCAACTGACCCAGCCGAGGCTCGAACCAGCGACCTTCTTGCTGTGAGGCGATTGTCACCCACTGCGCCACCGTGCCACCCATAATAATAATAATATTTAAAGAAAGAATTTAATAAAATATAATAAGTATATTAATTAAAAAAAGTTCTGAAGTTAAAATGAGTACTTTATTTATTTATTAATTAATTAATTCATTTATGTTTTTAAATATATTTTAATAATGTAAACTATGGGTCCAAAGCCTTAAACCATACTCAATTTACGTACACTTTAGTTGTTTAATAATAAATAAAGCTATGACGTAAGAAACACGGGAACATTTTTGTGCAGACTTTTCTTTTTACATTAAGAGTTGTGCTGGAAGTTCATGCTTTCATTCATTTTCTTTTCCGCTTAGTCCCTTTATTAATCTGAGGTCGCCACAGCGGAATGAACCGCCAACTTATCCAGCATATGTTTTATGGAGCGGATGCCCTTCCACCTGCAACCCATCACTGGGAAACATCCACACACACTCATTCACACTCATACACTACGGACAATTTAGCTTACCCAATTCACCTATAGCGCATGTGTTTGGACTGTGGGGGAAACCGGAGCACCCGGAGGAAACCCACGCCAACACGGGGAGAACATGCAAACTCCACACAAAAACGTCAACTGACCCAGGCGGGTCTCGAACCAGCGACCTTCTAGCTTTGATGCGATTGTGCTACCCACTGACCAATGTAATAAATTGGAGTTATTTACTGTTTTTGTTTGCTCAAGTGCTGCGAGTATGAGATAACGCAAAGTGTAAGAAGACCACATCTAAATGATTAATTACCAAACAGACTCCGTGTCTCAGATGTCATTAGTTAATATCCGCCAGTGCTTTGATCTGGTTTATTCTGGTTATCTTGACTTCGCTACTGATGTGAGTCAGATCTACTCGAGCGTAACTCCTGTACTTCCGTCTGGTGACGTCAGCGGCGCAGCCTATAAAAGCCGCTGGAGCTCCGCGTTCGGACAAAGCGCTTCCGGCGACTTTAGACTTGATGTAATTCCGCACCGACAGGGTGAGAAACCCGGACTTTCTGCTGAGGGTCTCCCTCTGAAAACCGATGAAGAAACACATCTTGCTGCTTTTCACATACCGAGGACTAGTAAGAAAAGGGAAAAAGAGTAAAAGAAGAAAATGGCCAAGTTCATATTACGGAAAGCCGAGCCCAAGGACGTGTCTGACATACTGCGACTCATAAAGGTACACAGAATAACATAATACGGGTTAAAACTCGTCTTGTGTGTTGACAATGAGTTGTTTCGATAGTTTGTGTAGTCATTAACGCGATGGAAATCATTTCAGGAACTTGCAAAGTTTGAGGAAATGGAGGAACAGGTCGTCCTGACCGAGAAAGGTACAAACACCGTCATTTCTTAATTAATCCCAAATTAATACGTTTTCATATCTGTAAATAATTAATGAAAATGTCTGATAATTATGTGTTTATTTGTTGTATCTAGAGCTGCTCGAGGACGGCTTCGGAGATCATCCGTTTTATCACTGCGTCGTCGCTGAAGTACCTAAAGATAATCAGTCCATCGAAGGTAATTCACGAACATAAGTGCGTATTTTGCTGCTTAAACGTCTATTTATATCGTGTTTATAATAATTATTACGGTTAGAGTGACCGTTATGATGGGAAGTTGCCGTTTGTCTCAATGCGTCATTTGCTCGATGACGTCAGAGGCGCTGAACGTGACTCCCAGTCTGTAATCCCTCACGATGACCTTTCGTTATTAACTATCCTCATTTCTGTCTTTCATATCAGGTTATACTGTGGTTGGCTTTGCCATGTACTACTTCACTTATGACCCCTGGATTGGGAAGCTGCTTTATCTGGAGGACTTCTATGTGATGAAGGAATTCAGAGGTGTGAAGAGAAACACACCTGTCACCACATATTATTATATCTATGCATGTTATTGTATTATCTGATATCCTTATATTACTATAATATTAATTACATTTATTTATCTATTTATTTATTTATATATTACATTTATATATTTTACATTTATTTATTT
>CAIGQW010011691.1:0-10253 GCA_903798125.1 Danio choprae | reverse complement strand
TGTTAGTCATATTCATTGTGTTGGTTTGTGTTTGTAGCTTCAGGACCATCTGCATCAGGGGATTTTTTTAATGTCTATTTCTTGATTTTTGAGGGCTTTAAAATGATAAGAGTTGGGGTCACTCATTTTTATGTCTCTCTCTCTCTCTCTCTCTCTCTCATCTGACTATTCCATTAGAGTTTCTACTAATGAGCTGACAAAGTGTGTTTTAAAAAAAAAGAGTCTGAAAATGTCTAGTTATGGTAAAGCAAATTGAAGTATTGCTCTGACTTTTTTACGGTACACAAGCAAAGAGACAAGAAACTAAATGGAAGAGAGACTTTATTAAAGGCATGCAAATTCTGATGGAGTTTCTGTGAAAATTGTTTATGTGAACTCATGTGAATTCCAAAGCAGTCATATAAAATTCCACGCCAAAAACAAGGACAGAGAATGTTTCCATTGCTTTCAGAGCCGATATCTCTCTCTATTTCACTCTCTTGCTCTTTCTTTCTGTTTTAAGAGCATAATCCTGATATATGTTAAATGTTTGCTACACATACAGGCTTTTTTTTCAGCAATGGGAAATGGGTTGACCAGTGTGTGTAAATTCTAAAGCCTATAGTCCGCTGTAAACTATCATCTCTGATGACTCAGTCATCCATGACTCACCATCCAGCGCTTGCTGTTGAGTTTTATTAAGCCTGGCTAACGTTGTAATTCATACACAACCAACTTAAATGATTCCTATAATCATAGGCTAAAATCTGTGGTCTTCTATCATTGGTTTACTGACAGCTGATTAAAGGCAATTGCAAGCCTTCCATGAACTTTTGGCACTTTTCTGCAGTGTGAATTCTCAAACCAAATACCACAAGTAATGCGGAACCAGATAATGTCTGATAACCGCAACAACACTGGGGTTAATGTTATGAGCAAACTTATCTGAAGATATTTTATGTTTGCTGTAAGGCAGGGGTGCCCATACTCAGTCCTGGAGGGCCGGTGTCCTGCATAGATTAGCTCCAACTTCCTTCAACACACCTGCCTGGAAGTTTGTAGTATACCTAGAAAGAGCTTAATTAGCTGGTTTAGGGGTGTTTAATTGAAGTTGAAACAAAAATATGCAGGACAACGGCCCTCCAGAAGCGCGTTTGGACACCTCTAGTGTAAGGCATAATTTCAGAATGCGGGTTATGGAATATGTAATTTAAGGATGATGTCAAACAAAAAACTTGAGGCCGCATGGGGATCATGTTCATACAGTTTAACAAGCTACAATTGTATTGAATTAAAAAAAAAATTGAGCCCGTCTTTAGAAGTCACCAACAAGTTTGAGACAGGTAGGATGCAGGGTATGGCACTTCTCTTTTATTTCTATGGTCTCAGAAAACAGGCTTTCACATAATTGAGTCAATGCTGTAATAGGATTCGTCGTTAAAGGTACACATGGTCTGGGCTGTTATGCTTTATCTAATGCTAGAGCCAAAGACTTCAATCTCACAAATTCAGACTATCTCTGGTATTTCTGTACCTCAAGGAACAGTCACTGAGAGCAATGCAATAAAGTGAGGCAAACTGACAAAAGAAAAATGTGCTTTCACATCAAACTCAAAATGATTGATCGCCTATGGCAAATTTGTGCCTATACACAAGCTGGCGCTGCAAACGGCAATTCATTTTTGGCAGCCCCATTACAATCCTGATCCTGATCTTCTCTTTTTTCCTTATGCATTTATCCTGTAAAGTTTTCATTTGGATTTAACTTGTCCTTGCACAATATATAGTAAATTTTGATGTTTTGTAGTATCATGGGTGTGATTTTTCCAAGTAGGATACGATCCTGGATTAACATCTATGATGTTCCTGCAGCATCATTCCTGTTCGATAATATAACCCATACCAAATCACCACCGTGAGACATAACCCTAACTGTAAATTATTACCCACATCAGAGAGGAATAATATTTGGATAACAATAATGTAGAAGCACATAATCCTAACAGGAAGTCTAACTTAAACTGTAAATATATTCCTTAAATCTGATTGGCTGATTGGAATGTTGTTCCAGGATCAACACTATCAACAGGATCAACAGTAGATTGTAATTTGGGAACATGTCCTACTTGGTGAAATCACACTAATCTTGTACTACACCAGAAACACAAACTAATATATTTATGGCATTGTGCATGCAATCTAAAGATTGAATCAAATTGGAATTGGATAAGCTGAAGGAAAGTGAGTAAGCGAGTGTCTGTACATTAACTGATTGAACAAGACATTTAAAAGAAGGCAGAGTCTTAAAGCCACACCTATCTATTACATAACTGTCATAGATCAAGGGTAGTTCAAAGCCGTTTAAGGGTTAATTCAGCCTCAAGTAGTTGCAATCCCCTTCATTCATTTTCAGATCACAAATTTAAATGTTTTAGATGAAATCCAAGAGCTGCCTCATCCTTCATAAACAGCAAAGTCCAGAAAAGGAACCAAAAACATTGCAAAACATTCTATGTGATTTCAGTGGTTCAACTAGTTTCCATCTTGGAAACTCTAGGAGACCACAAAAACCCTGCCTTTAGAATTTCAAATGGAATCATCTGGAATGGGGCATCATTCCCAGCTATAACTTCCAAAGTAAGCTCATTTGTGATGAATTAAAATGCTATTATAATGCTATTATAGCTATTGTCTCTGACCTCAAAACATTTACTGACAGCATTCACTAAAATCATATGAAGAACTTAGATGTATTGCATTGAAATCCCATGTTGCCCTACCTTTCCATGCGTCTCTGTGTCTGTGGAGTTGGTGGGAGGTTCCGAAGACAAAATGGTCTTCACGCAGTGCTGAATGTTCTTGAGCAGTTTATCATCCTGCGTTTCCCCCAGCAGCTCCACACGAGGCTCAGTATCCAGGATGTCCGATTCGCCCTCTTCCCCTTCCTCCTTATTCTTCCTCAGAGTTTCAACATGCCTCATCCTCCGACGTTCATCACGGACCCGTAACATCTCCACAAAGTCCAACTGCAACTGGTCCAGACCGCCGCCAGAGTCAGCACTGGAGTCTCCAGCATCAGCAGGCCTGGCATCACTAAACAACATTATTTTCGTTTTTAAATAATGATGGCTTTTGAAAATTAATAACCATGTATTTCCTTTAGGTACGTTTTTTGCAGTTTTTGTTTCTGTGAATCCACCAGAGGCCGCTGTGTACGCTTTTTGAGATCTCAAATTGCGAGTGTCATTAGTTCCTGCTGTTCTCATGTAAATCCACTAGAGGCCGCTGTTGACTGACTGACTGAAAAACTGACTGACTAACCGATCAACTGACCCACCCTTCTCCTTCCCTAAACCCAACCAATAGTGTTTTCAAAAGCACCGATTAACCCGCCCACCCTCTTCCCTAAACCCAACCGACAGTTTTAAAAAGCAATCCAGAAAAAGAAAAGCCCTCGGCTGATTTTTACTATGTTTTCAGATTTTACCACATTCTCACCCTGTTATTTACTTGTTTTTTCTCACCCTGTTATTTACTGTTTTTGTCTTACAAGCTTTTTGCAACCGTTCTTCACCAGACTCGAACCCTGTCTTCGTGGTCAACTCCTCTCTACGTCTCAAGTTTGCCGACGTACATGGCGAGCTACTGGGCAAACTGGTAACAGCGGAAAAGCCGTCCATACGATAAGCGGTCAGCTATTAAGTGCGAAAAGGAACCGCGTCATACCACCCCGTAGCGTTTGTTTTAAAGACGAAATGCAGCCATACGTACTTCTGGCTACATAATTTGTGATCTCTGGAAATGTATATAGGGATCGCTTTCAGAATGAGCCTGTGTTGGAAATAATGTATTTTACATGTAGTGAACATTCTTTAATGTTAAAAAGATAGCTTTTTAAGAAAGACACTATCCATAATTCAATTAAGTGTGCTTCTTTTCATAAGGGACATTTTAGACAAAGAATAAAGCACTGATGAACTAACATAATGCTTTTTATCCATTTGGGTCTTCTTCTTCTCTGCAATTGGGTCAGAATTCCATAGTCTTTGTACTTTGAAAAATGTATCTCTTATATATGTCAATAGGAGACATTCTGATACACGAAACTCTCTTGTAAACTTGTAAACTTGTTTCTCAGACAAGACTTATTTTGGGCTTAATAGACTAGGGCGGTGTCCACATAAAGTATGGTATTATGAAACAAAATGACATGAATATCCTATTCATATTCTCTTTTATGATACCATAAACCTTTATCTAAAGCTCTCTGAAGTGCTCATCCTTAGGTCAATTGCTTCATGCAAATATGTAGCATAATTTGCATTCAATTTGATAGACACCAATATTGTATCACTTTAAAGCCTATTCAAGTCGAAACAAACTGAAGTAAAAATATAAAGCATAAGCACACCATTATAGTTGCCTCTATAGTTTTCTCTGTAATGTTTCTTTTTTGTATGTATTTATTTTTTTTGGTTTCGCACCTACTGGTTTGTGGTTCACTCTCTTCATTGGGACTTTCATCTGTGTCTGCTGCAGGCTCCCTAGTCTTCCTCCTTTTCTCTCTCTCAATCTCTTCCTCATCCTCCACAGTCCACTGCCGAGCCAGCCTTAAGATCAAACACAATACACATTGAAAGTAGAAGCAGAAGCAATTGCATAAATACTGAAATATATACAGAATTTGAATATGCTACCATTGCCCATTTAAATTTTACCCACATATACACTGAGACAGAATTATTGTGGATAAAAGGGTATTAGTCCACTTCTCTGGTGCCAAAACAGCACCAAACTGATGAGGGAAGGACTCTATAATAAGACCCTGAAGGTGTACTGTCGTACGGTAACTGGCACCAAGATGTTAGCAGATTTTTCAAGTCCTGGTTGAATCAAACTTGTTGACCCAGCACATCCAACAGATGATCTAGTTGAGTTGAGATCTGGGGGGTTTGGAGGCCAGGTCAATACCTTAAACACGTTGTCACGTTTTTTCACAGTATCCCTGAACAATGTGTGCGGTGTGGCAGGTGTATTATTCTGATAAAGGAGGCCACTTCGACCAGGGAACAGCTTTTTCATGAAAGGGTGTACCTGGTCTACATGAATAGTTTCCCAGTAGAACATTTCCCCAAAACATCACACTTGTTTTACTGGATTGTCGTCAACCCTACACCCTGGGGCCTCTTTCTTCCCAAGTAAACAGCATGCATTTACACAGCAGTCTACATAATAACCAGGAGACCTTATTCTATTACTCTAAGGTTCAGTTTAAACATTCACATACCTATTGTAGGTGCATCTGAAGGTGGACAGGGGTTATCATCATACACAAAAGCTGTCACTGAGGGGATACCTTTTCAAAAGGTACACAACTGCTCCTAAAGGGTCCATATCTAAGCTACATATATTAGTTCCCAAGATGTACACTTTTGTACTTTTGAACTTTTACTGTTAAAGGAACACTCCACTTTTGCAAAATAGGCTCATTTTACAAGACCCTTAGAGTTAAACCCGAGTTATTCTTTTTGGTTCTCCACAGCATTCTAGCAAACCACCTACCGATCTCGGTGTATTAAACTGTTACCTCACCTCTGAAGTTAAAAACCTTGGGTTTTTACTAAACAGTAATCTAAAACTTGACAAACAAATAAGTAAAATAGTAAGTTCAAGTTTTTATCATCTACGACGACTAGCCAAAGTGAAACCCTTCCTAAGCAGTTGTGGGTCCGAAACTATGGAATAAGTTACCATTAAAAATCAGAATAGCACCTACTCTATCTGTTTTTTAAATCGATGTTAAAGACTCATCTTTTTTCGAGTGCATTTATTATTCCCTAATTGTGGTTCCAGGCTATACTAAATTGCTTCTTTCTTGGAAACTTTTACTGTTGTTATTATTGTTTTACATTGTTGTTTTTACTGTAGTGTATTGCTGTTTTTACCTGCTACTGCTATTGTACAGCACCTTGGTCGACCAAAGGTTGTAATGAAGTGTGCTCTAGAAATAAACTTTGATTTGATTTGATTAAACAGTTGAGTTTTACCATTTTTGAATCCATTTCCCTAATCTTTGGGTATGGCGAGAGTATGTTTAGTTTAGCTTAGAATAAATAATTTAATTGGATTAGACCATTAGCATCACGCTCAAAAATGTCAAAAAAGAGCTAATGGAACATGAAATGGCTACACCAAGCACAATGATATTATGCAGCACCTGGAAATAGTATACAGCTAGGTAACTAGATAGTGATTTATGTAAAATGTGTATCTTTTGTAAAGGTACCAGTGACAGCTGTCATATTTTTTCCTCTGAGACTGTATGCATTTAGATTTATATGTGGTCACTCAGCCTTATAAACTGTGCAGTGTGATTGCATGCATTGTTGTTATGCACTGTTGTGAGTTTGACACATTCAATACAAATATATTTTGTGTGTGATTTGTGCTACAGTAGACCTTCTTGTTGATTCAGATGAGATGGAATAGCCTTCTTTTCCCTCATGCCTGTATAATGCTCAAAAACCTAACACCCAGCCACTATTTAGTGGTTTGACCTTCTCAGACAACTGTTGGTAAAATGTCACCACTGATGACCTGGAGCAAACCAATAGGCCTGCCATTTCAGTGACCAGGTTGCTTTGCCATAGCAATGTGACTGCTTAGACTCCTGTTTGATTCTCCTTGCTCCAACATTCATTGTTCATTACAATAACTGACTTTGTGTTTGTTATGAGATGATCAATGATATTTGCTTCACATGTCACAGGCTATAGTTTTGTGTCTCTTTAGTGTAATAATCATAAAATAAACTTTTCTGTAACCATTGATACAGATGACAGACAAACAGATCTGGTGTTTTAAAACGGTTCACAGAGGCAAATGAAACGAAATGGCATGAAGCTACTGACTACTGAAATCCATCCCTTATTCTGAAAGTATGAGAAGATGCATTACGATCAAAGGTCTCGATGATACATCCCAGAGGTGGACTATTGTATTTCAGTTTGAAAACAGTGTTTCATTGTGCAATAACTGGTTTTTCAAGCTCTGTTTTGGTTAAAGAATACTCAGTGCCTCAAGTCTGAAAGCGTGGCATTACTTTCCATATGAGTGCCTTTCACTAGCTGTCAAAATAACACCAACCTGCAGCTCAGACTTCGGAGCATGTCCAGTCTGGACTAAATTACTTTCAGTTTTTATTTTAGTCATTGAAGTTGTAAACCAACTGATTGTTTTCTACTACCAACATGATTGTAAATTTCAAAAATTACTCTCAAAATGTTGTCTCAAGTGTTAGATTTATGAAATAATAATAATAATAATAATAATAATAATAATAATAAGAAGAAGAAGAAGAAGAAGAAGAAGAAGAAGAAGAAGAAGAAGAAGAAGCTCTTTCCAGCAGCATGTTTATTTTAAAGTCTTAACATGTTAGTTTTGTTCTCAGAAATCACAGTGAATGAATTAAAAAAATGTAGAAAGCCTGCAAAATAATTGTACTGTATATATTTTAAGTGAATAGGAATACGTTCATAGCATAGCTGCCGTCTACACCTGCTTCTGCAACCTGTCAGAAACCGCAAAACCATTGCAATATAAACGCTTAAATGTAAATTAAAATCTACTCACGTTGACAAAGCGGACCAGTTTTTCCTGCTAATGGACATTATTGTATTTTCTAGTGTAGAGCTGGGCTGTAGAGAGGTGTGTGGAGGTGTATGAAGTCCTCTTGTCTGAGTCTGTGTGCCACCTTTACCCCGCACCTTGACGAGCGCCGCGTCACATGACCACCACCATCACCACCATCACCTCCCGCCGAGCGTCACATCACAGCACAGGCTACTCATTTACTCTTAATACATTATTATTATATTGCTTCCGTATTTGACTGACTCCTGTATCGTGCTTAAGCCCTCGAGCAGCTCTACAGCTCGCGACTGGGATAAGAGGAACGCCACAACATCACTCGACATCCACAACCCAAGAAGGGTTGTTTCACGCGACGCGTCAAAACCGAAACGTTTTCATATCCTATTATTATCATTTTAAAAGTGTTTAAAAGTGTATATTTATTATAGGCACTTAAACATATCAACCAAATATCAAAATACATATAAATGGAAGGCGTTGTGTGGATAATATAGGCTATACGAGATGGGCTATAGCTAGATGACTGATTCAAAAACTTCCTATTTTGGTTATATATAATGTTACAAATATTTTAGCAAAAAATGGGGGGAAATATATTAGATTTTTTTTTTTTAAGTAGAAATGCATATTGTATTGTGCCTGCATAATACTGTAGGCAATTTCACAGTGTTCTGACTGGTAAAGTTGCTTACTATAGTAATAATAGTGCATTTTGCATAATTATATAGTAACTCTAAAACAAACACTAATCCTAATCCATGATATTAATTAAAATTAATAAGTCATTAAATGTACAGTTGAACTGTAACAAGGACATGGCCAAATTAAGCGCAATGCTATACATTGTTTAAATATGTCAGAATACATCATTTCATTGACATCTTAGATACATCTTTTAAACAGAAAAATAAAATAATAATCAGACATTTCTGATTGTAGCTTCATTTTCACCAATATTATGAATATATATATATTTTTAATTTGTTTAAAATACAGTCTAACGCTTGCAAAAAAATGTAAATACACAAAAAATGTATTGATATTAACATAAACATATACAAAATAATCAATATTTATATATGCATGTAATATATATGTATGCATTTTTGAGATACATAACATCTCATAACTTTACATAAGATAAACTTTTTTGTGGGAATTATGTTTTATAAAAATGAGTTCTCATCTAATGCAGTAGAAGGCATCCGTCTGGTTCTGTTGCGTTACATCACATAGCAGTGAAGATGAGGTCGAATGTTGTGCATGTTTAAAAAGGATGCTGCGCTATTGTCCTATGTCAGCTCAGAAATTCAATGACATTTCAGTTCACAAGTCAAGGATATAGGACATCATTTTCAGTGTCAGCTATTCACTGTGGCATTTGCTCTTCAGTTCAAAATGCATTCAAAGGGCTGGAGGTGTTTACTTTATTCCTGTGCCACACCTATAAGAGACAAGCAGACCTGCTGTACTTTGACCAGAGCAATAAAGCAGTTTATCCAGTACGTTTGGTCTGAAAGGAAATAATAGACAACTCTACTGGAATGACATGCTTCCGCAATATTGTTTCATTTACAATTGCTTCTGTTTTCACTCATGCATTACAGAAAGACAGAGCGAGAGTAAATAAAACATTCCTCATAAAGGACGTCATAATAAACTGTTAAACGTTAAATAAGACAGTAAGACATAAATGGCCTGAACACCCCACCCAGTGCCTACACAGAGAAGACAGTATGCAAATAAGGGTTGGAGTCCACTGTCTTCAGATGATACAGTTAATGCCTCACTTCCTGCTCCAGCTCCTGATCTCATCATCTATGCAAGATCCCATGGCCTATTTAACAGCAAATTAAACATTTGCATAAACAAAGAAACATGGCACATCTGCTCAGTTCTTCAAGCATTTGATTGATATGACACGCAAAAAAAGCAGTTATCGGACTTTCCAGACTTAATTTGTGCTTTTTTATTGGAATTTTTTTTTACATTTTAACACTGCAGGTCAGTATTATGATCCATAGCCATATTTTCATAAAAATATGGGTTAGACTAAACATGTACGGTATTGAGTCTCGTATACATCAATAACTAGCTCACTTTGTTTTTTCATGTAATACATTGGTACACCTTACATCGACTCTTCCTAATAACTGAATATTGACATAATAAAACATACACTAAGCTGGTAATTATTTACCTATTGGCCACATGAAAGTTGTGCAATCATCACCAATGGAGAAGTGTTTGCAGTGAAGTATAATAGCCATATCGGTGGACATGAAATAAACTGGACTATTAAACTTGCCTATAATCTGGAATTTGATTGGTATATTTATAATGCAACTTTAAACCTTAGTTGCCAAATGGTTGCATAATCTTTTGTGTGAACTTCAGGTAAGGCTTCACTGGGTTGAGACTTTCGCCGCATCAAACATCTTTTTTCTTCCCTCCATACCAGACATGGCCTCCACATTTTTCCTCCAATCGCTGTCCTCAACTGGCCTCTTCTGTAGAAAGACACACAAGTGTTCTCTTAAGCTCCATGGATGAATGTGAATATATGATCAGGAAACAGTCATTCAAATGAATTTGGTTCAGGTGCTTGATTCCACTTGAAT
>CAIGQW010011690.1:0-14311 GCA_903798125.1 Danio choprae | reverse complement strand
TATATATATATATATATATCACTGTAGTGTCATCTGCAAATTTAATGATGGTGTTGGATCCATTCATAAAATGTTTATGAATGGATCCAAAAAAGGGAGTAAAGGAAGGGGCTCAGCACACAGACCAGTGGTACACCAGTGTTGAGTGTGATGGTGGTGGAGCAGATGTGGCCTGATCTAACATTCTGATGTCTGTTAGTCACAAAGTCCATAACCCATTTGCAGAGAGGTGTTAATATCCAGGTCTCTAAGTTTGATAATTAACTTAGAGGGTATGATATTGTTAAACAGGTGCAGTGTTCAGTGCTATGGAGACTGCATCTTCTGTGCTCCTGTTGCCATGGTAGGCAAACCGGTGTGGGTCTAGTGTGGATGGGAGAAAGTCTTTTAAGATGTGCCAGGACCAACCGCTCGAAGCACTTTATGATGTTGGGTGTGAGTGCTACAGGGTGGTAGTCATTAAGGCATGTTGGGCTAGAGTGTTTTGGCACTGGCACAAAAGAGGTGGTTTTAAAGCATGGTGGAACAGCTGCTAGGTTAAGGGACAGGTTGAAGGGACTCCTTGTTCATCCATGGTTTTTGATTTGGGTATGTGGTGATCTGTTTCTGAGTTGTAACATTGTCTATGGTGGTGTTTATGTATTCCAGAACAGAGGAAGTGTAACTGTTTATGTCTGTTTATGTGAGAGCCACAGGTGGCCTGGAGAGCAAACATACTCCAGTCTGTGTGTTGAAACCTGTCCTGGAGTGTAGAGTCTACCCCCGCTGGCCACACTTTGATGGCCCTCACTGATGGCTTCACATGGTTGATGAGTGGCGAGTACTTGGCGTGAGGAACAAAGAAAGGTGATCTGATTGACCCAAGTGGGGAAGGGGGTCACAGCATAGGCTTCAGCCATGTTTGTGTATACATGGTCCAAAGATCTCTTGTACGACAGAAAATGTTTTGATGAAATTTGGGAAGGACTGCCTTTAAGTTTGAGTGATTTAAATCCCCGCAACAATAAAAGCAGCCTCCAGGTGAGTGGTCTGTTGTTTGCTGATGGCCGCATGAAGTTTATTCATAGCAAGCTTGGCATCAGCGTCAGGAGGATTGTAAGTGGCAGTTATGATGGTGGAGTTGAACTCCCATGGCAGATAGAACAGTCTACATTTAATTATTAGAAATTCCAGGTTAGCAAAGAAATGTCTCCCAGTGATAAGTTCATGCACCAAGCTTTGTTATAATAAATGCACAATCCTCCGCCTCAGGTCTTACTAAAGTCATCCATCGTTCTGTCTACTCGGAATGTGTGGTGCTCAGCTAGAGTTATAGCGTTGTCTGGAATGCTGCTGTTTAGCCATGTTTCTGTGAAGATTGTGACATTACAATTCCATAGTCTTTTACTGTGGTTGATGTGCAGTCGAATCTCATCCATTTTGTTCACCAGTGACCTTACATTGGCGAGAAAGATGCGGTAAAGGGAGCCGGTGTGGTGTTAGCTTTAGCTTAGTTCTTAGCCCCCCGTGCTTTCCCCGCCTTTGTTTACGCTCTCAATGCCACCTTCGAGCACTTTCACCTGGCCGGGTAGGGTGCTCAGCTTTGGGTGTTTTGGCGATCTTAGGGATAAGTCGAAGATTGTTGATAAAACTGTCAGGAATGCACAAACCAAAATCCAAAAGCTCTTGTCGAGTGTACGATGTAAAGACACTACTGTTCTGCACAAACAGATGCGAAATGAGCAGGAAAAATACTGCAAAACTGCAGAAACTGGAGAGATACCGAGCCTCGCGATGTTTACGCTCCGCCATCTTGGTCTGGGAATTTTATATCTATATAAATATTATATTTATATTTATAGAAAATTTGATGTAGATTTTTTATAAATATTAATTGAATTAAATAATTTTACTATGGTGACTTGAGTGTAAAAATAAGCCAAATTAAAGTTGTATAACTTTTACTTTTTACATGCTATGTCACTTTCACTTTCTTTAACTCATATATTTCACTCCCAGGAGACACAGAAGTCCAGTACCTCACTCAGGACATGAGTTAGGGCTTCCTCTATCATAATATACCTAAAACATGGATTGCCATAGAAACTTGTCAATGGCGGGGAATCATTTTCTCTCAATTGAGTTATCTTGTCATTGGCGGGGTAAGAGTTAAAGAGAAAAAAATGTAAAATTTATGCAAAACTAAGAACATTGAGATGAGCATTGAGAATATATGAGCTGCTTTTTTTTGTTTTTTTGTAGCAGATGCTTTTGAGAAGAACAGCATAATTGATATGAATTGAAGTGTGTTAAAAATGATTATCAAAAAATAAAAAAATAACTGTTCCTCCAAATTTGACCCTTCTAAATGCACACGAGAGCACACCTGATTACACACCAAGAACAATGGGCAGCTGGAATTGCTGGAATGTTCCAATTTTTAAAATATGGTTATGACATTTTATTCTCTTTGCATCATCAGTTAAGCTGCTTTGACACCATCTGTATTTTTACTAGAGGGCATGCGAGTCTGAACAAGTGAGTTTAAGTGAAGCCAGGGGTTGTGCAAATAGAACCAGGATATGCAGAGCCATTGGTGGTTCTGTAGGCTGGACATGGAGTTGTGTTGCATGTGAGGTCTCTGATCATGAATATTCAAGTTTCCCTTCTATCATTGGCTATAGACTAACTGATGTGACTAACTGGATGGTGAAGTTCCATTCAATGAAGCATCAAGAATGAAGCATTGGATTGGTACCTTTTCTAACAATGTAAGTTTTAACCAGCTATGGTCAGCTTCTGTGCACATCTCCCCCAGAGAGCCAAGAATTGCCTCTGCCTGCAGTCCACCATTGTTTTTGTTTGTCAGACACCTATGCATGCTCATAGACAGTACACACACAATCAGTGATGGGAATAACGGTGCTATAAATAAATGTTTAAGATTTATTAAGAACTGTAACGGTGGTCACACACAAATGAAACATATAAACCTATACAAGTAACCCAACAGTATTATATGTCTAAACACGGAAAAAAATACTATTAAAGTGAGGTTCGAACTAGGGTCGGCGGCGTCGTAACGCAATGCGCTGACCACTGAGCCACATCAGCGCTGTTAAGACAGTTCGTTTTGTATGTCTTCCTCCAACGCAGTCAACCTCGGACACAAAAAAATATATATGAATGAATAAATAAGATTTCGGGCGCCAGACAAGTTTATAACTTTGCCAAAAAATAATCTCAATTACCCCGGATAGTGGAAACAAAACTCATACAAACCAACCGTTACATACATAAAAGTAATATAGAAACATACAAAAAAAAAAAACAACAACAAGAAAATACGATTCAGCTTTAGAATGATTTAATGCACTAAATTAAATGGCAAGATCACTACAAACAACACCCAAAAATAAAGTCAATATTCCAATAAATCCGATACAAAATACAAAACAAAAATTCCCCCCAAAAAACAACAACAAATAAACCAACAAACAAAAAAACGTTCAATAATAAAATGAAAATAAGTGTAAGTTTGGTGATGAATGTATGTATGTGTGTGTGTATGTGAGTGTATGCGTGTGTATGCGTGAAACTGACCCAAGCAAATTGCAGTATGATGGTTGGAAGAGTTTCCACGTCAGCAGTTCAATGGCTGGTGACTTGGCAGTACGGATGGTGACAAGTGACAGAGATGAAGCAGTTGACAGTTGTCCTCACACACCGACACAGGTAACTTTTTAGCACGACGGAAAGGACTGGTACATGCCGCCTACACAGGTAACTTGTTGTACGGTGGGTATAGAAGACAGCTCGTGAGCATCACCTGCATCTTCCTCAGCTTCCTCAAGACACACGCCCAGGCAGAGCCACACCCCCAACTTGATGACGCAATCAAAAACTTCCCACACTGGAGGTCAGATTCTACTTTCTCAAAAAAACACACCCTCTTATATATAATTTTACCTTACCGTAATTAGTCCTCACATCCAATAGCGATAAGCCAGAGACAAAAGTAAACAGAGAGGGGCAGTACAGAAAGTTTCTGTATTGTCACAGAACGGTTTTCATGCAAGCAGCGTCTCTCTCAGCCATAGAACATCTCTTTTTCTGTCTGGTGTGTGTGTGTGTGTGTGTGTGTGTGTGTGTGTGTGTGTGTGTGTGTGTGTGTGTGTGTGTGTTCAGGGCTGGGGTGGGACACATAACCAACCAGTGATAACGATTGTTGTGTCTGTGAACGTGGTGTAACTGAGAACGTGATGATTGGCTTAGATTATTTCTTTATGTCATAGGATGGTGCCGCGGATGGCTGCCTCGGTGTGGAGCTCTCCAGCTGTCATACTGCTTTTGTTAGTTTGTTCTGTTTTATGTTTGTCATACGCAATCAGTTATACAAGGGACAAACTGCTGAACATTCAGCAATGCACACCATTTAATCACCAACCGGTTTTTGATTTTTCTGGCGTTTTGCGGAACATTGTTGTCGCAGAGTAGCTGCACTGTGGAAACGCTACAAGACGCACAGGCGTGGGAAGCGAGCCAGCGCGCTCGTCAGGCTCAGACAACGCGGCCTTAGAATGGTGTTGCCTAGCATCCATCTGGCGAATGTCCGCTCTCTTTCTAACAAAATGGACGAACTACTTCTGCTCGCAAGTAATAACAAGGACTTTACCAACTCTGCTGCTCTGTGTTTCATGGAAACCTGGCTGAATGAAGCTATTCCGAACAGCGCGCTCCACATTCCAGACTTTCAGCTGTTCAGAGCGGATCGCGATTTGGCATCAACGGGCAAAACATGTGGCGGTGGAATATGCTTTTACATCAACAGAAGGTGGTGTACAGATGTAACTGTGTTAAAGAAGATGTGCTGTCCTGATGTGGATGTGCTTTTCATTAACTGTAAGCCATTCTACTCGCTGCAGGAGTTTTCCTCGTTTTCCTCGTGCATTCTCATCGGTGTTTATATTCCACCACAAGCACAGGTGAGTACTGCACTGCAACAGCTGGCTGATCTGATCACAGAGACAGAACAACAACACCCGGACTCTGTTTTTATCATTCTCTGTGACTTTAATCAGTCTAAACTCACACAAGAGCTGCCTAAATTTAAACAGCATATTACATGCCCCACCAGAGACAGTAATGTTTTGGACCATTGCTACACAACAATAAAGGATGCATATCGATCCGTCGCCAGAGCAGCTCTAGGACTCTCCGACCACTGCCTGGTTCATCTTCTAGCAACTTACAGGCAAAAACTTAAAACTACTAAGCCAGTATTAAGGACTGTTAAAGAGATGGACCAACGACACAGAGCAGGACTTACTAGCCTGTTTTGAATGCACTGACTGGAGTGTATTTGAAGCTGCTGCCTCCGACCTGGACGAGCTCACACAGACTGTAACATCATACATCAGTTTCTGTGAGGAGTTATGCATCCCTACCAGGACTTACTTATCATTTAACAATGATAAACCATGGTTAACACCAAAACTTGGACAGCTTCGTCAGGCCAAAGAGGATGCCTACAGGAGTGGGGACAGGGTCCTGTACAATCAGGCCAGGAACACACTGACAAAGGAGATTGGTGTGGCTAAGAAGAGCTATGCCAAAAAGGTGGAAAACCTGTTTTTTGCCAACGACCCTGCATCAGTGTGGAAAGGCCTGAAAGACATCACTAACTACAAGACACCATCCCCCAGCATTGACGGCAATAAACATCTTGCAAACGAGCTGAATATGTTCTATTGTAGATTTGAGACCGCCGTCCAGACACCCCTCACCCGCCGTGACCATCTCTCTACACAGCCATCAACACCTCCAGTCATCCCCCTCTCCCCCTCTGCATTTCAGATCAGTGAGGATAATGTGCGTCAGATCTTCAGGAAACAGAAGAGAAGGAAAGCACCAGGCCCAGACGGTGTCTCACCAGCCTGTCTGAGAACCTGCGCTGACCAGCTGGCCTCCATTTTCTCACAGATCTTCAACAGATCACTGGAACAGTGCAAAGTTCCATCCTGCTTTAAGCGCTCCACGATCATCCCAATCCAGAAGAAACCAAAGATCACAGGACTCAATGACTACAGACCTGTTGCCTTAATATCTGTGGCCATGAAATCATTTGAAAGACTGGTGCTAGCGTATCTGAAGGACATCACTGGACCATTGCTGGACCCTCTGCAGTTTGCCTATAGAGCAAACCGGTCTGTGGATGATGCAGTCAACAGGGACTGCATTATACCCTACAACATCTAGACAAACCAGGGAACTACGCAAGGATTCTGTTCGTGGACTTCAGTTCTGCCTTCAACACCATTGTCCCATCATTGCTCGAGTACAAACTGACCCAGCTCTCTGTTCCTAGCTCTGTCTGTCAATGGATCACCAGCTTTCTGACAGATAGACAACAGCTAGTCGAAATGGGCAAAATCACATCTGACAGGCGCACCATCAACACCGGCGCCCCCCAGGGATGTGTCCTCTCCCCACTACTCTTCTCCCTTCTCCCTACTCTTATACACCAACGACTGCACTGCAAAAGACCCCTCCATCAAGCTCCTAAAGTTTGCGAATGACACTACTGTTATCGGCCTCATCCGGAACGTTGACGAGTCTGCATACAGACAGGAGGTAGAGCGGCTGGATTTATGGTGCAGATGCAATAACCTGGAGCTGAACACGCTCAAAACGGTGGAGATGATAGTGGACTTTAGGAGAAACCCCCCTGCACTCCCCCTACTCACCATCATGAACAGCACTGTGGCTGCAGTAGAGTCATTCAGGTTCCTGGGCACCACCAAGTGGGACATTCACATAGACTCTATTGTAAAGAAAGCCCAGCAGAGACTGAACTTCCTTCATCAGCTGAGGAAGTTCAACCTGCCTCAGGAGCTGCTCGTACAGTTCTACTCAGCTGTCATCCAATCCATCTCTGCACTTCAATCACCGTCTGGTTCTGCTCAGCTGCCAAAACCGACCTCCGCAGACTACAGCAAATAGTCCAGACACCTGAACGAATCACTGGCACTACCCTCACACCCAGCTCACTTCCTGTTTGAACTGTTACCGTCTGGTCGGTGCTACAGAGCACCAAGCACAAAAACAGCCAGACACAGGAAAAGTTTCTTTCCTCAGGCCATCTACCTAATGAACAGTTAAATATTCCCCTACTGTGCAATAAACGTGCAATACTTTCTCATACGCACTGATACACAGCACCTTATAACAATTTACAGTGCAATACTTTTTCTACGCATTTGTACACAGCACCTTATAACTTGTATATTTATAACAAATCTGTAAATACAATTCAACATCCAGAGCTTTTTGACTGACTGCATCTCGGTATAATGTTTGTCGTCTTTTTCATATTTATTTCGTGTTGTCACTTGTCACTTTATGTACACTGGAAGCTTCTGTAGCCAAAACTAATTCCTTGTGTGTGTAAGCACACTTGGCAATAAAACCCATTCTGATTCTGAGATAGAGTATTTTTCCATCGTTTGCCAATCAAAGGCAGAGTAGGGCGGGTGTTCACACACAAGCACATGCACAGTTAGTGGCACACCAATGACCAGGAGTCAGAATGATGGTAGATCCAACAAGTTCAAAGGTAGCTTTTGCAAACTGGAAATATAAGCACTACTTTTACCTTGTTGACGTGAAAGGCAAGAATGTTTATGTATCGTGCAACTTATGCCCAGGAAAAAGAGACTCTCTGCATCAATGTAAAATAATTCTAATCTAATGAAGCACCTCACGTCGTCACATGCCGCCACAAAATTAGTTATAACGTGAGCTTAACACATTATTATTCTACTTTTAATCAACAAATAATACACCGTCAAAACATGTATACGCTCATTGCTTAAGACGAATGTTTTAATGTAAACTTTTATTCTCTCTTTATATGTAATCATGTGTTTTGCAACAAGTCTGTTGCTCATGTATTAATATTATGGTTTTAATACTTCTACAATCAATGTTTAACTCTAGCACAGCTAAACAAGATCATAGATAGTTCATGTTTGATGTCCCTGCAAAGCTAATTTGGTGTACTGAACGATTGTTTACATTTCATGTTAATACGTATGCAACATATTAACATTTTAAGAAACTTGAACAATTCTGGATCAGTTTACTACCAGAATGCATATGCAAATCAACCTGCTTTGGAACAAAGACTATAAAATGTGCCTCGGGGGAGTTTAACTTCTCATTGGTCCACTCGGCTCCGGAGGGTGGGTACAAAACCATCTTTATAAAATCTTGTGCCTAAAGCCGCCCCCAGACTCCAAAAGGAGAAAGACTTGAACCCAGAACTAGAACCCCAGGAGTGAACCCAGAGGACTGCAGGGAGCAGGCAGGGACCCAGACAAAAATGGGTTAATCGCACAGCTCAGACATTCTCATCTCCAATACCTTTCTTTCTTTCTTTCTTTCTTTCCATTGAGTGTACTTAAGTTTAGTACACCACGAAACCACAAGTCGACATGACCAGTCCTTTTTGCCGCCTCAAAACTTGAAACAACAGACTCCACCCCACTCCAAGCCTCGCGAGGACAAAAGAACTGAACACCAGCTAACCACGTGCTCAACAGAGGGGGTTCTTCACATCAAAGAGGGAACGCAAGTAACACTTCCAGATTAGCGCTAAACTGGTGTAAACTAAATGTAACCCTAAAGAGACCATAGAAGGGTTAAATTGATTATTTGTGGTTCGCTTGGTTTGATCTTACAAAATCCGAGGTTTTTCCATCATTACATTCTCTCAAACTCTCATATTTCTTTCTTTACTCTTCTCTACATTTGTATGAATGTGTGTTTGTGTTAGGTGTTAGTTTCTGTTAGATTAGTCAATAAAGTTTCATTTTGTATAAGGAAAGATGCCTGTGCATATTTATGAATCTAATGTCTTAAACTTCGATTTTGCTACCCTGCTTAAACATAATTTTTTTTTACATTTTTGATAGCAATAGCCGTAATTGAAGTCAACTGTCCATTCGAACGATAGCTGGACGATTCGTTGGTTTAGATTTAAAGAGTCGATTCTTTTGAAGCCTTGTTCAAATTAATCTTCAATTCCCTTTGAGCTAATTCACTACAACTTTATTTTTCTCCACCGCAAACACTTATTACTCAGACAGAATTAAACAAAATAATATCTAGATATAAAGTTGAGGACATGCTGCCATTGTCTCTCACATTGTCCTACATTAAAATAGTGTAAATTAGTGTACAATCTTTGATACTCCTTTGATATTTTTTAACGCAATAGTTAGTAATGCAAGTAAAGCAATAGTTTCCCTGGTAATTAGTTACTTTTATAATTATGTACACTGTACACAATACACATGAGTGTGATGTTACAATCTTTACAAAATCACTGTTTTGGAGTTTATTGTATTATTTTCTCTTTTTTTTCTCCCTGTTCTCCATTGAAAACAATGTCATGTAATCAACCTAGAGAATGCTCATCCAAAATGCATCCTCAGCACTGAGATATTTAATGGAACAAAACCTTTTGTAGTCATTTAGCATAAAACAATACTCAATGGGTCTCTGTCAGTGACCCTTAACTGAGGGTATCTATTCATTTGGTGCCCTCTATTTCTTATATGAATGCTCCTGTTATCCGGAAGCAATCATCAGTGTGCTGAGCTCTCACGCTCACGTGCCTTCTGTATCCCAGCATACCAGTGCAGAACTAATGGGTGAAATTCACAGCCTCCAGGGATCATTCTGCCCTGCTAAGGCACAGCTGCTGTTCCCTTCACCACAGTAAATCACTCGGTTAACACACTGCAGTCTTTTGTGGGGGATGGAAGAGAATATAGATGTTTTGTTTTCTTCATACTGTAACTGTAATCTAAAATATGTAGGCTAAAATGTCAGTTGTGTTATCACTTATTTCCAAAACACTGACTTAGCTCTTTATAATCAGACCCCCTAGTTTTTCACAATTTTGTTGTGATTTTTTTTGCGATAATTTAAAAAATGTGTGGAAAATTTTGCGATTAAAAAAAAAATATATAAAAAAATATATATACTATTTACCATATTAGATAGCCTACTATGTAAGATGTGCAATCTTCATGACACAAACTATAAAAATAAAGCTTCTTCATTTTGGTCTCTAAAGCAGATCTAAAATGGTAGGGATTAAGCCAAAGGAATGTTGTATAGCTCTTATTTTTACCCACGATCTTACTTTCTCTTTCTCACTCAGGACATGCGTTAGGGATTCCCCTACCATAATACACCTAAAACACGGATTGCTGTAAAACTCGTCAATGGCAGGGAAGCGTTTTCTCTCTTCAACAGCAGGGGTTAAATGATAATATTTATCGATTTGACGCACATCATAATACCAGCCATATATGTAAATCAAAAATAATATCCTTTAATTCGGTCACTTCCAGCGGCCGTCATCCTTGAACCAATCTCCATCATTGTAAGCTGCTTTCTTTTGTCTGTTCCATTGCTTCGTTTGTAAGATGTTTGCTCCCACTTTCTTTTGCAGTCTGAAGCATGGCAAATGCAGGAAACGCCAAATTTGCGCTGTGTCATTCACTTGATTTGCACCACAGGATGTCTAATCGCATCTTCGCATTGACTTCACATGTAAATCACTCGCGCTTGACGCTTCATCCACGTCTGCTTACTGCATAGGCTGCAAAACAATTCCCCCCCACTTTGATGTAACGTTAGGATTGAGGACACAGGTGAGATGTAATTTTTCGAGAGATACTCAAATACACTGCGTATACAACGTCTATAAGTCATGTAAAACAAATGCAAACTGAAATAAATATAATTTGATTATATGGTTTAGAATTGGATGGTTTATGAGATTATAAAAAAAATTGCAATTATTTATTATTATTAAATATTTTGCAGGATCGCAAAAAATGCAACTTTTTGATGATTTTGCGTTGGATTCAGTGAAAAACTAGGGGGTCTGTATAATATACTTTTATATATGTGAAAATGGGGCAGCATGGTGGCGCAGTGGGTAGCACAATCGCCTCACAGCAAGAAGGTTGCTGATTCAAGCCCCGGCTGGGTCAGTTGGCATTTCTGTGTGGAGTTTGCATGTTCTCCCCGTGTTTGCGTGGGTTTCCCCCACAGTCCAAAGACATGTGGTATAGGTGAATTGGGTAACCTAAATTGTCCATAGTGTATGTGTGTGAATGACTGTGTGGATGTTTCCGAGTGATGGGTTGCAGCTGGAAGGGAAAGTTGGGGCGACCCCAGATTAATAAAGGGACTAAGCCGAAAAGAAAATGAATGAATGAATTATATGTGGAAATGATCCCACTTTACTTGGTAGCTATATGTGTAAGTATGCATCTACAGTGTTCATATGGGTAACTACTCACATGTAACAACCTACCAAATGATATGTAGCCTATACTGCTATGTAAAAATGTGTAACAGTAAATGGCTAATCGCACGCCACCGTGCAGCCCTTTTGCAGATCAAACAGAGGAAAAAAATATCGAATCACACAAATCTGTGGAAAATTGTATGGAATCACCATGTACTTTGCAGTTTTAAAACAAACAACTTTATCTGATTACAACCGCTAATTAGTCTGTAGTTAAAAAAAGAGCGCTTGCACACCTTAGTGAGGTGTTGAACCAAGCTGATTGACATTACTCATGGCTCCAACACGAGAGAAGTCAGTTGAAACAAAGGAGAGGGTTATCAAATTTATCAAAAAAGGTAAATCTTTACGGAATGTTGCAAAAGATGTTGGTTGTACCCAGTTGTGTCTAAAATCTGGACCAAGTACAAATCAAATGGGAAGGTTGTAGAAGTGAAGCATACTGGTAGACCAAGGAAGACGTCAAAGTGTCAAGACAGTAAACTTAAACCAATATGCCTTCAAAACAGAAAATGCACAACAAAGCAAATGAGGAACAAATGGGCAGAAAGTGGAGCCAATGTCTGTGACTGGACTGTAAGAAATCGCCTAAAAGAAATGATATTTACATACAGAAAAGCCAAGCGAAAACCATCATTAACATGTAAGCAGAAAAGAACAAGGTTTCAGTGGGCTAACGAAAGACAATCTTGGACTGTGGATGACTGAATATGAGTGATATTCAGTGATAAATCACGAAACTGCATTGAGCAGGGTGATGATGCTGGAACTTTTGTTTGGTGCCGTTCCAATGAAATTTATGAAGACAACTGCCTGAAGAAAACATGCAGATTTCCACCAATCATTAATGATATGGGGTTGTATGTCAGGTAAAGGTATGGGAGAGATAACAGTCATTACATCCTTTGAAAGGATGTTTGGTTATGATGACAGAATTTTCCAGGATGATAATGCATCGTAGGGCAAAATCTGTGAAAACTTTCCTACAGGAAAGACATATAATGTCAATGGGATGGCCTGCAAACAGTCCAGACCTCAATTCAATTGAAAATCTGTGGTGGAAATGAAAGAAAGTGGTCCATGAGAAGGCTCCAACCTGCAAAGCTGATCTGGCAACTGCAATAAGCCAAAGTTGGAACATAAGAACAAAGCAGAGAAAGCAAAAGTTAGAGCACAGGCTGAACAATTACAAAACTTAAAGAAGGATAAAGAAAGACTGGAAAATTAAAACAAAAAGCTGACTTTGACTTTGATCTCCAAACAACTGGAAACAAGATCTTCAAGCAGCTTTGACAGTGAGGCAGATCTTCCCACCAACACCTGTGTTCATGACTCAATGAACTCAAAGATTAGACTAGCTCCTGTAATTGTTAAACACAGAAGGACTAACGTTGAAATTGACAATGAGGAGGACTATGAAGAGAGTGGAGAGAGACGAACTCGCACTGTGACGAAAGTGGTAAAGAAACATGTTCCATACAGGACGTACCATCCAGCTACTCCAGAGCAAGTTGACAAATGGTCAAAAGAGTTCCCAGATACAAACAACCATGGAAGGTTTGGCACTTTCTTTAACGACTGCAAAAAATCTACAAGTTACATCCATTAGATGGTGCAATGGTTGTTAATGTCACCCTAAGAGACAGTGACCAGAAGAGACTTACAGAAAGTGTTGAAAGAAGGATTTGATGAATCACAAGAAAACACAGAGGATGGATGGGAAGCTGTACAAACGTTCTTGTTTGAACTGAAACCTGCAGAGGTCAACTGGGCAAGAATTACCTCGTGCATGCAGAAAACAGGAGAAAGTGTTGCAGAGTTTGAAGAGCGCTTCAGACAAACATGGATGGAAGATTCTGGTTTGAATACAAGTAAAGATCTTGACAAAGACACTGAAATGCCCTTGAAAACAGCATTTGTCAACGGACTCAAACCTGAGATTTCTAAAGATCTGGGACAGCATTGAAACAGCATTCATCCAGACTGTTGAATGGTCAGCTAGACTGGAGCAAACACATGAGGTCAGACTAAGAGCTTTGGGATCCAAAGGTTTGTTTTGCAAGAACAGAACAATTGGGGATGAGCAAAGAGAAAGTGAGTATATGGGATACTCAAAATTAAGAACTAAAGGAAGATGCAGGAATTGCAATGAGGAAGGACACTGGGCCCATGAGTGCAAGCTCAGTTTAAAACATCAAAGCAATGATGATGACCACCTGTTCAAGCAGTTTCAGCAGTTAACAACACAACAAAAACAGACTCTGCTAAATGCTGTACAGCCACAGGGAAACTGAAGAACCTCTCTCTGCAGCACCAACTAGTGACATCTTTTCCAGAAGCTCGTGAACTTAATGTGTTTGCAAACAAGAAGATAAAAGCATGCACAGAAGTTTCAACAGATGAAAACAAGTTGGATGTCCTAATAGATGGTGTTGCCAAGCAAGCTGTAAAGGAGAGAGGTGAACATACAGCAGCATTAAGACAGCTTTGGCAAGACCAACAATCTGTGTTAGACAGAAAGCAGACTGCAAATGAAAACTCTACAAAAGAAATGCTGATGGACGATGCAATAGATGGCAACTAATGCAGTACGGATGAAAAAAGACTATGCCCTTTTGAACATGCCCCAAGCCAGCCAATGTCCACTAAATACTTGACATCTGACAGCCTGTCCAAAACAAAACAAGACTTTACATGAGGACAATAATCAAGTTTTGTCACCTCTGAAGAGGGGACATAGTTTAGTGTCCAGTAAATGGGTAAAGACACAAAAACCTCAAAGATGATCACTAAAATCCAGTTGGGAGAGCCCACTTGAAGATGTTTTATTATCCGATTCAATAATTAATATTCAGGGACTTGATGAATGGATCAATGTGAGTTTGCTTAGAGACGAGGGATAGATGACAGTAGTGTTTTACAGAGTTTGACAATTTCTTT
>CAIGQW010011649.1:0-11499 GCA_903798125.1 Danio choprae | reverse complement strand
CAGATTCAGCCATGCCTTAATAACAACCGCAGATCCCTAGTGTCAGTCTGGTTTCCATACTAGACCTAAACAATTGCATGACATTCATTTAAAATACGCCTTAATATAATGAGACATACTATAACATCTGTAGGCACACACTTTTTCTTTATGCATTAATTTACTCACTTCTTCATAGGCTTAGGGTTACTCAATCCTAAAACAAAGTGTAACACAATTGTGTTGTTTTAAGTAACGCAACGCAAAGTAAAGATCCCAAACTATCAGTATCATTGAGTGTCGGATCAGGATTTTATTACCAGCAAATTACACAGAGCAGACGCGACAAAGATGCGTTTTAATGCGAAGAGGAGGACGGGCTTGCGTAGGGATTGTTTTCGTATTTTTCTCTGGAGCTCATTTCTCATGGTGCACAATGGCGCTTCGCCCTTTTGAGGATGCTATTACATGCAGGCATTGTTTTATAATACTGGGCGACAGAGATGCGTGATGTTATTAAAATTTGGATATAGAAAACCTGGATCACGAATCGTCGACGGAAGAAGTGAAACAAGGTAAGACCACACGCTGCTTTGCCTTGGACAGCACATTTACAGCTGACTCTGCTATCAAATTAGAATAAATGCATTGGAGTTTTTCCTTTTATTGTAACATCTTTCTTTGTTCTTGAGATGTTATGATTATGTGCATTATGGGAATGTGGTGACGTCACTGTTTAATACTCTATACGCTATTTTATTACCATTTTAGAGCGACTTGTCTATTTGAGTTATCTTAGGAGACCAGGGTTGCTAAGTTTTTTGTTGTTGTATATATATATATATATATATATATATATATATTTGAACAGAGGATATTTGAAATGAATCGCTTGGATAGAAGTGTTTTAATTCTGCATGTCGAATAAATGGATGTCAAAATTGCGTGGTCTGCGGTTATGTTTGAGAAATGTATTGTGATCTCACGAAGGGCATTGTTGTGTATCTTTGGAGCATCGCTTCAGATCATGCGCGTGTATTTTCCGTGTGTTTGCAGATAACAATTGGAAACGGATATTGTATGAGAATTAAAGACGTCCAATCCCCTTAACCGAACAGAAATTAAAGGAAGGTCTTGAAGTGGATAGCCCGTCCAGCTGATGCGTGGTTTAGGTAGTTTGATGTTGTTGGGGTTGACTTCCTGGCTCGACAACAAGAAACTGCCTTGATTACGTCAGTTTGCCTTCATCAAGGCCGTTCATTTCCGCCAAATTGCCCTTGCAGACTGCGCAAATGGCATTGTAAATGAACCACCGCCGGCGGCTCTACAATACACAGTATCCTTCTATCCTTTCAACATCTTCGTCGGGTTTATATGGTGGCCAGTAAAAAAAAAAACCTCTATGGCTTCCAGTGGGTGAATTGGGGTTATAAACCCAGAGGTTGTAAGAAACAATCTCTCCGCTTTGTTGGTAAGACAGACACGCCTTGACATAGCTTGTTGGCGAACGGGGATTTCGTGCCTCAAAACGAGCGCATCATTTTTTACTTTTAAATGTCCATTACTTTATTTCCAAGAGGCTTTATATTCAGTATCCATAAATATATGTTTTCAATTAATTTAGGCTACAAACCAATACACCTTGCAGTAATTATACGTAATCCTGGGCTTTTTATTTTAACCAAATATTGTGCACCTGACAGTATACCTAAACATTGAATATATGATGATATTTCATTTGGTTAACTGACTCGTAAATGCACAATTTAGATGCATGTAGCCTATATGTAATGACTTTAAAGAGAATGTGCAATTATCTCTGTTCAACAAATAAAAAATGTACAACTGCCATATAATCTGTTGTGATTTGCGGGGTTTTTTCCTCAGTGCTAAAGAGGCATACGGATTTTTGACGGATTTTATACATACAAACTTGGATGCTGTTATACATACAAACAGATCTATATATGCTATTTTAAATACATGCAGAACTTTTACAACAAATGATTATCTGGGTTTTCATATGCTATACATTAAAAATCGATTTTCTTAATTTAATTAATCCACAGTGCACTGCACAACTGCCACGTCACGCCGACTGCTAAATTTAACTTCACGGGACTTTTCAGTGCAAACTTAGTTGAAATCTTCTGTTAATTTCTAGAGTTAATTCAAACCTGAATTACATGTGTGATGAAAAAATATGCTAGCGATTAATTGGATTAATATTTAATATCATTTTGGGGTTGCACGTAAGTTCATTCATTCATTCAAGTTTATTTATACAGCGCTTTTTACACAGTAGATTGTGTCAAAGCAGCTTAACAAGTTCTAGTAAAGTCCAGATTTCAGAGTTTAGTTCAGTTCAGTTCAGTTTAGTTCAGTGTGGTTTAAGTTTCACTGCTGAAAGTTTAACACTGAAGAGCAAATCCACCGAAGCGCAGCTCCACAAGTCCCGATCCGAGCAGGCCAGTGGCAACAGTGGCGAGGAAAAAAACTTCACCAATTGACGAAGTGAAGGAAAAAAACCCTCGAGAGAAACCAGGCTATGTTAGGCACGATCATTTTTTCTTCTGGCCAAACTTCCTGTGTGGAGCTGCAGTCTAGGCGCCGGGGGCTGGAGATAGTATATCAAATCTAATACATGGCAATGTATGCAAATCATATATTCAGCATACAAGTTCATGTTTGGATTCCACAAATGTAAAATTGTGTCATATGTAACGTTTAAAAATAATGCAAAATATTCACTTACATCTTTAATTATCTATATACTATATAAATATGTCCATCACATTTCCGTATAGGCTTATTCTCATAGCTGTAGCCGTAATACGACGTTTCCTAGGAATTGGAAATTGTTGTACGCAACAAAATCGTTTGCTATAATAAATTAGATGTGTGCTTGGCGAAAACACGATCCTTCCACATAACAGGGCGCGGGTTGAAGCTTCTTCACTATTAAACAGTTAAATACATAACTTAAACAACATTTTTGTCTTTCTCTGATTAAATAATATTATGTTGGTATCATTACTGAGCATTTTAGAAACTCGTTTGGGTGGTGGGGGAATCATCTCTTTTAGCCTCATGCAATAATTGCATACAAATATAATACAAATGAATAGCGACATTATAATCTTAAAACAAACAAGGGTTTTAGGGTAACCAATTGTGCCAAAATAAAACGGGGGAAATGGATATGCCATGTGCAGCCAAAAACGCACGTCATGGATTTGCCAAGTACGATACGATCCTGGATTAACATGTTAAATGATTAACATTTAATAGGTTTTCCGTACCTATTCCCTACCCCTAAACCCAACCATAAATGTAAAATATTCCCAAAATCAGAGGGAAATAATAGTTCAATAACAATCATGTAGAAGTGCATAAACCTAACCGTATAAGCCTAAACTTTAAGGTAAAGGATAAACGTATAACTTAATTCTGATTGGCTGACTGGAATGCTGTTCCAGGATCAACATAGATGTTAATCCATCAACATGTCCTACTTGGTGAAATCAGGTTAGGGGTCCGTCTTTGATTAATTCTCAGTGCAGTAAAATGCGTGGGAGTGTTTTATGTACAGAACAGTTCTGAAGACAAGACGGGACTTTCTCAATAAAATGGCTGCTGCCCCAGTTGTCCGACGTTTCTTGAATCTCCAGAAGCCCTGATCAGGAATCAGTGTATTGGATGGTGGTTATTACTGTTGGACGACATTTATCTGCTCCGACAAGACAAGACATTGGTTAATTAACACAAAATTTACATTAGGAGCCTTCAGATTGCAGATGACTATGAACGGAAAGATGGTGTGATGTTGTTTGCTTTCGCGGAGAGCAGGCATGGTCTCTTTTTAATGGACATAAGTAAATTAGATCTGACTTGTCGTCTTTTAACAGGTCAGTGTTACAGTCATGGACACGATCTCACGGGAGCTAAATGATTTTAAAGGCAGATGGCAGGAGGAAGAAACTCTCTAATCTTTAATCCTGCATGGGCATTTTTAATACGGCTGAGTAATGAAAATCCCAGTTATCTATAAATGTTTGTACAACCATCTTTGGACAGGCTATCTGCAGAATCTTAACCTCTTAAGGAGCTTGGTATTGCTGAACATCTTCTTAATAGATTAATAGTGTGTTGTTTAACAATTTTGTCATTATTATTCTGTGCGTTTTATTATCAAACCCGAAGAGAAGTCTGCATTTTTTTTAATCTAGAGAAGAAAAATGTACATTTGTGTATTACGAAAAGACAGAACAAATAATTTAGGAAGTAGGCCACTGATGTTATATTTGCTTTTAGTTGGTTTTAATTGGAATTCAGGTTAAAATAGAATTGATTAAATTATTGATAATGAGAATATATGATTAGATTTGCGATGGTGAGATACTTTAGACGCATTCGTAATGACAAAACTGTTAACAGCCACTCAAGCCTGCCAAAAATAAAAGTTTTAATCTTTAAAATACAGTTATGCGGTCATACTGCACATAAGGAGGATGGGGTTTTGTTGTTGTTGTTGTTGTAAACAGAATTCGTTAAAAAATATTAATATATAAATATATTCATTCATTTTCTTTTCGGCTTAGTCCCTTTATTAATATGTTTTACGCAGCGGATGTCCTTCCAGCAGCAAACCATTACTGGGAAACATCCATACACACTCATACACTACGGACAATTTAGCTTACCCAATTCACCTATACCGCATGTCTTGTGGGGGAAGCCGGAGCACCCGGAGGAAACCCACGCGAACACGGGGAGAACATGCAAACTCCACACAGAAACGCCAACTGACCCAGCCGAGGTTCGAAGCAGCGACCCTCTTGCTGTGAGCCGATTGTGCTACCCACTGCGTCCATATATAAATTGATAAAACCTTTCAAATGAGATCCGCTCTTTTTACAAAACATTTATTCATTCATTCATTCATTCATTCATTTTCTTTTCGGCTTAGTCCCTTTATTAATCTGGGTTGGCCATAGCTGAATGAACCGCCAACCTATCTAGCATATGTTTTACGCAGCGGATGCCCTTCCAGCAGCAACCCATCACTGGGAAACATCCATACACACTCATACACACACATACACTATACGGACAATTTAGCTTACCCAATTCACCTATACCGCATGTCTTTGGACTTGTGGGGGAAACCGGAGCACCCGGAGGAAACCCACGCAAACACGGGGAGAACATGCAAACTCCACACAGAAATGCCAACTGACCCAGCCGAGGCTCGAACCAGCGACCTTCTTGCTGTGAGGCGATTGTGCAACCCACTGCGCCCATATATAAATATATAAGTTGATAAAACCTTTCAAATGAGATCCGCTCTTTTTACAAAACAGTAGATGGCAAAGATGTCCATCCCAAAATTGTGTTATGCAGTCATGTATAGGCCTAACAGTAACAGTTCCACCGCCGCATCGCATGTTCATTACCCAGACCTCTCCGATTTCACATAGCGAAGCTCCACAATAAATTTGCGATTAAGGTCTCAAAACACGCGTGAAGCTGAAACAACGATCTAAAGTCTTTTTCGGTTTTGGCGTGAGAACTTTGTTTGCCTGTTTCGGTTTCATATAAAGTGTTTAAAGATTGTGTTAATCGCTTGGGGAAATGCAGCTGCAAATATATTACCAGCATTAACACGGAAAATCTCAGGTTTAGGACTCAGGCTCGTATTTTAGGTAAAGCCAAACGTAAAAAGTATGTGTCTGAAATTGAACCAAGGTGCAGGGAGGCCAGAGAATACGGTTAACAAATCACCGTCGGCCGCATTTGTGGTCATTAGCATTGTTAATATTTAGAGCTTTGGACATGCAATCGGCATGCAAACTAAATAACGGAGGTTGCATTTCACTCTCATTGGCTCATTTCTTGATGGCTTTTTTAAAATGACCACGAACAAATCTGACAGTGAAACAGTTTTAAACAGCCCGTTTTACAACTCTGCTCGATTAGCCTGTGCAATTAACTATCGCCCCAAGCAAAGCAAAGCAGGATCTAAACATGTGGGGTAAAGGATAATAAAAGCATTACAAGAATAGTGAAAGTCAAACAAATAAAACGCTTCTGGAATATTAACAGCATCACAAACTAAAAGGTATACAAAACAACTGCAAATAACATTATAGCCTATAGTATGCTATGAGGGCTGTAAAGGTTTAGCCTGGACCAATCCCACATTCTTCCTCTCAGATTCCCAGTGTTAGCAGTATCAAAATTCATATTTATAATATTTCTATTTATTTGGGTCATTTTTTATTCAAATAAATCCCGATGGAAAACAGCAACACATATCAAGGATAGAAGCTAAAGAATAAGACACGCTGATATCCAGTTTTAGGCATCATTAATGAATCTACAGTCCACTGAGGGCATTGAAATGAACACTAGGTGTCACTGCTCTCCATGTCAAACCATGTTGGGTTTATGACACTGGCTATACACACAATCTCTGTCAATATAAAATTATATAAAATTATAAACAGCAGTTGTTGCTTCAGCATTTAAACAAATCTTAATTTGTGTACAATTATGCATTTTGTATTAACTGGAAAGTCGTTTCTGACCATTTTGGTGCCTTATAGGATTGCTTAGCGCTGAATTATTTCTGTAGGCCTACATATTATACTTTTGTGAGCTCTAGAACCTTATAGATCGGCAATGGATGTGCCAGATAATAGAGACATCCGAAAGGACGGTGTACAGGACCTCGTTTGTGCAACAATAACGTTGTTATACATCTGTTATGTAGACAATTGATGTATACAATAACGACCAGATGTTAGAATATGAATTTACAATTATCCACCAGCAGAGAGCAGCACTTCCTTTAAAACATATCCATCACGGTTCAGTCTGTGGTGCAAAACATTTCGCTATTACATATAACGATGATGTTATTTCCAAGTTGTAGCATATCTATATTTCAGTATTGGTAATTCAGAATAAATTGACAAGTTTGATAGTTCTTGTCGTATAATTTTTTTAAATCAGATTATGGAGGGATCAACTGCCCAGTTCTGTAGCAGGAGAGCCTGAAATTAGTTCACCTTCATCATTAACCGCATAAATCTGCTAATTATTCATTCATTCATTTTCTTTTCGGCTTAGTCCCTTTATTATTCTGGGGTCGCCACAGCGGAATGAACCGCCAACTTATCCAGCATATGTTTTACGCAGCGGATGCCCTTCCAGCTGCAACCCATCACTGGGAAACATCCACACACACTCAATCCAAACATCCATACACACTCATTCACACACATACACTACGGACAATTTAGCCCACCCAACATGTCTTTGGACTTGTGGGGGAAACCCACGGAAACACGGCGAGAACATGCAAACTCCACACAGAAATGCCAACTGACCCAGCCGAGGCTCGAACCAGCGACCTTCTTGCTGTGAGGCGAATGTGCTGCCCCTAAATCTGTTAATTAAAGTATCCAAATTAAAAAATAACAGATAGAGTATGAAGTTTGCGTGGCACCAGCACCAAGAACTGCACGTTAAATTCAAGAAGGGATACACCTGCGGATACGTAGGCATACATCAACATAACAAATATTTGTGTCACTGCAAAGCAATAATTACTATTTTTAAGTTAACGTGGGGGGTAGGTTTAGGGTTGGAGTAGGCGTTAATAAAACACAATGTAATGGGTAATTTAATAAATAATAACCATTAAACATAAATAAAAATAATAATTGTTGTTAACCTCCGGTTGGAGCTAACAACAGAACTGCACAGACTCCTTACCACAACCCCCATCTGGTGGGTTAAATTATAATAACGTGCTGCAACATTCTCAATTGAGGGATATGCCAGAAATAGCACGTTTTGCTTAATACGTCAATAAATGATTATATATTATACATTATATAAACTCAGCGTGATTTTCTGTCTTATGAGCTTAATCAAAATTGTAAATTAACACAATATTAAAGCCGGTGTTTTTATAACATTTGTTAAAAAAACAGATATAAGAAAGCTGATAAGTTAATTAAAATAAATGTGATTAATATTAAATTTAATTACTAAATATTATTTTAAAACCAGTGAAGAAGAAGAAAAATCTGTGGGGGAAAAGAAACGCATAAGGGATTAAACACTGGGGCATTAATATAATGGTTTTATGGTCTTGTTGTCTATTTTTATATGACATGTCATTCATTCATTCATTCATTTTCATTTCGGCTTAGTCCCTTTATTAATCTGGCGTCGTCACAGCGGAATGAACCGCCAACTTATCCAGCATATGTTTTACGCAGCGGATACCCTTCGAGCCGCAACCCAACACTGGGAAACATCCACACACACTCATTCACATACATAAGGCCAATTTAGCTTACCCAATTCACCTGTACAGCATATCTTTGGACTTGTGGGGGAAACCGGAGCCCCCGGAGGAAACCCACGGGGAGAACATGCAAACCCCACACAGAAATGCCAACTGACACAGCCGAGGCTCGAACCAGCGACCTTCTTGCTGTGAGGCGATTGTGCTACCCACTGCGCCACATTGACATAAAACATAAATCGGCATCATATTTTATGACCATGTTTGTTTTTTTATTTGCTGGACAAAGGAGAACCGTAAAAAGTACTTTCCTTTCAGCAAGGGAACTCTATTTGCAATTCCTCGTTATCTGATTTTTCCTTCTCATTTATATGCAGCTATTTTTTTCATTCGACATTTAGGCTAACCACAATTCGGATGAAAAAAACAACAACAATTTTACAGCAACGAGTTAATTAAAATGAATACATGAATATATAAATAACTGAAAGCAAACTGCCTTCTCGTATATGATTAAAAGGAAAATATGTGCAAAATATTATTTTCCTCTTAGGAGTTTATAACTAGTCGCACATTAAAGAAATAAAAAGTACACCGTCAATATATTGTATATAGTAATATATATATATATATATATATATATATATATATATAGATAGATAGATAGATAGATAGTAAGTGTGGGGCTTCACGGTGGCGCAGTGGGTAGCACGATCGCCTCACAGCAAGAAGGTCGCTGGTTCGAGCCTCGGTTGGGTTGGCATTTCTGTGTGGAGTTTGCAGGTTCTCCCCGTGTTGCTCCTAGTGTGTAGTGCTCCGAACACTATATATTCTGAACAGCTTAATGTTAAGTAAAAATAATTAACTGACTTACCGCAGTTTGGTTGCATTAAACAAAATGACCATTACATATCTTGCATTCAATTGTTGTTTTTAGATGAGTGGATAATTTTGGTAATAATTGTTATAGTCTATATGCTTTCAAAAAAACTTCCAGCAAAAGTAGGGCCTTTGGGCTCAAAATTGGCATGCTGCAGTCATCACAACAATATCAAGGGTCCCTCATATTATTAAAGCAAAATCGTGCAAAGTCGCTTAACATTTTGCTAATTTTACAACCATGCTACGACAATGGCATAACCGCCTTTAAATTGGTTTAAACAAGTAAACAAGAAAGTTTCATTGGTTTACAACTAAATTATATTATATACACGGTATAACATTTAATGTAAATGGTTATAAAATGTATGAGCATCGCGTTTCTGCCTTTATTTTTTGCCCAAAATGTAGTTTCTATAATAAAGGGACTAAGCCGAAAAGAAAATGAATGAATAAATGAATGTAGTTTCTGTTTTTAAACAAAGCGAGTCCATTTTTGTCATCAGCATTATCCTGCAATATTTGTGAGGAACGTTTAACTATTGAACTGGACTGTTAACAGTGTTATGTTATAGCCGATGCATTTCAGCGGTGGACTACACATTTCGCATGTCTAGATTTCCTATTATTTAACATTTTATATTCCCCTAGTAGGTTATTTCAGGTCCTGGAGACAATTGGTAATGTTAGTAAGTTTGTAGAGAGGCAATATGTTCAGCGATCATGGCAATGAAATAGAGTTTAAACAGGCTAGTTATGTAGGCGCGCGTATGCTTGCGTGTTTGTGTGTCCAAGTAACTGCGGCATCGCTATTTGTATCCTGGAAATATGTCATGATACCATTAACAATAGGGCCGCATTCAATATTTCAGAAGAAACCTGCGGGCGTTTTAGTGTAGTCTATGACATAATAAATCCTGCGTAAAAACTTAACATGACGCCAAAACAAGACCAATTAGCCCAACTTGGAAATGGCAGATTTTTTCTTGCAATATAGAAAAAAGTGTTTGTGTAGCTTGTAAATTAACCCTACATTATACAATATATGTGCCATGCATATAGCTGTAGCCATACAACAACATTGTTAATTGTAAGTATAGGTAATACGGTTGCGGGTGGCGCAGTGGGTAGCACAATCGCCTCACAGCAAGAAGGTCGCTGGTTCAAGCCTCGCCTGGCATTTCTGTGTGGAGTTTGCATGGTCTCTCCGTGTTCGCGTGGGTTTTCCTCCGGTTTCCCCCACAAGTCCAAAGACATGCGGTATAGGTGAATTGGGTAAGCTAAATTCTCCGAAGTGTATGTGTGTGAATGAGTGTGTATGGATGTTTCCCAGTGATGGGTTGCGACTGGAAGGGCATCCGCTGCGTAAAACATATGCTGGATAAATTGGTGGTTCATTCCGCTGTGGTGACCCCAGATTAATAAAGGGACTAAGACGAAAAGAAAATTTATGAATATTACGGTTGCACATTGACACCTTCCCCCGTTCATATATATTCAGACACATCAAATACACATTTGATAACCCACGTCGATTTTTAAACAAGGCGAGTCGATATATTATTTAGTTTAATTTTCTTAAAGTAACGCACTAGGCCAATTTTAATTACTATTTAAATCATATCCAATTTAGGAAACCAAATACAGGTAATATGCATGAAACAGATTATACATGCCTTTATATAAATACTATATGCACATATTAAAAAAACCCTCAGAAATTAAGGTTTGAAACCTACAGAATTAGATTGAATGTATTAATATGCAAAAGAAAACCCCCTCGAAGAAAAGTGGCCGTCCAAGATAGAAACAAAGCACATTCTTAGTTGTATGGTGGAAAATTTACAGCTATGTAATAAAAGTTTACGACTAAGCCAAGGATTGGATTGGCTGAGCCAAGTCACATGGTGTCCTCTCCATGATAATGAACTTTATACTGTTGTCTCTGGCTCAATCATATGCGTTCCCCATCAGGCTGAACACGGAACATTCAGTTTTTAGTCTTACAACTGCAGCAGCTACGGTAATATTTCATTGACAACCGTTTTTGCATTGTTATTACCTCTCTCAAATGGTTTGGTCTTCATAGATGAAGAAAAAACTAGTAGAAGACTAACATACACTAGTAAGAAAGTCTACACTAGACGAGAGGGTTGTCGTTGCTCCAAAGGAAAAAGAAATGGATGTTCGCTTTGGATTACCTCATTTGAGAACAAGCATGGTATTTCTGAAGCTCTTGCAATCACCTCCCGCCCTTTCCTTAGGAGCTCTGAAGATGCATCTCTCATAACGCGTCACAAGAAAAGCGTGTTAAGATT
>CAIGQW010011603.1:0-10258 GCA_903798125.1 Danio choprae | reverse complement strand
TAGTTCAGCTATAGGCTACAAGAGTCTATAATATAGTGAGGTGGTGCATGTCTGAATGCAGAGCTCCAGGTGTAAAACAAACATTCATATCTTCTTTTAAAATAAATAATTTTGTCTTTATTATTGCTGATTTTGTTAATAACCTTGAACCACAAATGAAGCATTCATTTTAAATAAGACCTTATTTGTTTGGGTTACAATGCAATATCTGCTAGGCTGCTTCTTTTGTAAAAGTCAGATGTTCAATACATGGGATTTTTCATTTTAAAAGGTTAAAAGGCCAAATATGAGGTTATATTTGATCATACACCACAAACACATGGTTTTAACTATACATCTAAATTCATGAGCAAAATCATTGAAAACTGTGTAAAGGTGTTCTGTCGGTTTAAAAAGGTTTGTGATTGCTCAGAAAGGGCGCTCCCTGCTTATTTGAATGCCTCTGATGTGATGTAAATATAGGGGGCTCAAATAATGGCATGTGTTTGTTTAGTCTAAAGAGACAAAAGCATTAAAATAATAGAAATAAGAATATGACTTCTGTGAATACAGTCCCCTTATGAACATTTAGCAAAAGCACAAATCAACACAACTGCAAGTTACAAATATGATTTATTAGAGGTATTATAATATACCATATATATAACATAATAAGAAATGGAACATTGTTATATATATTTTTTACTTACAAATGGCTATCGTTTACTAAAGTCCAGTCATTCTTGCTAACTGGTGAAATGATCAGCGGGTCTGAATTTTTATCTCCACTATTAAAGCCCGGGCTGAAATACGGATAGAGTTTCTCAGTGAAAGACTGACCAGTGAAAGAGTAGATATGACACCTGGACTCTACATCATAAAATGAGACTAATCCCTCCTCATAATCCACAAACACACCCACCGTCTGGGGCTTCACTTTCAGGCAGAGAGACACAGACAGACAGTCACAGGCCTTATACTCAGCTCCATTCCTCAACCACAGTGTCCACAGTCCATTCCTAGGACTCAGAGTAATTATTCCCTTCCTGTTAACAGACTCTCTCGCCACTCCTAAATCCCACTCCGTTTTCCCTTTTACCTGCACCTCGAAATAAATCTTGCCAGAGCAGAATCCCTCCTTCCCCAGGACACTGGGACACTTATCAAACCTCCACGGATTGTCCGGGACAGACTGACGTGTTTCTCCGTATTCGGCTTGTTTGTCATCCTCAGACAAGAAGAGTTTGGGGTGAGCAGTTTCAGGATCCATAGTCACATTCACTGAGGGAGAGTGAATCACAACTTAGAAGTACAGTTAAAAACATGTACTTGTGGTGTAGGATAAAATATACAACCCTGATACACGCATATAGTTTTGAAACATCCATGGACATTTTTCATTGCACAAAAGAGTTCTTTAGATTATAAAATTGCTCTTCACACAAGGAAAAAATATAGGTCCCACTTTATATTAAGTGGCCTTAACTGCTATATATTCATTCATTTTCTTTTCGACTTAGTCGCTTTATTAATCTGGGGTCGCCACAGCGGAATGAACCGCCAACTTATCCAGCATATGTTTTACGCAGCGGATGCCCTTCCAGCCCCAACCCATCGCTGCGAAACATCCATACACACTCATTCACTGGACAATTTAGCTTACCCAATTCACCTGTACCACATGTCTTTGGACTTGTGGGGGAAACCGGAGCACCCGGAGGAAACCCACGCGGGGAGAACAAACTCCACACAGAAATGCCAACTGACCCAGCCAAGGCTCGAACCAGTGACCTTCTTGCTGTGAGGCGATTGTGCTACCCACTGCGCCACCGCGTCGCCCCAACTGCTATATAACTATATCAAAAAATGAGTACAATGTACTTATTGTGTTCAAATAGTTTTGACGGTTAACAGTGTAATTATATATTTAATTACAAGCACATTGTTTTTAATATATGTACAATGTAAAAAGATGTATGTGCATAATAAGTGCATTGTATCAATGTATGTGAAAACCCTTTTATTTGTTCCTGACACCTTTATTTTTAAGAGTGTATTTACATTTAGAAAGATTAAAACATTGCACGCCTTGAAAATGCTTTTCTCTGTGTTTATCATTGTAATTTGCTACACTGTCATTCATAGTAAATTTATGGTATACACCGTAAAAAATGATTTTTTCTGCTTGTTCAAACTACTTATTTAAAATGAACTGAATCAACACAATCTTCGTGGATTGAACATAAAACAATTAAGTAACATAAAACAATCAACAATTTAGTTTGAACAAGATACAAAATCGTTTTTTGAGTGTACTTTGGGCTTTATTTTATTTTTTGGTACTTTCCCCAAATCTTTGGTGCCAAAATATCATTTAAAACGATGATGATAAATATAAAGAGTAAAATAAATATTAAGGTCATTTCCTATTGCATGGTAATCAATTCCTTTTTAAAAAATTAATACCAGTTTTACAATCACAACATTTTCTTCAAAATGTCCAAAGGCTTGATAAATATTAATATCACATGTGAACCGAAGTTGTCTGATCAAAGAAATGATTTTAAAAATGCTTCAGTTTGATGCTAGTGGATATTTTAAGAGATTAAGAGATTTGTAATAACCTTCAGGAAAAAAAGTGTGTTTGTAGATAAAATAAGAAGAAAAGCATGCTTAATTACTAAATGTCCACAGGGCTAAAAGTGCCCAATACAATGTTTAAGTATTGTTGTGCAAAGAAACCTCATACCTGTAAACGTCTTGATCTTCTTTAGCTCTGTGGAAGCAATTGATGTACTTAATTACTATTTTCATCATTTAACGTAAATAATGTTTAGAAATATTCTCGCCTTTAATAAACTTGAATGCTTGCAGCATAACTGTATTTCAATTTATTCATAAGACAAATTCAAGAGAAAAAGCTATCTCTAGCTCACCAATTCCTGTAATTTTCACCATTACATCACTGAGAAATTCCTGATGTTTTGTCAGAGCTCTTCTCACAGCATCCTCTCTCAGATGAGTGTCACTGATCCCAGTCCAGATCTTGGTGTCTAAAGGTCTGCAAAGTGATGGATAAATCTACAACAGAAGAAAGAGGAGAAAATCATTCAGTATCGAATTTTAATTGTTGTTTTTTACATATATGTACATATATACAGAGTCAAAATTATTCGCCCTCCTGTGATTTTTTTTTATTATTTTTTTTTCTTCTTTTTCAAATATTTCCTAGATGACGTTTAACAGAGCAAGGAATTTTTCACAGTATTTCCTATAATATTTTTTCTTCTGGAGAAAGTCTGACTAGTTTTATTTCGCCTCGAATAAAAGCAGTTTTGAATTTTTTGGATCCGACATTTGTTTTGGATTGTCTACAGAACAAACCATCGCTATACAACGACTTGTCTAATTAACCTTACTTGCCTAATTAACCTAGTTAAGCCTTCAAATTGCACTTTAAGCTGAATATATATAACCTTTATTTAACCAGGTAAGTCAATTGAGAACCAGTTCTCATTTACAATGACGACCTGGCCAAGAGGCAACATAAAAAGCAGATGCAGGACAAAGCAGCAGGGACGCAAGACAATAACAGTTTCACATATGCAGATACTAACATATACAACCAAGGAAAAACTAAAAACAAGCACAGTGATCTTGTACTATTGACTGGATTGAATTTTTAAAAGATGATAGTGAAATTAAAGTGTTGAGCTTTAACGTCTGCTGCTGATGATTCCGAGCATTAGCAGCAGAAAACTGAAAAGAGTAGCGACCAAATGAACTTTGGGTATGCAAAGGTTAATAAAACTACTAGAGCGCAGATTTCGACGTGTTGCCTGAATGTTAAGAAGTGACTGTAAATATAGTGGAGTTTTCCCAATAAGAGTTTTATAAATGAACAGAAACCAATGAATTTGTCGACATGATTGAAGAGAAGGCCAATTCAATAAAGAATACAGTTGACAGTGATGAGCATTAAATGGCGCACCAGTAACAAAACGAATTGCTGCATGGTAAATAACATCCAGTTTGTGAAGGTGTCAGGTGTCTGTTCTGTTGTGTTCCATGTGCTTTTCCCATGTCATGTAATTCCTTTGTTCTGTTTCCCGCCGTTTTTAGTGTTCATTTATTCCACCTGTGTCTCACCCCTGTGTATCATCTGTCCCATTAGCCCTCATGTATTTATACCCCTCTGTTTGTTTCCTTTCTATGTCCGGTATTGTAGTGTCTATGCTCCGTTGTATTGTCTACGTGTTGATCTGTCCAAGCTGTCTTCACCCCATGTCCTCCCAGAGTTTCCTGAATCTTCCAGTGCCCATGTATGTAGTAAGTGTTTGTTAATAAATTCGTGTTTCGTCTAATCCCGTTCCTGTGCCTTCATGTCCCTCAACCAGAGCGTGACAGAAGGAGAGTTTTTGAAGCTGATCTGTAAATTAAATCTCCATAATCCAGAATTGGTAATACTGTTCACTTGCTGCTTTGAAGAGGGGGCGATGCGGTGGCGCAGTGAGTAGCACAATCGCCTCACAGCAAGAAGGTCGCTGGTTTGAGCCTCGGCTGGGTCAGTTGGCATTCCTGTGTGGAGTTTGCATGTTCTCACTGTGTTCGCGTGGGTTTCCTCCGGGTGCTCCGGCTTCCCCCACAAGTCCAAAGACATGTGGTACAGGTGAATTGGGTAAGCTAAACTGTCTATAGTGTATGTGTGTGAATGAGTGTGTATGGATGTTTCCCAGTGATGGGTTGGCGGTTCATTTCGCTGTGGTGACCCCAGATTAATAAAGGGACTAAGCCGAAAAGAAAATGAATGAATTAATGCTTTGAAGAGTGCGTAAAGGAAGATTTGTTTCTGTAAAGAAAACCAATACCTGTTTAAACCAATTAACCTTTTTGAGCAAGTCATTTATGTGAGTTTCAAATGACAGTTTACCATCTAACCAAGATATTTGTTGCAGTCAACATAATCAATCTCAGTAGCATCCAATGAGGAAATTTTATGAGGAAAATCAACATGTCAATTTCTATTAAAAACCACACATTTTGTTTTATTAGTATTTAAAACTAAATGAAGATTGGTAAAAGCGCATTGGATGCTCAAAAACTGGCTTGCAGTGAAGAAAGGGCTGTAGTCAGAGAAGAAAATGATGGAATCAGCAGCGTATAGATGTATGTAAGAATCACCTACAGCAGATGCAATATCATTAACATGAATACTAGTGTAGTGTCTTATAAATATCTAGTAAAATATTATGTACTGTCATCATGCCAAAGATAAAAGAAATAAGTTATGAAAATAAGTTCTTAAAACTTATGTTTAGAAATGTCTTGAAAAAAATCTTCTCTCAGTTAAACAAAAATTGGGGGAAAATATACAGGGGAGCTAATAAGGAGGGCTAATCATTCAACTGTATATATGTATTATATAATTACTATACTATTTTATTCACTGTTAATGTAATGGCAATGCTTTGGCAAAACTTGACAAGTCATGCTAATAAAGCTAATTTGAATTGGAGAGAGAGAGAGAGAGAGAGAGAGAGAGAGAGAGAGAGAGAGAGAGAGAGAGAGAGAGAGAGAGAGAGAGAGAGAGAGACCTGTAGGAGGTGCAGGTGGTCTTCAGTATGTGAGAGCTCCTCCAGCTCAGTGTTTCTCCTCTTCAGTTCACTGATCTCCTGCTCCAGCTCTTTAATCAGATCTTCAGCCTGTTTCTCTGCTGCTTTCTGCTTCTGCTCCATCACCTCCAGCAGCTCACGCTGACATCTCTCAATGGAGCGCATCAGATCAGCAAACACCTCCACACAGTCGGCTTTCTCTTTTTCTGAGTTTTGCTAAGTAAGGAATAATCTATCATCAGTCTAACAATATCAATGCTACCCAGCAAATAACTTATTTTGCGGATGTGGCATGATAAATTGATTTAAATGTAAGAACTTATTGAGCAGTTTTTAACAAAACTTAAAAGAAAGCTTCCCCATCTTCACTGCTTTAAAGCCAGAAAAATCTATTTGCTATGAATGTAATTTATGCAATAGAAAAAAACTTGTTAACCTCATCGTGAATAACTTGTTTTGTGTTCAAACAGAAGTTCATAAAGGTTTAGAACCACTCGAGTGTGATGATGTTATGATGAGGAAATGTTTACTTTTGGGTGAACTGTCCCTTTCAGGACATGTAACCTTTGCTAAAGTGCTATAATGCAACTCATTTCAGGTTTTTGGCTGACAAATATGCCATGCTGCATTAAGTTATTGCAAACTCATAGTCTGTGAACCATTTACACTCTAGGGGTTTTAAACTTTTATGAGTTTCTTTAGGGCGGCACGGTGGCTCAGAGGTTAGCACTGTCGCCTCACAGCAAGAAGGTCGCTGGTTCGAGTCCCGGCTGGGCCAGTTGCCGTTTATGTTAGTTGTTTGCTTGTTCTCTCTGTGTTGGCATGCAGGGTTTCCTCTGGGTGCTCCGGTTTCCCCCCACAGTCCAAAGACATGCGTTATAAGTGAATTGGGTAAAACAAAATTGCCCGTAGTGTATGAATGCGTGTGTGAATGCGAGAGTGTATGGGTGTTTCCCAGTACTGGGTTGCGACTGGAAGGGCATCCGCTGCGTAAAACATATGCCGGAAGAGTTGCCGGTTCTTTCCGCTGTGGCGACCCCTGATAAATAAGTGACTAAGCCGAAGGAAAATTAATGAATGAACACAAAACAAGATATTGTGAACAATGTTGGCAACATACAGTAGCAACCACTGGCGTCCATAGTAGCAACAATAACAAAACAATACTATGGAAGTCAATGGCTACCATTTTCCAACATTCTTCAGAATATCTTCTTTTCTGTTAATCAGACGAAAGAAACTCAAATAGGAACAAAAGGAGAATGACAATGAATGATGAAATGAAAGAATGAAGTGAACAAAATGGTTTACAAACGGGTATTCAAATGTAAATAAAAACAATACAAATATATTCTTACAACAAAGCCATATTAAACAAAGAACTTCAAAATGGCTGACCTTGCTTAACGTCACTGAGCTTTTGATTTCTTCAATTTTCTTCGTTCTGTTCTGGATCATCAAATGAACCTCGGCTTGCTTTCTCCCAAAATGAGACTGTGGAAATCAACGTTTCTTTAAGTCAACATGTAAAAGCCGCTGAAGCACAGATAGAGATTTAGCATCTCTGACCTTTCTTTCTTCGCTCTCCTCCTCTACTGAGACAGTATTGTGTGTTCTGTGGTCTTTTATCATACACGACAGACACACACACATTTGGTCGTCTCTGCAGAACAGCTCCAGCGGTCTCTCGTGCTTCGGGCAGATATAATGCCCCAGATTCTCCACAGGATTGATAAGTTTGTGCTTCTTTAGTTTTGCTACGGTGTTATGAGGTTCAAGGTGTGTTTTGCAGAAAGATCCTTCACAATGCAGACAAGACTTTAAAGCTCCTCTCTTTATTTTTGTACAGGCATCACACGCTACCACTCCAGGCTGAACAGGACTTTCCGCCCTCTTCAATCGTTCAATGAGCTCTCTGAACTCTCTGTTGATGTCCAGACTCTCTGGTCTCAAGTTAAAATGATTTTTGCAAAGGGGGCAGCTGGTATTCCTACTGCTGTCCCAGTGTTGAAGGATACATACCATACAAAAGTTGTGTCCACATGGAATTGTTGTCGGGTCAGTAAAGATGTCCTGGCATATTGAACACTGGAACTGCTCTGCATACTGAGGATTGCTGGAAACAGCCATCGCTGATGGGAGAAGACAACAAAATGATTGCGCAAACAAAGCACATATATGCTGAAGATATACTGTCTCTCTGTCTGCCCATCCCTTTTAAAGAAATTTCACTAGTCAAACCGGTTTCGAAGCAGGATGTGATCGGCATCGACGGGTGGTTTAATTGATACTGCAATACAGATTTGCATTGGACACAATAGATATGTACAATTAGGTTTTCAACAGAAATCATTAAAATGCAAGGAATATGAATGAGTTCAATAAGCAATAGGAAATGAATACATAACTCCTAAAATGCCCTATTGTAAAGAGAGAAATAGACAAAATGAGCAATTAATTAAAAGTATTGTAATCGTATGTCTAATTGATGCAAAAGCGAATGTTTCTTTTTAGAAGACTTTAATTAACCTCTCAAAGCTTGAAAATAATGAGAAAACAATCACAAACACATCTATATGGCAGTATACATTATGTGCTAGTTTTGTCAGTGCTATTGAAAATGATTGAAATAGTCATTAAATGAAAAATCGATCTTACTTTGTTAGTGCACATTGCTAGTTCTATGAGTTTTCATTGTGAAAATGAAAAGTTGCTATTTTCTAGGTCGAAATGTCTAGGAATGAACATAATCCCCAACTAGGTAACAGTGCTGCGTAATATTATTGCCTGCTGCAGCCACGGTACAGCAAAGCTCCTAGATTATTACACCAAGATGAGAGTGTAGTTCCTAACCATACTGACCTAAAAAAATAGAAACTTTGAATTTTTTATTTCTGTCTTAGTACACAATATAATTACAGAAGAGACAAGCTTTTAAATAGGATTTTTAAATTTTATTTTATTTTATTGAGCGAGATGTTAATGGTCTACCTATGCTAAACTAAAAGGGCTCCAGGCAGACCCGGAGATCAAATGGATAAAAAAAATGGTAAAACTTGACTGTTTCACTTTAAGGGAGCTGTAAAATAAGCCTATTTCCAAAGAAAGTGGAGTGTTCCATTAAAAAAAGGCGATAATAAAAGTATTTTTCTGTCCACATAACATGCCTCTTGGCAAAGGTTATTCTAGCATTTAGACTCTTTCTGTTGATGACTAGGGGTTCAGTCCCAATTTTAGAAAGCAAATAATGGAAAGCTAGGTTAAGAAGAAAGTTAAATAGGGTTTGTCAGATAATTGCTGAACACAATACCAAAGGGCACCAACTTGTTTACATAGACTTTGACACACACATCAAGTGCTTTACAGATGCAAACACAATTATATATATACATTCAAATTGTGAACAAATATTTTGTTTAAAATATTACAAATGATGGTGATTCTATAATGGGAGACACATTAGTCAACTCTGTTACCATCAATTATAATGCAGATATAAACTGTATTATAAACAGATCTGACCATTTTACACTCCTCTTGATAGCATTGATGCTATACATGACACTAACCAAATCAGGATTAAAAAAAAGACCTTTAACCAACTCACTTTATGACCGGTGATAGATTATGCTTTCTTTTTTATATTGTTGTAAGTTTTAATGTTCTGCAAATTACCACTAGCTGTAAGATTTTTTTTTTAGATCGAAAAATATTTTCTCACAAAGAGTACACATACCTTTCTGTGCTTCAAATCTTTTCAGTGAGGGAAATTGACATCATTTCCTTCCTCATTTCCTGTATCTTGCATAATTGTGGGTAGTAATTCTATGAATCTAAAAGGCAAAGTATGGTTCAGTAACAGAATAGATGCAACAGATTTATTGATATTTTCTTTTAAATGTAATGTTGTAGAATGAAAACAATGACTATTTAGAGGTTTTATAAGTAATGTAAAATATATTTTTGCCAGAATCACATCATACATCCTGGAAAAAATCTACTGACCTAAATGTACAAGAGGAACTCATGATTTTCCGCTATACAAGACACTGTCTGCAGAACATATTATATAATTTTAGCCTGTAAAATCTTGTGATCCATGACGATGTGTAAGAAATCATTAAAATAATTTAAAATATATGTATTAGAAAAAACTAAACATAAGAATGATTCTGGCCCTTAACACTGTACCTACAGAAATAACAGCAAAGAACTCAAGCCATTCTTCAATGATTATCCAACTCATTTATTTTCACAAAACAACACAGGAATGTTAACACCTGAATATATGAACATAACATTGATTCACCATCGTTAAAAGTTCAATAGAGGTCAAATTATATCTGCACAAGCAACATTAATGACAATGTATGAGGACACTAAGGAATGTCAAACGTATGAACTATATAATAACAAAAAAAAAAGAAGATACAAATAAATTAAGGGTAATCAAGAGTTAAGCTAAAAACTATCTGTCTAATGTTCAACCCTAGGCTCAAATGCATCAAATCATGCCAATACTGTGACAAAAACAGAGTAAGACTTCAGAAGATTGTGTAACGCTGCATTTGTTACATACACAACACTGAAGGAAATGTTAAAAGCATAAAGAAAACAGCTTGGCTTTGGTTTTTAAATATATGCTATATTATAAACTGCTAATATAT
>CAIGQW010011565.1:0-11679 GCA_903798125.1 Danio choprae | reverse complement strand
ACTTTTACTGTGTAGATTTTTTGTCTTAACATGGAGCTTAACATAGGTAAATAAAATAAAACAAAAAGCCATAACAGTATTTCAGATTCTGGAACATTCCAGCATAATGTAGGCTATTTCATGTCCACATATTTATTTACTTGCAGAGTAGCCATGCAATAATGATCATAATGTACATAAATTGAGGCATTAATGTGAAATAGACCACTACAGGTTAACTAAGACCCGAAAGCAATAAGTGATTGACAGGATTAGATGAATATACTCCTCCCAAACGTTTGTTTTAAACTCATCTGAAAATTCAGATGACATTTCTCATGGACGTTTTCCAAGAGGAACAGCACTTCCTAATTTTGCATTTGCGGTGTAATTTATGTACCCCGTGAGTTATCTAGTGCTGCAATTAATATTGTCCCAGCCTTGTGTGTAGCGCTGTCCTGGACTTTTACACCTGGGCTAAATGGAAAATAGACACCTTTGATTTAGGAAAAGTTGATTTTGCCAAGACCAACAGATCACATTTTTGCCTTAATTCCTTCTGTGTTACAGCAGGCCCAGAATGCCGAAAGCTGAACCTGGATTTCATTCAGATCCTAAGCGTCACATAGCAAGCGAGTGCCGTAAATCTAGATTGGAGTGGAAGGCCTGTTATTCCTCCCATATCCAAAATAAATGAGATCACTAATTAATAGCAAGACCAACTCATGTAAATCCTCTCCATTGTTTTGCTTTACAGAGAGAACAGCATGCACTGCACAGCCATGCCTATACATGCAGAACAGAAGATGAGCTGGAGATTTGGAAGGACAAATTAAAAATTTTAAGCAAAAAGTAGTTAGACTTTTAGGATATAGGGCTGGGACGATAAATCAATGTTTTTGGAATGCTTCCCATTTCTCTCTGGAATCGATTCTGAGGTTAGCTTTTAACAACAGATGGCGCTCTTGGCTAATTTTTAATTGTACACTCTTATTCCGAGTTTAGACTGCACGATTTTCAAAGCAGTCGCGTCACACTGCACACTGTTTTCACACTGCATGACTATCTGGGGTAGCGTTCCGTCGCTACTGTGTTTACACTGCAAGATGGATCGGCAACAGGGGGTTTCACACTGCATGACTTTACAATTGGAGAATTGCGGACAACTTTGTCTCGGTCCACAAACTACATCTCACAACGCGAGGTCATGTAGTATAAATTTAGTTATTAACTACATAATGAGAAAGCCTTTAGTGGGGGAGAAAGCATACCTATTTTGCTCACCTAGGTTTTGAAGGGAATTAGCAATTTCTCTTTTTTTCGACCCGGTTGTGATATTGCTCAGATGACATGTCAAACAGACAGGGGTGCTCCTGCCAAATTTCCACAAATTTTTCCTTCATTTCTTGGGTCTAAATAGATCGAAAGGAATACCCTTTTAACTTCTCCCACAACCTCTGGCCTGCAGATACCCATACTATTGGATGCTGCTCTATCATGGGCTATAGGTAATCGCCGATGTTACTTACAATCAGAACACATTTCACACGGCATGATTTTGAATTGTCAACAGGTGCCAAATATCTCACATTAGTCGGTGACTCATCAACGATTCTGTCAGATCGCCTCTCTGATAGTTCACACTGTCTGATTGTTACTCACGTGAACAAGCAGCCTGTGATTTCAGGCATTTATCAGCGATTTTACAAAACCTGTTGGCGAGTCAAAATCAGGGCTAAAATCATGCAGTCTGAACTCGGCATTAGTGAGCATGAAGAGCATTTCGCTCATGTAGTGTAAGTGATCAAACATACTTACATTGCATCTTTTATTCCATGTGATGTATGTAAACGCAGCTTAAATATTTAAACTGATTTATTAACTTTATTAATGATTGTTTTACTTTAAAATAGTGTAAGGATTGGCAGAGTGTGGCTGTTTGTAAAGCATACACCGCCATCTGACGGTAAAAACTAAGATCAGAATCGATTAGAGAGAGAATCGCAATGCATTAAGTAAAACTCTGAATTGATGCAGAATCAATTCTCGATTCGCAATGCATCAATTTATTGTCCCAGCCCCAGTATACATATTACATGGTTACAGCGAGCTGGCTGAATGAGTGAAAGTAAACGAAAAAGTTTAATCAAAATTTGTGTAACACTTTAGTTTAAGCACCAATTTCCAACTATTAACTAATGTATTAATATGTGCTTATTTTAAAGATATTGGCTGTTTATTTGTACTTATAAAGTATGATCTTTTTTCTACATCCCTAATCCTACTCAATACCTAAACCCGACTACTACCTTACTAACAATAATAAGCTTCAGATTAGTAGTTTTAACAAGCTCTTGACTTTGTACCATAAAATTGTATGGTAAAATTGTATGGAAAATTGTACCATAAAATGAAGTGTAAACAAAAATGTTAAATAAAATTAAATAAAATTAATCCATAGATTTATTGTCCCAGCCCCAATAGGATACTTCTTACATGTAATATTCATTCATTTATTCATTTTCATTTTGGCTCAGTCCCTTTATTAATCTGGGGTCGCCACAGCGGAATGAACCGCCAACTTATCCAGCATATGTTTTACGCAGCGAATGCCCTTCCAGCTGCAACCCATCACTGGGAAACATCCACACACTCTCATTCACACATACACTACAGACAATTTATCTTACCCAATTCCCCTATACCGCATGTCTTTGGACTGTGGGGGAAACCGGAGCACCCGGAGGAAACCCGGGGAGAACATGCAAACTCCACACAGAAACGCCAACTGACCCAGCCGAGGCTCGAACCAGCAACCTTCTTGCTGTGAGGCAAACGTGCTACCCACTGCCCCACCGTGAGGCCCTTACATGTAATAGTAACCTAAAAACTTTATGTAATAATTTAGTTTAAGCACCAAATCTTGGCTGATTTATTGTAGTTATAAAGTAGGATCTTTTTTCTACATCTCTAATCCTACCAAATACCTTAACCAGACAACTACCTTACTAACTATTAATAAGCAGCAAATTAGTAGTTTATTAGTACTTTATTGTTTATAGCAGGGGTCACCAAACTTGTTCCTAGAGGGCCGGTGTCCTCCAGATTTTAGCCCAAACCCTAATCAAACACACCTGAACAAGCTAATCAAGGTCTTGCTGGGTATACTTGAAACACCCAGGCAGGTGGGTTGAGGCAAGTTGGAGCTAAACCCTGCAGGGACACTGGCCCTCCAGGACTGAGATTGGCGACCCCTGGTTTATAGCAAAAATGGTTCCTTAAAATGAAATGTGACCAAAAAATGTAAATGTATTTTTACAGAACTGCACTGCCACAACAGTATGCTCTAACATGACATGTTGAATATAAGGACTAATCTTTTTGGTCACTCTTTCTTGAAAATGAACAGTTTAATGCTTTTGGTTTTCCATAATAACCGTGGTCATCTCAAACCATATGTATCCTTGATTCATGGTTTTTGAGCATCAGAACTACAGGTTCAGCAAGCTTTACAAATTGGCATCTGCCAAATTTAACTGGCTGAGTGAATTTGCGCCAAAATACCAGAGTCTTTGATTGGATGCACAGCCTTTGATGTCAACAATAAAAGATGTGGAACGAGTTTTCTCCTTCCTCTTAAAAGTTAAAAAGTCTATTTATTTTTCCTGATTAGTGTACCCTTTCTTCATTTTATGGTTAATTGCATTTTATGACTTATGTAGCATTGTTTTTCCTTGCTGTCAGGGGTTAGACCTGTGCTCCATTTTCAGGTTGAAGCTCGCAGTTGTTTTATTGTAATATAAGCAGCGCTGGGCTCATCAAGAAACCCTTTGCATTGAAATTATGCGTTTAGACTTGTTTTTCACAAAATCTGTCATCAACAATGTTTGGCTTGAACTGAACTGAACTGATACTAAAATTCAGATTTAATTCATAATGATTATGGTAACAGGTTGTGCTTCTCTTTTTGCCCTCAGGTAACAAAACATTCCCATGCATGTTCTGTGGTAAACTGTTTGCAAGCATTATTGAATTGCATCTGTCAATCCAGATTTATGTGTAACCAACATGGTTATCAATCTAATTATTCATTACTGATTTGAATATTTGAGAATTTCATGCTTTGTTTTAAAGCCCTAAACAGAAAACATCTCACGTACAACATGTGACGTTTCACACAAACGTGTTCACAGGATTGAATGTCATCAAACACTGTTCCATAGGTGGAATTTAAGGTATAAAAAGGTAATTTATTGTAGGGATAGCTTCTCCACATTGCTTAAGGTATTAATCTCAACTTTCTTAAATCTCAAACTTAATCTCATGCCTTTAAAAAATCTCTTTGTGAAAGATTTTCAGCTTTGAAGAAGGACCTTGTGGAAAAGAAAGGTCTATTTTCTTAGCATGTAGTGTAATATTACTATAAATACAGTTTTGAGGATTAATAAGATCTTTTTTTTAACCCTTTACAGGGCACTCTTTGAAATACTTATGTCAATACTTATGACATCCTTCCTTTTCGCGCTTACCTCTGTATGGACAGCTTTTCAGCTGTTACCAGTTTGTCCAGTGCCTCGCCACGTACATTGGCGGACTTGTGATGTGGAGCAGAGTTGACCGCGATGACGGAGTTCGAGTACTGTAAATAACGGTTTCAGAAAGCAGGTAAGACAAAAACAAAAGCCAAAAAAATAAAATAAACATGTAAATAACAGGGTCAGAATGTGGTCAAATCTGAAATTATAATAAAAATCAGGCTGCTGCGAGGGCTTTTCTTGTTTTCTTGGATTGCTTTTGAAAACACTGTCGGTTGGGTTTAGGGAAGTGGGTGGGCGGGTCAATCTGTGCTTTTGAAAACACTATCGATTGGGTTTAGGGAAGGAGGAGGGTGGGTCAGTGGATCGGTCAGTCAGTCAGTTGACAGTGGCCTCTAGTAGATTTACTCGAGAAGAGCAGGTGCGAATGGCACTTGCAAGAGAAAAAATCGTACACATCGGCCTTTGGTGGTTTCGCAAAAAAACAAAAACTGCAAAAAAACATACCCCCTGGGACGTATTTGGCGCTCTCCAGAAATGTATATAGGGGTACGTTTTCAAAATGAGACAGGGGTTGGGAAAAACATGTAAACATTATTACAAGACTTTTAAATTTTAATGACAAACAAAAATTATGTTGTAATCAATGTCGATATATGGTTCCTACTTAATAAAGAGTTATATAATACTTTAATTCATCATGGATGTATAGAATTGATCAAAAGTGACAGTAAAGGTATTCCAATAAAATCTTATTGCATTTTGTTTAGTGAAGAAAACTGGGAAAACCACATGGCAACACAGCTGTTTTCAGTATTGATTAATATTCAGAAATGTTTTTCAGAGCCAAATTAGCATATTAGAGTGATTTCTGATAAGCCATGTGACACTAAAGCCTGGAGTAATGGCTACTAAATATATTTAAAATATCTATTTTTAATTACAGCACAACATTGCAATTTCAATTAATTTATCGTAATTCATCTCTCATTTTGTGACCATGGCTAATTGCCGCTTTGTCTTGGTTTGTTATTGCGAGTGAAGGAGTGTCCGCGCTGTTGTTCTGACCTGTGGTGAACTCTGGCTCACTCCGCTTGTTCCCAGGCAGTAGCAGCTGAAGTTTGGGGTCAGACTGACATCACAAACATCATAAAACTGTATATGCTTTCCCTGTCCGAGGAATAGAACAGTCTGTTAAGTCTGTCTATAAGTATGTGCAATTTGGTGATGCAATATATATCACCCATACATAAAAACCAATTCTAGCAACATTTTAGCTGATTGCGCAACCTGTCTATCTCTATTGAAGGTGTCAGTGTCAGTATGGTTAAAAAACACTATAGTATTAACTATAAAATACTAGAGTATAGAGTGTGTATGGATGTTTTCCAGTGATGGGTTGCAACTGGAAGGGCATCCGCTGCGTAAAACATATGCTGGATAAGTTGGAGGTTCATTCCGCTGTGGCGACCCCAGATTAATAAAGGGACTAAGCCGAAAAGAAAATGAATGAATGAATGACTAGAGTATATTTTTATATGGGTGCCTGACAACTGAAAATAGATCTGATAGCAGATATCGCAGCCTCTGTTACTTTTTGCCTTGCACTTTTTTGTTAAAATGTATTATTATTTATTTGTTTGTTTAGGATACACATTTTCACATCCTGATTTCAATGCTTAATTATTAAATTGTTCAAATGACTATAATTAAATGAAATATTTTATAATCTATTATGTAAGAATAAAATATCATGTGTTCTTTGGAAGAGTGTGCTTTCATTTTGATGCAATTATATTGTCATTCTGGCATTATATAATGAGTGGCATAAAATGGTTTTAAAATGACAATAATATAGTTTATCGCAATATATTTTGGTGCCATATATAGTGCAACAAAAAATAGATAATGTGACAGGCCTACTCAGAAAGTGCAGTAATATAAAACTATATAAGTTTATATAGAATTTAAAATTAATTGTTAATAATTAAACAACATGTGACAAATAGTTCACCTTTATGTTGCTGCACACTTTTATAATTATGTCTGTTTAGCAAACAAGAAAAATATACGAATGACAGTACAGTAAAAGATTCTGGGGTCCAAACGAACAATGGATTTTTTTAAACATTGGATTATATTGGATTGCATAGTTTCAACCCAGAATTTTTTTACATTTGCAGTTAATTTACTAACCCTCTCACCATCTAAGATTACCATGATCAGGTTTGTTTCTTAAGGCTGTGAATTAAAGTAAAATTGGTGTAAATGATGTTCAGTTTCTTGCACCGACTGATTGATTTGCTTCATAAGACCTTGATATTTTGTCAAAAGTCAGGAATATTAATTCAGTTTGGCCTTTTTTAGTATTAAAGTGCATGTTATGAATCTTAGTTGGCCTGAGAGTGATAAAATAAACAGGTTTTCTTTTTACCTCCTATTGACTGTCAAAGAAAGCGCACAAAAACATTTCTCAATGAATCTTCATTTCCCCCCAGATAATGATGGATAAAATCTGTCTCTCAGAACACAAATTCAATTCTGTTATATAAGATCGCACTGATGCAATACGATTATTTTTAGGGACATTTAAATATTTACGCTGACTTTTCTTCTCATGCTGCGCGAATGGAAAGACCAACTGGTTCAAACATCACTTAAACCACTTCACATAACGAATGTTCAGATGAATGACCTACAAAAACATGGCATGTGCCAGAGTCTTTAAAATCTTTACCAGACACAAAGATGCAAGTTAACATACACACTGAAGTAACACACAACACATGACGTGCCTGTGTGCTCATGTGAGCCTCTCCGAATATAAAGTGCTGACATGAATAAATGGAGGACATTCAAATCAAACTACTTCTAAACTACTGTGTATATGACTAATGATCCATTAATGAGGACCTACTCTTTTGTAAACATCCACAGAGCCAACGTCTTTAAAATCTTTAACACATGTGAATGCGCTCGCTGCTGCCTGACCAATAAGGTGGCTTCTGATTGGTGCGCAACACATAGTTTAACCTATCACATTTTGCAGTGTTGCGCTTGGACATAGCCTGCGTAGTCGCTCCTAAAAATCATTTGTAAAATGTTCCTAAAATGAGCCTTGAGGAAAATTTGTTTCCTACTTAAATATTTCAGGATACTTAATGGAGTTCTCTGTTATATTTCATTCTGGTATTAACTTTGTCTCAGGTGTTTGACTTAAAATGCTACACAAACTAGGAGAGCTATATTATATTTGTCTTGTTTCCAGTAAACATTCTTAAATCAAGATAGATTTACTTCATCAGTATGACATAGTATGTTAAGTCTTGTTGTCTAAAATAAATAAATAAATAAATAAATAAGTGGATTTTGCTCGTAAAATGGTCAAAAAATTGCAAATGCTATAAGAACAAATGAACGAAATCCAAATCCAAAATTAATTTAAAAATTTTTTTGGACTTGACTTATATATACAAATGATTTTTGGAGTCAAAATGACATTATTGAGGAACTATATCAACAACGATGCTTGTCTAGGGCAGATAGCATTTTCAGGGATTCAACCCACCCTGACAATAGTCTGCTTACGCTCACGCTCATGCTTATGGCTCATGCCATCAGGCAGGCAGTACCGAAGCCTGAGCAGTAGATGAGTGCAGTTTGATTACAGTTTTTATCCTGTTATTATAAGACTTTTGAACACATTTTAAATAATACATACCAGTATGTAACAAAAGTGCATAAACAGTTAAATTAGCACATATTGTCAATATCATAACTATTACAACAAACTGTGCAATAAGTGTTTAAATATTAATTCATTCCTTTCTGTTGCCCTAAAAAAAAAAAGGTTAAAGAAAAAGAAACCTTGCATATTCCATAGGAACGGTATAAAAGAAAATGTTAGCGGTTTTAAACCTTGATTTTTCCAAACCGCGGTATACCTTCATCCCATGCCTAGTGTAGATGTAATGAAGTTTGTTCTGCTTTACATCTACTGAGATGTTTTGAATGACAAAATTTTTTTTCTTTTCCATATACCCTTTACAGACATTTTTTTTCTTGTTTTAAGCAAAAGCTCAAACCTTTTTTTCCCTCTCTTCTACAAGTCGAGCCAATGTTGTTCTGTTGCGGATTGATGGACATCTTGAAGACATTTTGTAACTGTCTTTGTAGCCTAGGAGATACTTTAAGCTTCTTCTGGAAATCTTGACTAAACGCAATGGTTTTGTTAAAGCGGTCCTTTAGAGCAGATTTCATAAGAAGATGAAGGGTCACATTCTTCCGTTGTCTTTCATTTCTGAATGAGACCAGACAACAATGTGTCCCCTCATGTCTCGTACATATTGAAATGACAATACCCATGCCCGCAGCTCCGCCTCTTTTTCTAATTTTAGCAGCTCTGAGAAGAATCAAAAGCACAAAAAATGAAGTCATTTCTTAATTTATGAGCTCCTCCTGTCGGATCCATATGTTTTGAGTTGAGTTTGGAAGCCATCTTGTGAATTTCTCTCTGGTAATGGGGATTAGGAGGGCACAACTAATGTAAACAATGCCCGAATTCTTCTATCTGATCCTGCAGTTTACCTCCGATTGGGGAAAAAAAGTTTGCTTAGCAACCGATGAATGTGCTGATCACCACATGGGCTATTTTGCTGTCACTCCTTTTCTGCTAAACTATCTGTTCTAATTGAACAAAAATGTCAATCTGGTAATGGTTCAAAACAGAGCTGTTTGTAATGGAAACGAAGCAACATTCCTCCGTTAAATATTTGAATACACAAGCACTGAGCGCTTTGGAAACTCAACAAAATGCCACAGTGAGATAAACAGATGATGTTTCCTGTGATGTCGAGAATGAGCACTTCTAGTTTGTGAGAAGAAGTGATGAATTGCCTCGGATTTCATTTCTTTAGCCTGGTTTGACAGCTGGGCTTTTTTCATCTCCACACTTCAGCATCTAAACGCCGTAGTTTGACGCTCTGGCCAGGTGTTTGACTTACTGTCCAGCTCTCAGCGGGCAATTTTCCACATTATTGTAATCAATGAGATAATTGAGGAGGTTGAGATGTTTGCCCTGTCTGCAAATAGCCCCAATCAATGACCGTGCTTCAATTGGGCCAATTAAAGAAATTGTAGTAACATGAGACAGATGCTTAGAGGCTGGCCTCCTCTGCATCCCCACGGTTGTTTTCATCTGTTTTGAGCTAAAGATCTCATAAAAAAAGTCTGAGTTAAAAAAAATCTCATTTATCTTTTACAGATTTTGATCTTAATTCCCCATTTTTTATCTCTGATTATACACTGTCTTACTGTATATATGGGGTGGACACAATAAGGTTTTCATATCAATCATTATTGATAATTATCAAATTAAATGTCATATCTGGCAGCACGGTGGCGCAATGGGTAGCACAATCGCCTCACAGCAAGAAGGTCGCTGGTTCGAGCCCTGGCTGGGTCAGTTGGCATTTCTGTGTGGAGTTTGCATGTTCTCCCCGTGTTCGTGTGGGTTTCCTCCGGGTGCTCCGGTTTCCCCCACAATTCCAAATACATGCACTATAGGTGAATTGGGAAAGCTAAATTGTCTATAGTGGATGAGATGTGTGTATACGGATGTTTCCCATTGATGGGTTGCAGCTGGAAGGGCATCCGCTGCGTAAAAACATATGCTAGATAAGTTGGGGGTTCATTCCGCTGTGGCGAACCCAGATTAATAAAGGGACTAAGCCGAAAAGAAAATGAATGAATAAATAAATGTCATATCTTATTTTTTTGGCAGATTTTTGCTCCAGGGGGAAAGTTGTAGAAATCAGACAGTTAATGGTTCACTAAAACTACTCCTTTTATTTTTATTTTTTTTGTCAAAACATAACAAACACGTTAACCAAATCAGCATGTAACAAATCTAAGGTACAGTATTTATAATTATGAATATTAAGAGAACTAGAGAAAGAAAAATGGAAACAATATTACAAACATATGTGATTTGTATAATAATTTTATAAAACAATGAATATATGAGATAAATAAAAATGCTATAGCTTTCTTACAATGACAACTGTAATTAAATTGTGTAACCTCCTATTTATAATAAAATTCCATTAGTTAATTTTAGTTAATGCATTTACTAACATGAACAAATAAGGAGCAATACATTTATTACATATTACGTATATTTTTAATCTTAAAAGTTAGTTATTGAAAATCTTTAACTGTTAGTAATACTAATATTAACTTTTGAATTTAATAATGCATAATTGTAATTGTTGAACTACATTATAAATGGTGTACAAGTATTGTTCATTTTTAATTCACGTCAGTAAATAAATGAATGGAACCTTATTGTAAAGTGTAAACACATTTATTAGTACTATTCAATATCCCAATCCTGCCACAATACCATGGTGCAGTTACTGGTACTACATTAAATCCATGAAAATTTCAAGCACTTCTCTTTGACGTTGGTCACAACAACACAAACCTTTACATTATATAGAACATTTATTAAATACGTGTTAGCATTTTTATATATAAAAAAAAAAATGTATCCCTCATTTTATTGTCCAACCCTATGTTTAACTGTTATGTTTGTTTTTGTAACGTCCTGTGTGTCTTTACTGTTCATTTGTTGCAGATCCCTACTCACTGAAGCTCAGACGAATGATTGAATCTTTCAGTGCCGTTGGCAGATGGCGAATCCTTTCGGGATGTGACCCCCCCCCCCCAAAAAAGACAACAGTAAGAGAAAGCTCTGATTAGATTACGCAAGTGCTGAATCACACCGCAAACCCACAAGCTCACTGTTGCAAAATCAAAATATAAATTCTGATCGGTAATAGTGACTTCATCCCCAGTTCAGATCACCTGTTGAAATGTGTTGTTGAAGTTCGGGGCTCCAGCATTAGCAGTCTGCCTCTGTGATCCTCTGTTTGATGTGACTTTACCACAGGAATTGCCAGGGATCTGTGGTTGCACAGGACTAGTCCGCAGCGTATAAAATAATCTGACGCTGTAGAATTCCAGAGCTGGCAGTGGTTTGCTGGGAAATGCTTAATGTTAAACACTATAATTTCAAGTAGTGAGGAAGCACAGGCTCTTCGCCCGAAAGTCTGTTGCTTCAAAATGTTGAAATAGAGATCAGTTGATAAATCTATATGGAATT
>CAIGQW010011543.1:0-25835 GCA_903798125.1 Danio choprae | reverse complement strand
ACACACACATATACAAATCATTTCTTTTATTTAATATTTATTTATATTTGTATTTAATATTTATTTCTTTATTTTATTTAATTTACTAATATCTGCATGCTTCTAAAAATAAATGGAAATGCTCTTTTGCACAAAAGGTTTTTACAACAAAAAAGCATTCCTAAAATGTATTAAATGTTCCTTTGGAGAACAAAAAAATAAAAATAATTCCGAGCTGTGTGTATATGTGTATAATTTTGGATCTTTCACTTTTAAAAGTAAAGTAGTCACCTGTGTTATTCACCAGCTAGATAACATTACCTTCATCACAGTTCACATCCACTACAGAGCTGAAGTATCTTAACATCTGTTTGGGCGGTGAAACAACAGCACTATGGGAAGGAATTAATGAGTAATATGCCTGCCGTGCTCCATTAGAGACTTTATGCTCCTCTTGATTATGAAAATTTTACAGCACCGACAAATCTGTGCAAGAGCTTTGCTCCAGAGATGGTGTAATACAGCAGACCGATTTTATATATCTGAATGCATTTTAAGATGTGCATCTGCAATTAGACTCTTGAGCAGCAGCATAATGCCAGTTATGTGCTATATAGGCTAGACATCAAGATTGTTGAGTGCCTTCCTCTATTTGCAGCTGTCAGACAAACACACCTGGTCATATGCTCATTCATCTGTGTTATACTCCATTACAACAATCTGTTCCTCATATAAGCGTCATTTGAGACGGAAAGCCCATTGGAAAGCAATCAGAAGCTGCTGTTTGAATCAAGGACTTTTTGATGTGTATTTTACTATTTCAGTGGAAGGAACATAATCAAGGACAGCGTCAGTCTGGCTTCAGTTGCTGCTGTGGAACGAGAATGACAGATGCAATTATGGCCGTAACTGACCGGAGTGTGTTGATATGAGCACAAATATCAGGGCGCATAACTGGAGCTTGTTATCTGTAATGCAATTAGCCTTGCCGGTGGTGCTAAATCCCAGGATCAGCTTATTGGTCGTAAATTAATGAAGTAAATCGATAACATGTTTTCATCTACATATGCATGACTGTGCAGTGCAGGATAAACAGAGGCTTTTTACTTCATACAAAAATGTTGTTATTTACTCATGCTTATGGCGTTATACAAACATGCATGCAATTTGTTTTCTTTTGTGCACAAAAGAGCAATGACTGATCAGCTCTCTTCAATGCAATAAAAGGGCTGTCAAACTCCAAAAAGCATCATGAAAGTGATCCATTTGAATCATGCAGCATATTCTATCTCACAACCGTCAAATTATAAGGTTCTTTCTGCATTCTGAGTGGTTTTGAGCTTTAAAGTTTAAAGCAAAAATAATAGGGAACAAGTCTCTTTCGTACATTAAAATGGGCCTAAATGGATTCTAAGTGTACTATATTATAATCCATTTATATTTGGAAGTGGAGAGTTTTGCAATGCAGAGAGAAACGTCTAATAAAAAAAATTATCTGTCTTGCAAGACATTAGTTGAAGCAAAAATTGAACTTACATTTGAATACATTCATTCATTCATTTTTTTTCAGCTTAGTCACTCTATTCATTAGAGGTTGCCACATCGGAATGAACCGCCAACTTATCCAGCAAATGTTTTACACAGCGGATGCCCTTCCAGCTGCAACCCAGTAGTGGGAAACACCCATACACTATGGCCAATTTAATTTATTCAATTCACCTATTGTCTTTGGACTGTGGGGGAAACCAGAGCACCTGGAGGAAACCCACGCGAACATGGGGAGAACATGCAAACTCCACAGAGAAATGTCAACTGACCTGGCCGGGACTCAAACCAGCGACCTTCTTGCTGTGAGGTGACAGTGCTAACCACTGAGCCACCATGCTGCCCCATTTGAAAACATATTTGTGTTAATTACGGATTTATTTAATGTCACAGGGCATATTTTTTCTTTCTTTTTCAGGTTAATCATAAAAGGCAATGCTTACTAGTTCATCCAGTGCAGATGTTAATTTTAGTTAGGAATATGGAGGATTATAAAACAATTGCGGGATCAGAAAGCAGCTACCGTATTACTGTAATTTTTCCTCTAGAGATCAGTATGGCTGAAATAACATGCTAACGTTTATTGTTGTAATTAAGACTCCATTAATTACATCAATTAAGTCATTTTAAGACTTTAAAAAGTGCAGAAAACAGACAATACTTCAGCAAAGTTCAGTGGAATAAATGCAGGGCTCCACACAGTTGAATTATGTTGTCCCAACACAAATCCATTTCCAAATCCAAAGTTAATGTTAACAAATTTAAGTGCATTGAACATAAAACAATTAAGTTTCCCCCCCAAAAATCCCATAAATTGTGTTGCTTCAACTCATTTAAAACAAGCAGTGAGCCAGTGTGTTGTTTCACCAACACAATCTCACGGCAATTCATAACTTTTTGATTTAGAAGTTAATTCTTATGAATTCGTACAATTTCATTCATACAATTTAGTACGATTTGCACATCCCCCAATGACGGTTGGGATTAGGGGTGGAGTTGGATGCTTCCTTTTTAATATTGTACACTTTTGTACAATTGAACTCATACGAATTCATACGAATTAGCCACTAAACTGAAACGTAAATTACTTAAGTTTTCTCATGAACGTATCAGGCTGGTTTCACAGGTTCATAAACATAGAATTTCAATGTAAAATATTTAGACTCATTTTGCTTAAAAGGGTGAGATGTTTCCAAGCTCTGCATTAAACGTTTCTTTTGATTTGCATTACTTACTTACTCCCAGGGCCATTTATATCAAAGTTGATATTTAGCCACACCATGTTGGTGTTTTGTAACATAAAACTTTTACAAGGTGGGTCGTTAGCCCCCAACCTAGAGGACCAGGACATACACACATATACTACGGACAATTTAGCTTACCCAATTCACCTATAGCACATGTCTTTGGACTTGTGGGGGAAACCAAGGCACCCGGAGGAAACCCACGCAAACATGGAAAGAACATGCAAACTCCACACAGAAATGCCAACTAACCCAGCCGGGGCTCAAATCAGCGACCTTCTTGCTGTGAGGTGACAGCGCTACCCACTGAGCCACCATGCCATCCTTTAATTTACATTAATGCCTTAAATATCTTTTGATTTACCTTTTAATATAAAAATAGCTTCTTTAAAGAAATTTAGCACTATTATAGGCTACTTTATCACTGTATTACTCTAAAATTAAACTCGTTCGTAATATATCACTTATCTTGGCCTCTGAGATGAGCCTGATTGGTCTTCTTCTATTGTCTTTAAAGAAGATGTAAATAAATTGTCACAGAATTTACACACAATAGTACTGATATGTCTAGTGAAGCCATATCATTGTGTTGTGTTAGAAACACTAGAGTTCCTGCACACTCACAAATAAAGGTACAAAATCTGTCACTGTGGTGTTACCTTTTCAAAAGATACACTTTTGTACCATATAGGTGAACATTACACTGTAAAAAATTATATGATCAATTGGTCATCACAACATATGTTTTAGTTCATGGTAACGTATTAAACTAAGTTGTTTTTGTTGTTTACTGATCATGTTCTAACTTAATTTTATAAATTACACAAGCTGTTATAAGTCAGTTTAATATAATAAAGTTCAAAGGACTGATAAGGTTAATTTGATTCAGCATAAAAATGTAAGGCAACTAGTGTTTTTTTTCAGTGTAGTATCTTTAGGGAACACTTTTGTACCTTTAAGGTTTACTTTTGTACCTTTATGGTACTATGAGGAACACATTTGTACCTTTTAGGTATTAATATGCACCTCTAAGGACCTGTTAGGAAAAAAAAATTACCTTTTGAAAAGGTACCACCCCAGTGACAGATTATGTACCTTTATTTCTGAGAGTGTGTGAAAACCTATAGACATACACTGTAATTACCTGGAAAAAGTGTTTATGCTATAAATGACTTCCTTTGTGTTTCACAGAAGAATCATAGCAGTTTTGAAAGGCGCGAAGGAAAGTAAATGATGACAGAATTCATTTTCATGGTTGTCTTTTTTACAGTATGTTTCTTGAAGAACCGGTAAACATACAAGAAATGTTTAAAGATTCCTCTGGGTCAGTGATGAATGGTCAAATTTAGGATTACAAGCTGCATGCTTTCCAATGTTCAGCGAGAAATCAGTTGGGAGAACAGAGTCCAATTGGTTCTGGGAAGCTCAAGCCTTTATAGCCGTTTTCCTGCCTCACTGAAATCTCTCATTGCATTTCAAGTCACAGAAGCAGCTTTAGTTCCTTCTTGTGGCCACACTGATGCTCTATCAGCAATCCTCAGATTTCTAGGGTGTACTCAACCTTGACAGCTACCCAAATTTTAACTGAATGCTTTGGAAGCTCAGTGGTTTGGTCGGGGTATTAGGTTTATTTTCAGCGAAATATTTGTAATTTGAGAATCAGAATGGAGAGCCGGGTTGTTGTTGCTGCATTGTTTGCAGAGTCATCGTGTAACTGTTGTGCTGTGACCGGCAATTGAGTATTTAACATAACATATTCATTTTAAATAAGTACTTTGAACAAACAACAAATGTAATTTTTTTGAGTGTAATATCGATATTGTGGAGATTTTAAATTGCATTTCAATTGAATGATTTTTAATGATTTTTAATTAGAATTAATTAATTATTTTTCTCTTGACGATTTTGATTTGAACTTCACTTTTAAAAACTGGGTTGGAATTGTTTTGGTCAAGAAAATTCAGTGAATCGTGTTATGAATCAATTCAAATTCAACAATTATTGTGGTGTATATACAGTTGAAGGCAAAATTATTATCCCCTCTGCATTTTAAAAATGCTGTTTAATAGAACAAGGAGATTATTTCGAGTATTTCCTGTAATATTCTTTCTTCTTGAGAAAGCCTTATTTCTTTTAGTTTGACTAGAATAAAAGCAGTTTATAGGTTTTTTAAAAATATATATTTTTCAAGTTACATTTTATTAGCTTTCTTTTTTTGCGATTGGCTACAGAACATACCACTGTTTTCCAATGACTTGCAATTTGCCTAGTAAATCTAATTAACCTAGATAAGTGCACTTCACAATATTTGAAAAAGAATTAAAATTTTACAGGAGGGCTAATAATTTTTCCTTCCACTGTATATATGCATATAGATAAATTCAGTATGAAATTAAATTTATGTGATTTTGTAAACAGAATCAGAATTTACATTGATTGCGATATAATGAAATGCCTATACTTTAATATATCAAATATTCATTCATTCATTTTCTTTTCAGCTTAGTCCCTTTATTAATCTGGGATCGCCACAGCGGAATGAACCGCCAATATATCAAATACATTTTGTAAAACATAAAATATAAAAAAATGTCAATATCAAAAATGGGTAATCGTCATTCAGCACATTTATGTAAAATTAAGCAGCAATACATGATCATACAAATGTTTTTATTTTTTATTGTATTTTGTTTAATATCATTGTAAACTTGGAGGGCGGCGTGGTGGCGCAGTGGGTAGCGCTGTCGCCTCACAGCAAGAAGGTTGCTGGTTGGAGCCTCGCCTGGGTCAGTTGGCATTTCTGTGTGGAGTTTGCATGTTTTCCCCGTCCTCTTGTGGGTTTCCTCCGGGTGCTGCGGTTTCCCCCACAGTTCAAAGACATGTGCTATAGGTGAATTGGGTAAGCTAAGTGTATGTGTGTGAATGAGAGTGTATGGGTGTTTCCCAGTGATGGGTTGCAACTGGAAGTGCATTCACTGCGTAAATCATATGCTGGATAAGTTGGCGGTTCATTCCGCTGTGGCGACCCCTGATTACTAAAGGGACTAAGTCGAAAAGAAAATGAATGAATGAAAGTAAACTTGGACAAAGACAAATGGTTAAAAGACAGCATTTGAGAGTCTTTAATATTTCATTCAATGATTCTTGTTCTAAATATGCCAGACAAGATTATAAAATATTGTCTCACTGAATGACATTTTAGTAGGTGTTTCCTTGTAAATCATTGTAAAATGTATGATTGTGAGTTATTTATTTTTGATTTATATATATATATATATAGTGGAAATGCATGATAATTCCATAATTATTACTCTATTTAGGACCTGCATCCTAAACTCTCCAAATGTAAGACAACAGTTACTGTCAAATATTAAGATACTAACTCATCTGCTAATTGCACTTCAGTCACTGTGAGAGAAAATGCAGAAATAAAACCACAGTTAAATATTAACAGATATTATCTTCGTTCTCTGTCAGAAACATCTCTCGCAGTTTCCTCTCAGCCAGACAGAAGTGTCGGCAGAAACTGAATGTACCGCTCTTCAAATGTGTGTCACATCTGAGAAGATAAAACTTCGCTTTTCCAGAAAAACAGACGCTTTAGTGTTCAGAACAAATCAATTCATAATTCTGTCAGTTTTCTGCAGTTAAACTGGCTTTCCTTTTTCTCCTCCCTGCAGGTGAATGGTGATGACAGCTACCTGAATGCAGTGCAGAATACAGGTGAGTCGATATGTTTTCTCTTTGTTTTCACAGCAATACAGAAGCAGAATGAATCAAACCACTTCAGAGGTTGTTAAAAAATGCAGTGTTACTGATATTTACTCATCAACCACTGTGCTGAAATAAGGCTTTAAACTTTGCTATATACAGCGGGAAAAATAAGTATTGAGCATGTCATCTTTCTCAGAAAACATATTTCTAAAGGTGCTGTTGACTTGAAATTGTCCCCGGATGTTGGTAACAACCAAAGAAATCCATATATGCAAAGAAAACAAATCTAATTAGTTTACAAATTAAGTTATGCGTATTCAAATGAAATGACGCAGGGAAAAAGTATTGAACACATGAAGAAAGGGAGGTGTAGAAAGGCAGTGAAAGCCCAGACAGCAGCTGAAATCTCTCAGTAATTAGAAAGCAACCATCTGCCCTTCGTCATTGTAAATTAATATTAGCTGCTTCAGTCCAACATCTACATTATCAGGATGATGAAGATGAAACCAGAGTAGACATTTCAGCAAGACAGTGATCCAACACACAGCCAAGAAAACTCTCAAATGCTTTCAGAGAAAGAAAATCAAGGCCCAGCCAATCACCTGACTTGAATCCAATATAAAATACAAATTAAATGTATTTGTAGTTTTCAGGTGAAAGTAATATCATTGATCATATCTTAAAAATCCATATATAAAAGGAAGAGTATGTGATTTTCACCACTAGAGGGCATGTATTCATAACAAGCAAAAGGCGTATTTGATGATGCTGTGACTGAGTGTGGAATCATGGGAGTTTTTCTTTATTATATGATACGGGACTCCTGCAGAAATCATGTTTATGGATGAGCTAAAGTATTCCAAACTTATGGTAGTATGAAGCAGAGTAAAGTTGCACTTTTTGTCTCATAGACTTCCATTCATACGCATGTAAATGCAGCAGACCGGAAACGCAAGCTCATGTGACAAGTTTTTACATGCTGTTGCATTCCAAAGTTCAAGCTTAGTGAACTCTGACCTGCGAAATTGTGTCACTTGATTGCATAAGAGGAATAGAAGATAAAAATTTGACCTCCCTTTACAGAAATGTAAAATTTGGAGCAATTAAAAAATTCGCTCCTTTTAAAAATTTGCAAATTTGCTCCCTTTATCAATGTCTAATCATCTTGTTTTGTCCCGCCCCTTTTCATAGCACCATATGACAGAATTTTGCATGCTCAAACTCTGGTGTGACCGCGGCTTAAGGCTGAAAGCCTTTGAAGCAAAACAATTGCAATTGCTGATGAGAGTCAAGCATGACGCAGCACAAAAAAAAGCAACAGATCTTTTATTATGTTAAAGGTGACCACTGTTCTATTGATTTTTGGACATTTTAATGAAAAAATCATAAATATTTTCCCTTTAAGGTCTGAGTAGATTAGATCATACAAATAGTTATGACAGCTCGTAGGACTGCAAAATGTATCGAAAAATATCATTATTACAATAATAGTATATGCAATATTTTTATCACATAGAGGTGTGATAAATGTAATTTATCTTATAAACAAGTGAGAGAAATGACAACATTAGTTTTCCTAATCGTAACTTGGCATGAATCTTTCAAACGTTTGCAAGAAAAGAAAAACTTCCAAATGCTAATTAGGTGCATTTGTGTCAAGCTGTTAGAGCAGCTGCCTGTAGTATTGGTAACCTAGTAACCAACAGTAATCAAGGCAAGCATAATGGAGACTGATTAGTCACGTGGGTGTAATGTTCACTACATCAGAATTTATTCGGCAAATGCGTTTTCACCTCCCATTATTCACATAAACCCTAAGTCCAAAACCACCTCAAGTCAATGTAAAACCAGTTTTTGTTATGTAAGGGATTTTATTTTAGAAACTTGGCATTTCCATGACTTGTTTCTCATGCGATACTTCAAAATGTGCATTAACACAAGGTGATGGAAACCCAGCTAATGAATAAGAGTCAGGTTATCTTCCAAGGTTTTCAGTCATACGTATCATTCTAAAGTCTAAATGTTTGCACTTTGACAGTTGTTTTTTTTCATATATTTAATTAGATCAGAAAAATATAAAGCATCTGTTTAGTTTAGTATGATCATTACATAAATGATTTTTCAAATAGCTTCATTAGTAGCTACAGTATGTTTGTCCAGTATTGCACAGGTTTTTCTTAGTCTGCAGTGGTGAAAATTTACTAAAACCACAAACCAGTGACAGGGTGTCGAGCACCCAAGGCTCATTAATGCACAAGGGCAATGACGGCTGTCCCATCTGGTCCAAGCAAACAGAAGGTCCACTGTGGCACAAGTCACACAAAATTTTAATGATGGTCGTAGGAGGAATGTGTCACAACACAGTGCACAGTGCATAGCCTCAGACCAATCAGAGTGCCCACGGTGACCCCTGTTCTCTGTCAAAAGCATCTTCAATAAGCACATACATGTTGGAACTGGACCTTGGAGCAAAAGGTTGCTTTCTCAGATGAGTCCCTTTTTAACAATAAACAATCAACATTCCAAATTGAGCAAATCTATTCAATCTATGGCAATATCACCTCACAATCTACATAACTTGAAGGATCTTCTGAGAATGTTTTGATGCCAGGTACCACTGGACCTCTTCAGAAGGTCACACACTGAAGTTGCATTTATTGTCCATCGTCTGGTAACTTATGATCAGAATAACAAACAAATGACAAAATTAGATGAAAACAGTTTATGAAATAGCTTGACAAGTTATTTAGTTAATGTGTCAATGAAATAAAGGTTGATTAGCTTTAAGACGATGCTATATACACTCAAAAAATGACGTTTGTTGTTTACCCAAACTACTTATTTTAAATGAACTGAAACAACACAATTCTTGAAGTTTATTGGGACAACTTAATTGTTGAAAAGAATCTGTTTTAGAGCAATATGAGTGTTAAATATTTTTAGAAGATTTTTTAAGGAGAGAAAGGCTGTACATTTTAAATGTGCATAACTTATCTTCTAAAGGTTGCTTTAATTACCTTTTATGCGTTTCTCTAGAATAAAATAAAAATGGCTTGAGAGTACTAAAGGCCACCTTTCACGGTCTAAAATGAAGACACTTGTTTTCATCTCTCACACATTTACAGAGAATAAAATTAAAAACAAATGCTTGTTTAGAGTTACATTCCCCCTTGTCTGATTCTCTCGGTTCTGCCTGTGTTGGAAATGAGCCGATAAAGATGGATTTGCGACGGTTTGCCTTATATAAATAATTCATCAATTCCCCTAGAGCTCCAAAATATGACATTTACACCACATCACTGTGCGCTGGTCGCTGGATATCGCCAGTGTAGCTGGTTAATAAGGGCATCTGCCCTGTGATAGTGTCCCATCTTTTCTGAGCTCTGTCAGATTTTCCCTCTCATCTCGTTCTCATATACTTCGACAGCGTGAAATTTCCCAGCACCAATCCCAGAGTGCTAATGACTGTCAGCGCTTTGATGTCACTGCATCAAGACAGATAAACAAGCTGCCCCGGACCAGCCAATCAGACAGCTTTATGGTCCCGGCAACGGAAAGGGCTTAGATTGAGCGATTTGGTTTTTTTTTTCTTCTCATTGAAAACATAAACTGTGCCTGAAGCATCCCTTATACATCAAAAGAAATGGGTCAGCCTGCGATTTCATTGGTCCCTTGAAAGTTGCATGGTTAGATTGCTTCCTATAGATCCAGGTTGCACAGTGGTCATTTGAGATGCTTGTAACAATACCCAGTGATTGCATGCAAAGTCTTTGTTGTGCATAAACAGAGCATCACTGAAGCTTTGCATGAAACAGTAGCCATAGGATAGTTCATTTCTGTAATATTTTCTAATAATATCAAGTCCCTAATGCTTTGCTCTCTGACACCCATTGGTGCCCCACCATGCATCTGATCGCTTAACATGCCAAAGCACGTTATGCGAAGTGTATCAAATATTCATTGTGGTGGGGAAATGGATTATTTGGGGAGGGAAAATGAGCTCTCCTATGGCGCAGAGCTGAGAGCGTGTGTGTCCAAGTATGCCATACGGATGCTTTGCGTAAATGACTTGATTTCTGCTGCCATTCGTTCTGCCAGTGTGCTTCCATTAGCTAGAAGTGGCACAGAGGGTGTCAGTGGCTGAAGGTGAATCAATCCCAGCCAAAGAGCTCCAATACAATGCACTGCATTATTTATTTTTCGTTCTTTATTATTATTATTTTTAATCATTTGTCTGCGTATTCCCACTGCTAACTGCATATCGTCTTGAAATTGAAATGATAAATAAGCCATTGTATCTTGAATGTTCACTTTTCGATTGCTCATAGATTTGATATTTGCTTTTAAAATGGTTTTTGTCGTGCCACAAAATTGAAATTCTCTATAGGTGGAAAATCATGGCTGGCTTTAATTGACTCGCTTATGTCCTCCAGTTTTGATAGTTGATTCATAACGCCATTTTCTTAATAATTCTTTTTGGAATACAACATCAAAACATCACAAGAAAGACTCTCAGCATCATCTGGGCCAGTCTTTGCTTCTCAGATAGCTTTGATGTTTCATCCCCCATCTTCAGATCTGTGTGCGGTTGGTTCAGATTTGGAAAAGAATGTCAGTATGAGAGTTGATGTTTCAAGGCATGTTTTTAATGAACTAGAGGTGTTAGTTTATCAGATTCATTGTAGAGCATGCATCCTACATGCATCGCTCTCTCTCTCTCTCTCTCTCTGTGTTTTCACCATTGCATCCCCTCCCCCATGCTTTTCCATGCCATAGGAGTCATTAACACCTGGGGATCAGCCATTTTTTTCTTCTTCTTGCGTCGTAATGAAATGTGATGGAAATGTCTGAACCTGTGCTGAGTAAGCGTGGTCGACTCCTGGTTCTGGGCCTGATGCCCTGATGCCTCTGTTTTACACTCTTTTATTGCCTGACCTTCCTTGTCATTGCTGTTAAAAATTCCCTTTGGTTCTTTTTATCGGCCAAACGTATTATTCCATCCCACAGATGTCTATCACCTCTGTTCTCCTTTGGAAAAGGATTTAAATGTCAGCTGAATTTAGCAGTCCTAAAGAGATGGTGCAGCAGGCATTTTAGCGTTATTTATCCGTATGTTGTTCCAAATATATATGATATGATTTTGTTTGTTGTGGAATGTATTTGTAACCACAAAATCATAAGGGTCATTTATTTATTGATATATTATATTATCTGAAAGCTGAATGAATAAACTTTCCATTGATGTATGGTTTGTTATGTCAATATTTGGCTGAAATACAACTGCTTGAGAAAATTACTATCAGTGCAATTTACTAATCAGTTATTTACAGAAGGAAATTTACAAAAGGATTTCATCGGACGGGATCTTTTCTTAATATTCTAATGATTTTTGGCATAAATTAATAATTTATATTTATATACTCATGAAATGTAAAGGGATAGTTCACCGAAAAATCAAAATGTGGGATTTACTGTCCATTAACCATGATGGGTCTAATTCAGAATAGATAGCAATATACACTGCCTGCCAAAGTCTTGTATTAATGTTATTACTAAAGTCATCTGGAATGACAAATAAAGCATTTTTACAGGACTCCCAGAGTTCATCAAGATTGTTTGGATTCATCTTCAGTGCCTCCTCCATCATACCCCAGACATCCACAATAATGTTCATGTCTGGTGACTTTGCTGGCCAATCCTGGAGCAGACTTTTTTGATTTCAGGGACTTTGATGTGAAGGCTGAAGTATGAGTAGGAGCGCTATCCTGCTGAAGAATTTGCCCTCTCCTGTGGTTTATAATATAATGGGCAGCACCAATGTCTTGATACCTCAGGTTGTTAATGTTGCCATCCACTCTGCAGTTCTTTCACATGCCCCATACTGAATGTAACCCCAAACCATGATTTTTCCTTTATCAAACTTGACTGATTTCTGTGAGAATCTTGGGTCCATGAGGGTTCCAATAGGTCTTCTGCAGTATTTGTGATGATTGGGATGCAGTTTAACAGATGATTACAACTGGGAATGACGCAAAGTTATTTGTCAGGTAGTGGGTTGTTTCATTATTGTTTCAAGAAAAGCAGTACTACCCTCCACAGTTGAAAGCCAATATCATTATTAAAAATATATTCTACTAATGTTTCTGCAAGAGCCTCACAGTGGCGCAGTGGGTAGCACGTTCGCCTCACAGCAAGAAGGTTGCTGGTTCGAGCCTCGGCTGGGTCAGTTGGCGTTTCTGTGTGGAGTTTGCATGTTCTCCCCGTGTTGGCGTGGGTTTCCTCCGGGTGCAAGTCCAAAGACATGCGATATAGGTGAATTGGGTAAGCTAAATTGTCTGTAGTGTATGAGTGTGAATGGGTGTGTATGGATGTTTCCCAGAGATGGGTTGCAGCTGGAAGGGCATCCGCTGCGTAAAACATATGCTGGATAAGTTGGCGCTTCATTCCGCTGTGGCGACCCCAGATTAATAAAGGGACTAAGCCGAAATGAAAATGAATGAATGAATGTTTCTGCAAAAATGCATTAAAATGGTTCTATTTCAGTTCAAGCAAAAATTGTCTACTTGACAATAAGAAATGGATTTCTGAAGAGTGAAGTTTGCCTTCACAGAGAAATATGTATATATTCATTTATTTATTTTCCTTCAGATTAGTCTCTATTTCAGAGGTTGCTAGAGCGGAATGAACCGCCAACTATTCCAGCATGTTTTACTTCCAGCTACAACCCAATATTGGGAAACACCCATACACACTCATTCACACACACAGACACTCATACACTATGGCCAATTTAGTTTATTAAATTTACCTATGGTGCATGTGTTTGGACTGTGGAGGAAACCGGAGCACCCGGAGGAAATCCACGGCAACATGGGAAGAACATGCAAACTCCACACATAACCACACAGACTCGAACCAGCAACCTTTTTGCTGTCAGGCGACAGTGCTAACCACTGAGCCACTGTTCCGCCTATATATATATAGGACAGGTAAAATTAAACTTTTTTTTTTGTGTATTTTTGATCAAATAAATGCACATTTTGTGAACGTGAGACTTGAAATCCTACCGACCTCAGCTTTTTGAACAACACTGGAGTCCTGTTTTCTTTAAGCATAAACTCTTTATTAGATTTTTGATTATTTTGCCAGCAGGATAAGAAAAATTGTCTTAATTAAAGAAATATTCCCTGAAAACAAGTCATTATCTGCCTCATAGGCAAACTGATCTATTTTAAGGATGTTTAGATATTTTACTACAAAACAAAACACAATACTAATTAAGACAAAAATGAATGTAAAATGCAATTATGAGCTTTTTTTATTCAATGCCACTCTCTATGGATGAAATATTCTTCAGTTTGTTCCAGACACTTTATCGACAGCATTATGGCGTTTCCTGCCCACACATCTTTATGCATCCAATTAAGCAGAAACGCAGCGAACGATTTCCCTGAGGTTGGCACAACTCTTTCTGAGAGCGCTCTCCGTCATCCTGTTTTAATATGTCTAATTCAGCTCTGCCCTGATTGCAGCGAGTCTGTCTGAGCTTGCAGATGGAGACATTAATCTACTGTCGCTCGCTCGCTCGCGCGCACACACATACACACACACTGTTCTTCTGTAATATATGTTTTTCTGATATCACTTGAATGCAGACGGCCTGGCTCAGAAAGTGCAGTGCCATGAGTATGCAGACAAAAAAGACCGCAAGACGTGCCAGTCGTGACTGTGATTAACAGCCTGTTCTTCCCACTGCCAGAGATGTGGTTTCAAAGGCAAACGGAAAGGTGGAGAAACCATCATATCTACAGTGCTTTTCAGTGGACAGGTCAAGGACATTTTGCTGAGTCATTGAGTGCTGGATTCTGGGATTTAAGGAATTGTTGGTTGATGCAGGATTACGGGAAGTGAAAGATCACAGCCTCTCCGTCCATTATCGACTGTCTTTGGGTTCCTCACAAATTGCAGACAAGCGTGGAAAATATGCTGACATCTCTTGGAGGCTTTTTTGTGCCATGTCTGCAGCAATTCACACTCCATATGGACCGTACCATCGAAACTCTCCACGAGCACTTCCCATAGTTCTGTTCTCTTCCTCACCATGTGTTCAGTTATCCGGCGAGAGATGCATTTGTGTCTCCATCAGCACTGCGCTATAAACTCAAACTCTAAAGCCCTCTAGCGAAGTAAAGTTGTGCTTGAAACTCTTATAAAGTTTCGTCGAGGCACCACTAATAATTTTTCCCACACATTATCTAGCCATTCGCAGCATGTGTGATGTTATTATGGGCGAAATGCAATTTGATCCAGATTTTCACAGCACTACAACACCAAAATCGAGTTAGCGTAATCAAGTTTTAGTTCTGGAAGAAGACCGGCTATGATTTTCCATCCAGCTAGCTGTGATCCAACCCTAATCGTGTAAGCATTCCTGTTTACTGCAGTATTTTTTTTCCTAATCGTTCTTTTTTTTTTTTTATCTTATTTGCGCCTATTATTAAGTTACGATTTGGTCCATCTGATCACACAGACTAGAGAGACACATTCCTGTCTACACCACATGTTTTAATCCATCTTTTTTGATCCCCCTTTGACCACTTTCATGATTTCTTTGAAGAGATGGATTATTGACCCGTTTCCAATGAGCTGTTCGGTTAGGTATAGTACCAACACAGGCTCAATCTGAAAATGTACCCTTATATACATTTCTGGAGATCACGAATTATGTATCCAAAAGTACGTATGGCTGCATTTCATCTTTAAAACGAATGCTACGGGGTGGTATGACGTTGTTTCTTTTCGCACTTATATGCTGATCGCTTACCTACGTGTGGATGGCTTTTCTGCTGTTACCAGTTTGTCCAGTGGCTTGCCGCGTACATCGGCGGACTTGTGACCTGGAGTGATCGCGATGATGAGGTTTAAGTCTGGCGTCCGGATTGCTTTTAAAAACACTATCGGTTGGGTTTAGGGAACGTGGAGGGTGGGTCAGTCGATCGGTCAGTCAGTCAGTCAGTTGACAGCAGCCTCTGGTGGATTTATGTGAGAAGAGCAGGCGCGAATGGCATTCGCAAGAGAAATTTGAGATCTCAAAACGCGTACACAGCGGGCAATTTGTTTTTTAAAATAAAAGATTTTTCAAAATAAAAAATCGTTCAGATTTAAATAAAAATATAACGGAAATAATGAATGATTTCTTGTGTGGCCCGGTACCAATTGATCCGTGGACCGGTACTGGTCCGCGGCCCTGTGGTTGAGGACCACTGCAGTACAGTAAGCATTTATGTCTGTTTCCACTGTTAAAGATACCAAAGTAGCAAACTGTACCACTTTTTTTGCAGAGAACCTAGCAAAATGCTACAACACCAACAATGTTGGAGCTAGAGTGCTATTGGTTTACAGAGAATCATCACCAATGCGTGTTACAAGCCAGGGGTTCGACAACACAGAAAGTGACATTTTTAAATACACAGCCATTTTAAATACACAGCCAATGACACAAAACTAATACAATGACAGGGCACAGTAACAAACCATGCTCAAACAAACGTTTTGTCTTCTTATGACAAATATCCACAAGCCAAAAAGCGAGAACGTGATCTACTGGATGTCCTCTATTGTTGTTTACGATGAGGCCATTGACATTTTGCATCCATAGACTGTATAAAAATGGTTGCATCTAAGTGTGTGGAAAGTGCTGTGTGTATACATTTTTTGAGTTGGCGAAAGACGCGATATGTGAATGGCCTGTGCAGCTTTCTTCTTCCAGAGAAAATTACTTCAGTCGCAACTTTCTGATGTACGTCACACTTAATAATTAAGGGTACTATTGCCAGTGGAAACGCACTCATGATCAGGGTGACCCATACTGAACTTTGTACCTTTAACTTTTTGTCTGATTTTCATATTCTTCTTTGCCTCAAATTCAGTGTTTGTGATGTTATGATCATACTCGTAGCTTGTCGGTTTGGTTTGTGGCACATTTTAGTGAAGACTTTTCATTCTATAGGAAAAATGAATGGGGAAAATGCATGTGGAAAAACGCCACTGAAAAGGGGGCACTAATACACTCAATTAAACAGATATTCTTCATTTGCCTGTAATTGTCACGTTTCGCAGAATTTTGTCTTTCAGTTCGGACAGACAAATTACTTGTCACTGGAAGCTTGTCAGTTCATACGTGCTGTGATGCATTGTATACGCATTGACAGTATAATTACTAGGCATGGCAGATGTCTATTTGTGAATAAAGCCTTGTGATAATTTCAGTCTCATTGGCTTTTGGGTTGCTGAGATTTAGAATTCTTTGTCAAAATGGCTCTTGTAGCTTGATTTTTACTCCAGTTATTTTACATACAGAGGGCATGTGACGTGAAGAGTCACTTCGCATTGCCGAGGTTGTCAGAAATACATGTGACATTTGTAGTGTAAATGCTAATCCATATATCCTGGGTATAATCAAAAACACCTATTCGGACAACCTACTCACCAGTCAATCAAATGCTGCTTTAAAACAAGATGTTTGGTCAATAAATTGAATACATGTAATTTCCACTTTTTTAGTATGCATTTAAAGTGCATTTTCTGTTTTACAAACAGTGAAATTAGCATGCATAAGCTCAGATATCTAGATAGCTCATTGCATGTTGATATGACTGTCACTGAATAGGATCCTACATTTTATTAAAAATGAAATCCCTTCAGGGCGCCACGGTGGCTCAGTGGTTAACACTGTCGCCTCACAGCAAGAAGGCCGCTGGTTCGAGCCCCAGCTGAGTCAGTTGGCGTTTCTGTGCGGAGTTTGCATATTCTCCCCATGTTCGTGTGGCTTTCCTCTTGGTGCTCCAGTCTCCCCCACAGTCCGAAAGACATGCACTATAGGTGAATTGAAGAAGCTAAATTGGCCATAGTGAATGTGTGTGAATGTGAGAGTGTATGGGTACTTCCCAGTGATGGGTTGCGGCTGGAAGGGTATCCGCTGTGTAAAACATATGCTGGATAAGTTGATGGTTCGGCTGTGGTGACCCCTGATAAATAAAGAGACTAAGCCAAAGTAAAACAAATAAATGAATGAAATTCCTTCAAATACATTTAAACTTTAATGGAAATTTCCCAAGAAAGAATGCTATTTTTTTCTGACATAAAAGCTCTTGAATGTCATGAGCTCATAATCTGACATCCAAATTCCCAACAGCATGATTTTTACATTTTGTTTACTGTATAATATTCACATAGTTTCCATGGTTACTCATTGGTTAATAGACTGTACGCAAGCATAGTGACAGAAGTCAGGATAGCAGTTTCCGGTTTACTTTCTATTTTTATCCATATCTGCAACAAACAAGATAAGTGCTGCTGTATGGAAAAAGAAGTATAATGTGTGTGACTTGTTTAAGCTCCAAAAACAGGTACCGTCTTCCATATGCCACACATGTGCACTTAAATAAATGACAGAAGGCATTTTAATGTGTTTACATGCTGGGCAAAAATTGGTGTAAGGTGCAGGTATCTAGCTGTGATGATTGATTTATCAGTCACTATTAAGATTGTGCATGTAAAGGCACTCACTGAAAGTAATGGAGAACCCTGTACATTTAACAATGATACAAAAGTGCATAAAAATTGGCCCCCTATCTTTTTTAATGTTAGTTATTAAAAATAAAATTGTTCAATGTCAGTTCTTGCTAACTCACAGTGCATTAACTAATGTAAACCAGCACAACATTGGATTTTAGTAATACAATAATAATAATAATAATAATTTATTTTGATATAGCACCTTTAAAGCTTCATTCTCAAAGCGCTTTACATTTAAAAGATACAAGGATAGAAGAAAACACATTATCCAGGGGTTATACAAAATTATATAAAGATTTTAAAAGTCATAAACATTGTAAATATTAAAAACAGATCAAAAATACACATACACCTCACAAATAGGCTAAAATAGTTAGTCTTCGGGGATATTAAAAAGATTAAATTATCAATAAAAATGTATAATTAACTATGATTAATAAATGCTGTACAAGATCACAAGTTCATACTTAGTGTTTACCATTTTATTTGTAGAAAAACCATGGTTCATCTTTGTAAAGGAGATGATTAATATGTGTTGTTTTGAAACTGGGCCTTAGAAACCAAAGCCACCTGTTTTCCTCAATACAAGGTGGACGCTTACACTAACTGTGCCTTTAAATCTAGCGCGGGTGGTTTAGTGGAGCTCTTGCTGGCGAGGCTCAAGTAGGGCAGGTCAGAGAGAGTTCTGTTCCCTGCTGCTTTCTTGGCTGCTCATCTTGGCTTCTCAGCACCTGCTTTGAGCACAGCCTTGTCTAATCCTTCATCCTTTATGCTGGAAAAGGAGGCTGGATGAAGGATCCAGATGTCTCCATCTTTTTTCCGTCTCCAGGCCTGGAGCTGAGGAATCAGTTCTCATGGCTTTTAGGAGTTGCAGAGGCCAAGGTGGGTGTTCTGGAGAGATAAACAAAAGAGCTGCTGTTACAGCAGATACAAGAGGCTGGCAGAAGAGCCGTGTTGATAGACCACATCTGCAGAGCTCTACACACTGGCAGTTTATGATAGGGATTATTATTTTGCACTCTGTTTTAGGATTTAATAAAGGAGTTTGGTTGATATTAAGCGCTCTTGGAAGTATATATATTTATTTATATACTATTATTTTATTATATTTTATTTAAATTGAATTTAATTGAATTAAATGTTTTATTTAATTTATTTGTTTTGTTTTATTTTATTTTTTTAGAACATATATTTATTGAAACAGACAATTATTTTATTTTATTTTTACTGAGCCTTTTCAGAACATATAGTTATTGACTGAAACAGATTTAATAAAAAAAAACAGACTTAAATAATTTAATTTAATTTAATTTATTCATTCATTCATTTTCTTTTCGGCTTAGTCCCTTTATCAATCTGGGGTTGCCACAGCGAAATGAACTGCCAACTTATCCTGCATATGTTTTATGCAGTGGATGCCCTTCCAGCTGCAACCCATCACTGGGAAACATCCATACACACTCATTGATTCACAAACATACACAACGGACAATTTAGCTTATTCAATTCACCTATACCACATGTCTTTGGATTTGTGGGGGAAACAGGAGCAGCCAGAGGAAACCCACGCGAACACGGGGAGAACATGCAAACTCCACACAGAAATACCAACTGACCCAGCTGAGGCTCGAACCAGTGACCTTCTTGCTGTCAGGCGATTGTGCTACCCACTGCACCACTGTGATGCCCTAATTTAATTTAATTTAATTTAACGTTACTTTACTTTACTTTACTTTACTTTACTTTATTTTACTTTACTTTACTTACACATTTCTGTGAAGCAACTTTAATCCCATAGAATTTGATTATGAGTGCATAACATTTTTGTGTCTGTTTTAAAGCACCTGGTAGAAGTCTGAATAAAGTTTTTAATATTAGTTTATTTTACTTTGGGAACACATTTTTTTGTGTCTGAACAGAACAGTAAAGTACTTATGAAATACATAGTAAGGGGTAAAACATTTGATTAAAACAGTTTTTGGAATATGTTTTTAGTAACAATTTTCCTCTTAAAAATGGTCTGGATTCATGTCCAAATCCATATATGCTCATTTTGCTCAGTTCTTCCTAAAATAGGGATAAAACACATTTTATTTTATGTTTAATCATAATAACAGTGTATTTAATATCTATAACATAGCATTATTAACATTTTATCCCAGCAGTTATGCAATTTTACTGCATTGTAAATAGTGAACGTAATTTGTGTGAGTGCATCATTTTGTCACTTCTGTTCTCTTGTGCACCTCATGATTTCAGCGAGTTGTCATGATAGATATAAGAAGAGGTGAAATTTCCACTTTCTTCCCGTTCTTTCCACACTGACAGCTTCTTTCGGTTGTTAAATGAGAAATTCTCTTGGCATCATGCTGACACTCATATTATGTAGATACAGCAGAAATTGACATACTGTCTGAACAAGTGGGTTCCAGTGCGAACATTCAGCCTTAAAGATGGGATTTGAAACTTAAATTTCAAATCAGGCTTTTTTCTGCTGTATAAAATCTTTTTTCCTCTCTTTTTCCCCCCTAGTTCCTCTGTCCTGCTCCGAGGGCTTCACCGAGCTGGGCTATTACAATGGCACTGTTTCCCAGACAGACTCAGGTTCACCCTGTCTGAAGTGGACTGAATTCCCAGATTATGTGCAGCAGTATCCGGGCAGAGGTCTGGGAGAGCACAATTTTTGTCGAAATCCTGACCGCGAGTCCAACCCATGGTGCTTTTTCAGACAGAGTTCAGGTGCCATTGGCTGGGCCTACTGTGACTGTCATCAAGGTGAGTGCTATAGCGCTATTTAAAAGTCTGGTATGTTGTAAAAGTTGTTTTAAATTAAGTAAATATTTTTTGAGCATGTTTTACAAGAGAATACAACTTCAGTCTTTTGACATCATAATTAGAATGGCCAATGAGGTTCATTTATAACTGTAACAAGTATAATCGTTGTCACATGGTGTTTACATTTGAAGCTTCTATTGAGATTTTAGAATTAAGCTTTGAACGCCTGTCATTATATTTTTACTATATATATATATATATATATATATATATATGTCACGGATCACAGAAGGTAGAGACAAGGATATCTTTTCACACAGTGTTTATTAAACACAAGTATATCTTCGCACCGAGCGGTGCATGCAAACAGTTCAATATAGTCACTTCCCTTAAGTAGAGCAAGCCGATGACAGGGGTTAGTCTCTGGGTAAGATGAGTCACGGATAGCCTTGGCGGATGATCCAGATGAGCAGACAGAGAGAGTTGCGACCAAGTGAAGAAGATACCGGACAATGACTGAAAGGAGTGCGTGGGTTATATGGAGTGGTGGTGATGACAGGAGCAGGTGCATGTGATGAGTGCGCAGGTGAGCGTGATTAGTAATCTGGTGAGTGAGTGCGTTGTGTAGTGGCTGGAGAGTGTGACTGGTGATCGGGGCTGACAGAACGTGCAGGAGGTGTGACAGTACCCCCCCCTCCACGGGTGACTCCTGGCACCCTGGACCGACGACGTGGACGGCCGCGGCCTCGAGGAGCGGGACGGTTGGGATGTTGCTGGTGGAATTCTTCGAGGAGAGTGGGATCTAAGATGTCCTCCCGAGGTGTCCATGACCGCTCCTCGGGGCCGAATCCTTCCCAGTCGACTAGATATTGGATCCGGCCGTCCCGCCGCCGGGAGTTGAGGATCTCTTTGACCTGGTAGATGTTCTCACCCAAGACTTCGGGTTGTGCTGGAGGGGGAGGCGGTTCGGGGTCTGTGGAGGGAGGAGAAACAGGGTCAGTGAAGGGTTTAAGGAGTGAGACATGAAAGGCAGAAGGAATACGGGAGTGAGGTGGTAGGTTGAGGCGGTAGGTGACAGGGTTAATCTGTGAATGGATTGTGTACGGCCCTATGTAGCGGGGACTCAGCTTTTTACAGGGCAGTCGGAGACGGATGTTTTGGGTCGACAACCACACCTTGTCCCCGGGATGGTATACTGGGTTGGGTAATCTGCGGCGGTTGGCGGCTTCGGTATGTCTCCGCACTGCCCGTTGGAGATGGACGTGTGCTGAGTCCCATACCCTCTCGCTCTCCTGGAACCAGTGATTCACCGCGGGCACTTCAGAGGCTTCGCCGGTCCATGGGAACAGTGAGGGTTGGTACCCTAGAACACACTGAAAGGGGGTTAGTCCCGTAGAAGCTTGGCGAAGGGAATTCTGGGCATACTCTGCCCACGGTAAGTACTGGCTCCAGGAATTCTGGTGATTGGCACAGTAGGTTCGGAGGTAGCGTGAGATCTCTTGAATCTTACGCTCGGTCTGCCCGTTAGTTTGAGGATGGTAGCTGGATGAGAGACTGATGGTTGTGCCAAGTAGCTGGAAAAAGGCCCGCCAGACCCTGGAAATAAATTGTGGTCCTCGATCGGAGACGATGTTTTCGGGGAGACCATAGTTGCGGAAGACGTGGTTGAACAGTGCTTCAGCGGTTTCCAAGGCGGTAGGTAGAGCTTTGAGTGGGATGAGTTTACATTGTTTGGAGAATCTGTCGACGACCACCAATATAGTGGTGTGACCCTGAGAAGGAGGCAAGTCGGTGGCAAAGTCTATTCCGATGTGGGTCCAGGGTCGGCGGGGAATCGGTAAAGGTTGGAGTTTGCCTTCAGGAAGGCGGTGAGGAGTGGTGGTTACGGCGCAGACCGAACACCCCCGAACATACTGGGCTACGTCCTTGGCCATACCAGGCCACCAGTATTTCCCACGTAGGAGCGAGAGGGTTCGCCTGCTGCCCGGGTGTCCTGAACCGAGGGAGGTGTGCGTACTTTCGATGAGGGTGATACGGAGACGAGATGGTACATAGGACAGACCTTGTGGAAGACCCGGAGGGGCTGGCTCCTCGAGAGTGGCGGCACGAATTTCTTCGTCGACCTTCCATAAAATCGGAGCAATGGAGATGGATGGTGGTAAGATTGGTTCGGGAGCGTCTTGAATGGGATCTGGTGAGTGTAAACGGGAAAGGGCGTCCGCTTTACAGTTTTTGCTCCCAGGCTGGTACGTGATGGAAAAGTTGAATCGGGCGAAGAACAGAGACCACCGAGCTTGACGAGCATTCAGTCGTTGGGCGTTGCGTAGGTATTGAAGATTTTTATGGTCTGTAATTACAGAGAAGGGGAATTGTGCTCCTTCCAGCCAGTGCCGCCATTCTTCGAGGGCCAGTTTAATGGCCAGTAACTCACGGTCTCCTATGCCGTAATTCTGTTCTGCAGGACTGAGCTTGCGGGAATAGTACGCACACGGATGGAGAGCTTTGGGTTTGTCCGACCACTGGGAGAGTACGGCCCCCACTCCTATGTCTGCCGCATCGACTTCTACCACGAAGGGCCGCGTAGGATCTGGGTGTTTGAGGATGGGTGCTGCGGTAAACTTGTTCTTGAGGAGTCGGAAGGCGCGATCCGCCTCGGAGCTCCAGGTGATGGTTCTCCGACCCCCCTTGAGGAGAGATGACAAGGGTGCTGAAACTGAACTGTAGTTCTTGATGAAGCGTCGGTAGAAGTTGGCGAATCCTAGGAAGCGCTGGAGCTCCTTGACGGTTTGGGGTACTTTCCAGTTGGTTACGGCGTCCACTTTGGCTTTTTCCATCTGGACCCCCGCAGCGGAGATCACGTAACCGAGAAAGGAGATGGTGGATTGATGGAACTCACATTTTTCGGCCTTTAGGTAGAGTTGGTGTTTGCGAAGACGCCGCAACACTTGACTGACTTGATTATGGTGGTCTTCTAGGTTACGGGAATAGATGAGTATATCGTCGATGTATACAATGACACATTTGTGGAGAAGGTCCCGGAAGATCTCATTCATATAATTCTGGAACACCGATGGACTGTTAGCTAACCCATAGGGCATCACTAGATATTCATAGTGGCCAGTAGGGGTTATGAAGGCGGTCTTCCACTCATCTCCTTCTCGAATACGGATCAGGTTGTACGCGCTGCGGAGATCCAGCTTACTAAAAACTCGCGCCTCCCGGAGCTCCTCAAGGGCTGCTGGCACCAGTGGCAGAGGGTAAGCGAATTTTACCGTAGCTTCGTTCAACACCCGATAATCGATGCATGGTCTGAGCCCTCCGTCCTTCTTGGAAACGAAGAAGAAGCTCGATGCGGCAGGAGACTTGGATGGCCGGATGAAACCCTGGGTGATGGCTTCATGGATATAGCTCTCCATCGCCTCGTGTTCAGGACGAGAAAGTGGGTAGATCCGACCGTGCGGTAGTTTGGCGTTGGGCAGCAGGTCGATACTACAGTCGCAGGGCCGGTGAGGAGGAAGTTGTGTAGCACGTTCCTTGCTGAAGACGTCCAGGAACGAGTGGTAGGTGGAGGGAACGTGCTGAGTGAGGTGATCCAAGGCGGTTGAGTGAAGGGGAAGAGAAGGCTGGTTGCTAGGTGGGTCCTGAGTGTGGTCTTTGCAGGTCTTGTTCCAGCTAAGGATGTGTCCCGTGCTCCAGTCTATAGTAGGCTGGTGCTGGATCAGCCAGGGTCGACCCAACACAACATCGACGTTGGCCCTGGGTAAGACCAGGAGGTGGAGTTTTTCTCGGTGGCCCGGTGAAATCATCAGAGTAACTGGTCGTGTCCGGCGGGTAATCTGACCATCGCCCAATGGTGAGTTCTGGATGGTATAAATCTGGTACCGGGTTTCATTAACTACTGTAGGAATGCGATGTTTGCTTATGAAGTTCGTGGAGATGAAGTTTCCAGCGGCTCCGGAGTCCACCAGGACGTTGATGGGAAAATCACAAGAGTTTATGATTAGAGTTGCTTGCAGATGAGGAATGTTGCAGATTGAAGGAGTGATTGAACAGGCACTCACCATTGGACGAGGAGGACGAACAGGGCAGCCCGAGATGAGATGAGACGCCTCTCCACAGTATAAGCAGAGCTGGAACCGGAGTCGTCTGTTGCGTTCTGCTGAGGTGAGATGGTAGGCGTCAGTAATCATAGGCTCTTCAAGGTCGAGAGGAGACGGTGAGGAGTGACGAAGACTAGGGGTTTCAACGGTGGTAAGTGGTGGTGAAAGAGGATGGTGAGATGGTGCTTGATGATGACCAGTAGGGGTGGAGCAAGCGTTGAGGTGCTGAGAGACGCTAATCGCCTTCTTGATGAAAACCTCTAGATCGGCGTTATCGTCATAAATCACCATGTGTTGGCGAACATTGGGTGTGAGTCCCTGACGAAAGGCGGCTAATAGCGCTATCTGGTTCCACCCACTACTGGCGGCGAGAGTGCGGAACTGCAGAGTGTATTCGTGGATGGTGAGTGTTCCTTGAGTGAGGGAGATGAGTTCATCGTGAACTGAGAGTGATGAAAGTGCTGTGCCAAATACTTGTTTGAAGTGTTGGGTGAAGGAGTGATAGGAGTGAAAGACGGGGTTGTTGGCGTCCCAGAGGGCGTTAGCCCATTGTAGTGCTCGGCCCGTGAGGAGAGAGATGACGAAGGCGATTTTTGAAATTTCGTTGGGGAAGGATGCAGAGTTGGTCTCTATGTAAAGAGAGCATTGCAGCACGAATCCCGCACAGGTATTCGGATCACCAGCATAACTGGCGGGACGAGAGAGGGCTGAGCTCGACATAGTGAGCGGGTTAACAGGAGGATTCGTCGGCTGCTGGCTCGACGCCGCTGCTTCCGGGTGAGGATCAGCGGCGATCCCGGAAGTATTAGTGAGACCGTCCATATCTCCGGGAATGTTTTGCAGGTCCGGTATCCTGTCACGGATCACAGAAGGTAGAGACAAGGATATCTTTTCACACAGT